>JAODXP020000019.1:21143122-21170622 GCA_027497455.2 Sardinella longiceps
TAGATTGGAACAGATAGATATTTGATATGCCCATGATCTCCCAGAGGCAGTATGGGTACTCTGATTGACATTGTTAAAATGCCTGTGAGTTCAGAGGCAGACAAACACCTTCCTAGCCGATATCAGAGAGATTTCAAAGTGGGCTGATCTTGCCAGCAAGCACACCCACATGCACACAGCTCCCAGGTGAACAGTTGCCTTTTTTCCTTTTCTCTCTATCCCTTTCTCTCTCTCTTTCTCTCTCTCTCTTTCTTTCTCTGTCACCCACACACACACACACCCCCTCCCCACACACACACACACACACACACACACACACACACACACACACACACACACACACACACACACACTTCCCCTTTGTTCTTACTCCACCCATAACCTCTATTCATTCACCTGGAGTTGCCACATTTCCTTTTATTTTTTTTCCCAATCACATATCTGTGGTGCAGATGTTCAATGAGACATCAAGGCTATCTCTGATTGTAACATCTATGTCAGTCCTTCCCTACAATGAGGGCCGATGTGGGCCTCATCAGATCTCTCTTCACAGGACACGCCAGAGAGGTGCAGACAAAAAAAAAAACAGGGACTAATCAGATTAGGCACAATCAGAACAGGTACAAAATGAGGGTGTTTACAAAATGGAGTTTTATCGTCTGACGCGCCGTTCGTTTGAAAGCCGATCTCCGATTAGCCCACAAGACAGGTGACTGGAACATCGGATGAGATTTAATCAAAGGGGTTTGTTGCAAGAGCCAGATAGAAATCTGACATCTGAACTGGGATTAAAAAGTTAAAAAAAAAAAAGTGCTATCCTTGAGTGCTATTGCATTTATCCGTCAGATGGAAGAATAGACGTGAAGGTCGCAGATCAATGTGGGATGTGGGCGTCTTACTGGAATCAAACCAATCTGCTACAGTTTCACCATCAAAATCACACTAACCACACAGCTAAAAAAAAAAAAAAAAAAAAAAAAGCTGTTTATCGTCTGATTCCAAAAAGTTAATGCTTGTACTGTATACCGCTATGTGGGAAAGATCTCTTATTACCTTGTTTAACACAGGTAGGCTAAATGGCAAAGGCCCTGGGAAAACAAACTCAATTCTTTCATTTGTACAAGGATCAGTCATTCACATGTGACTATGGTAGCTCTGATAAGATGCGAGTCGGCTTGTTTAGTATGCAAGCCAGCAAATTATACTGACGCTTTTTATCGCCACTTTTCAGCGGACAATGTTTGTATTCCTGATAACTGCTTCAATGTTATCAAAGAGATATATGCTTTATAAATAGTGTAATCACGCTGACTTCAAAAGCAATTCAGAGGATATAAATTTCCATTATTTGTGCAACAGAAGTAACGATAATATCCCATTCTTATATACAAGTTAACAGAATCAGTCCGGTAGACTGATAATGGCATATCTACGAGTCACACAAGCTGGAATGTCAACATTCCAATGAATATAATTACTCAGAATTCTCTCACACAGGCTCTCACACCATAGGCTTTATTTAATATAAATAAAACTATTATAAATAAATGTAGCTGGCTTGACAGTGATTGTTAAATCTATGTTTACATGCTTAGATGAAAAGCAGGGGTAAACACTGTACTGCACTGTAAGTTCAGACCTGTTAACCATTTAATTTCCATGACCTTGAAAGGACACTTTTCCTTCGGGCACTTGGCCAGTCAGTATTGCCAAAGTATTGTCGCCTTGGAGAGCAGATGGACCAGATGTGAAATTCAGGCCCTGAGTTTCATCTCACTGTGGTAGGCCTGTAATTCTGAATAAGGTTGTTTTTACTTACTAAAGAAGAAAAAGAAAAAAGGTGCGGTTCATCTAGTCTCAGCCTGCAGACTGGCCCTTTCTAAGGAGCATTGGAAAGAGAGAGAGAGAGAGAGAGAGAGAGAGAGAGAGAGAGAGAGAGAGAAGCTATTTCAGAGAGTGAGTGGAAGAAATGGAGAAAAGGGAAAGTGACAGAAAAGCAAGCTGAATGAATGAATGAAATAAGGAGACTGAATACATGCAAGACCAAAAGAGTCTGTGTGTCAACAGTATAACAGAGACACTGAGGTGCCAATATCTTTTTATTTATTTATTTACTTATTTATTTATTTCCCTCAGATCACTTAGTGGCGACATATGAACTACTCAGAATCCACCACTAAAACAGCATCTGTTCTAAGCCATCTCATCTCCACACAGGACACCCATCCATTCTGCAGGTCCAGTTCAAAACAGTGATGCCGAAGCTGTAAGATAAGAATGGGAAGGTAAAATGGGTAATTTCATTATTGATTGACCGCCATACTCTACAGTTACTTTTAGAAAAACTAGGCAGAGTCTGAGAGCGGAGCAAAATGATCTCGATGCAATATCATTACACTGTTAAAAGGGCTTTTTTTGGTGCTCCTCTGTATCATTTCTGAGATGTCGCCAACTAGTCGAGAAAGAAGCAATTACTGGCCACAGTATTGTGTTACAAATTGGTCCAGGGCATACAGTCAAGGATTTGCTTAGACTAAAATAATGACCATATAAAAAATGCATAGAATTGTTGCGGAAATCTGATATTTTGTGGCTATACTAGGAAATGCTAATAATATGTTCTAGAACACACAGAAAGGAGAGTCCCACTATTTGCCTACAGTTTAACCATATTCAGGCCTGCAATTCTTTTTCAGAGGCTAGGGCCTTATAATGTACTGTATAGTATCTCTATACAAAAAACATTCTTGCAGCAGAACCTACATATCCACTTAGGATTACCATTTCAAATGGATGATGAAAACTTAATACTAAAGTTTCAATATGTCAGTTAATTGTGAATAGGCTATTTATCACCTTTTACTGTTAGCCTATTCATAAAAATTTCAAATCAATTTCAAAAATCATTTCAAACAGTGAAAGATGTTGATTTATGTGGCACTGCACCTTGTAAGGCATTAGAGCTTTTGATTGTAAAGAGAAAGTCTGTAAAAGAGAAATATGGTCTGAAATGGACAAAAAGTATTATGTAACATCATACAAAGTTTGAACGGAAAATTTAAAGAAAAAATTTATAGTTTCTTTAATTACTTTCCCTGGTAGTTTAGTTATCCTACTTTCGCAAGGCAGTAATGCTAATGGAGTTACTATTTCAGAGAACTAAACGTAAACTAAACTCCCAACACTGGCAGATGCTAGTTAGCTTAGCTGCGTGAGAAGAACATTTGTAAAAACCTCCTGAAAACAGGTTCAAGCCCAGGCATGTGCAGGGATGGAGGATGACTCAGGTTACACAGGGCCACAACCCAGATGGGAGTAATTGTGCATTACATTTAACCTCGGAACTCGTTTTTCCTAGTACTATCCAAGTTCAACTGCGGGAAGTGACAAAAATGCACAAACCCGCTGGTTAGAGGTTAGATTCTCTGCCCGAGCCCGAGTCCTACCCGAACTTGGGCCGGGCTCGGGCTGACATTTGCCGTCACTCTATCGGGCTCGGGCCGGGCCGGGCTCGTGATCAATGTTCCATAAATAGGCCTATTCTTTATATATATTTTTTATTTTATTTTATGTATTTAGCCTATGACGCTATAGTGTGACACACAATAAAGTTGTATGTATTATGGTTAAGTAAAAAATGTCATCTAAGCCAAAGGTGATATGTTTGGCCAGCTCTGCGCAGGTTGAGCAGCACCTGTCTGTTGCGCTCTGTCGGCTACATCAGTCATATAACGTAATATACTGTAGGCTAAAGCTTCTAATGTGATGGGGGGGGATCAAGTTTGTTTGTCGACAGTAAAGTCGTGCTTCTTTCGTGTGGGAACCGAAAGTGAAAGTGGATAGCCTACATGGAGAAATTACGGTGTTTCTGAATACAATAAAGGTAAACGTTGCAGCATTTTTGTCAAACCCAACGCATTATAACCTCTGTCTATTGCCAGAAAACTTCTGGTTAAGGTTTTTTTTTCGTGGATTTGCCAGCATGACGGTCTAATAAATGAATGAGCAGCCTATCTAATCTCAGTGAATGAGATGAGAGGTGCGCAGAGCAGCTGTGTGTCAGCGCAAGGTAGGCCTATATGACAGAAAGACGTCGACCTCAACACAGACATGAAATCTTGTCAACAGGCAATATGCTTCAAGAATATGCTGAACAAATGTCTGTAAATCAATCCGGAATTGTTGTTGAACATGCAGTTTCAAAAGTAGGCCATTATTAGGCCTATTTAACATGTCGGGTTTAAATCGGTCTCGGGCTCATTATCACACGTTATCTCTCGGGCCGGGCCGGGCAGAAAATGATCGGTCTTCGGTAGGGTCGGGCTCAAATTTTTGGGCCCGATCTAAGCTCTACCGCTGGTCGGACGTCCAAACAGATCCAAGCCTGAACTCGGAGTGGCACAGAGTACACTGAGTTTTAGACACCGAACTAACGTAACATTTTAAATGTAGAGGTGGCATTCACTGAAAGACAACCAACTAGATAACATTATTGACATTGGTTAAGTGGACAGAGCAAAATAAAGTTAGGCTGTAACAATCTATTGAGTTTAAGCAAGTCAAAAAACATTATATTAAATTGCCAGTTTCTACTCACTAGTACGTAGTCCAGGTGTGATTTGTTGGTATCATACGTGATTGTAGAAAGCAGAATTATCACTGTATTTTGTTAAAATTCATTAAAACATTTTTTAATGTATTGCTCTGTCTTGGTCAATATTCAAAAATTTTGCTTCGCGTTTAGTTAATGAAATGGAATACATACGAATCGTTGTTTATTGTATTTTTAGCAGACGTGATGCCCGTCCAAGCTCCGAATCTCAGTTACAGAGATAAATGGAATGCACTATAAGGTTTATGGGGATGAGTGTAACAGATGCTAGCTAATTGAGCCTCGCATGTAGAACATTGGTAAATTGGTACCTTCCTCCCAAAAGCCTGATAGACGTGCTGGTGAGTGACGCTGGCACCTTAGGGTTTCACTCTAGCAACTCGACTTGAATTTGCTGCTTCCATCTTTGTTGGTTTCAAAAGTTTTTAGGTAGGCTGAAAGCAGTCTAGCTTTCAAGTTGTCAGCTAGCAGAGGTGTTACAGTATACAATCTCTTTAAACATAGGCCAAGTTATCTTTCAGTAGATGCTTGACAGTTCAAAAGTGAATCAGTGGTTGAACAGCAAAGTTAATAGTGGTCATGTTCCAAGTCTCTCATCAGTGTAGTAGTAGGCAACTCAGTCCAGATCAAGAGGGCCATGGCATGGAGAATAGAATACTGTATTCTCAAAGCCAATTTAGGAGGAAGGAAAATAACCTGTGACTGCACACTCTGACTATGACTTACTCTCTGTGCAAATACTGTAAATCCATATCTACCACCCTTTACTTATACGGCCTTAGACTACATCAGGCCCACAGAAGTCAAGAGTGGCCATAGCAGAGTGAAGAGATGTCTTGCCAGCAGAGCTGTACACTTGGAGATGGCCTACTCCCGAGACACAGATTCCTGCATCTTGGCCATTCAAAGATTTATCTGCGAAGCACTGTCTCTGCTGAATAGAAAGAAACTGAATGAAATGTATGTAAAGGGTATCAATGGACATTCAAGGCACCTTGTGGCTCTCACCATAGAGGTGTGTGTGTGGGGGGGGGTACCTTATATGAATCTTGAAGAAAACATTCTATTTAGTAATCAAAGAACAGACCTGGACAAAAAATGTCTCCACACCAGTGAAGTAGAGACTAGTCTTAATGCACCTCCAATCACAGCAACATCTGGAGATCCAAAAGACCTTGAACCTCTTACTCTGAACCACCTGCTACTTCTTAAAGGAAAACCCATTCTTCCACAAGGGTTCTTATAAAAGCAGGATTGCTACTCAAGGAGAAGGTAGAAGCAGGTTCAGTTCCTGTCAGATCTCTTCTGGAAGAGATGGACATGTGAGTACCTCTCGCTAATGCAAGGGAGACAAAGATGGAAGGTGGTGAATAGAAATCTCGGAGACATTGTCCTGATCGCGTAGCGGTCATATAATGATTGTCAAAGTTTTTTTTTTTTTTTTTTGTCTCTCTCTTTTTTTTTTTCTCCCGTCATCTACTTCCTGAATTTTTGGTCAACAATTCCCTGGACACCGTAACACCGGGGCACATGAAACTTGGTGGGCATGTAGCCCCAGTAGACTTTTACGGAAAAATTTCGTTTGGTCCCCGGGGGCCACTCCCGTGAAACCCCAAATATGCAGTTTTTCCTAAAAAACTACCTGACCCGTGACATTGAGGATGATGAAATTTTTATGGAATGTTGGTCTCAAGAGACCACATCAACTTAGCTTATAACCAGTCATTTGTGATTTGCAAAAAAAATAAAGAATTAAAATGCAATATTATACTGCTTTAATTGCCCCTATCTTTAGATCAGATGTTATAAAATGCACCAAATTTAATGTGTATGATGAACCTGACATCTTGTGGGAATATGTCAAGTTTTGTGGAATTTCATCTATGGGGGGCTATAAAACTAGATGTACCGCATGGCGGTACAAAATATGACCGCCGCTCAGTTCTGCACATTCTCTACATATATATGATGCTTGTCAACTTGTTTGTATCTCTCTCATGTTATAAATGTGTGTCTGCATGAGTGAGTTTGCTTTTGTGTACAAAGATAAGAGTGTGTGTGTGTGTGTGTGTGTGTGTGTGTGTGTGTGTGTGTGTGTGTGTGTGTGTGTGTACCCGTGCACATGTGTGCTTGTGTGTACAGTATGTAGTGTGTGTGTGTGTGTGTGTGTGTGTGTGTGTGTGTGTGTGTGTGTGTACCCGTGCGCATGTGTGCTTGTGTGTATGTAGTTATAGGCCTATAAGAGCACTATGGCAAGCCATTCAGGAAAAAAACCTTGAATATATTGAATGAAGTCCTGAATATATTGAATGAAAGAAAACCTTGAATATATTGAATGAAGTCCCGAATATATTGAATGAAACTCCGAATATATTGAATGAAAGAAAACCTTGAATATATTGAATGAAACTCCGAATATATTGAATGAAACTCCGAATATATTGAATGAAGTCCCGAATATATTGAATGAAACTCTGAATATATTGAATGAAGTCCCGAATATATTGAATGAAACTCCGAATATATTGATGAAGTCCTGAATACATTGAATGAAGTCTCGAATATATTGAATGAAATTCTGAATATATTGAATGAAGTCCCAAATATATTGAATGAAGTCCCGAATATATTGAATGAAACTCCGAATATATTGAATGAAGTCCCGAATATATGGAATGAAACCCCGAATATATTGAATGAAGTCCCGAATTATTGAATGAAACTTGCTTCATCCGAGGTCAGAGCCGGCGGCCATTTTATGTGTGTCACAAGTATGGAAATGCCTGTGACCAGTCAGTACCGCTTGGGTGGAGTGGTTGGCAATGAATGAGTAAATGAAGCAAAAATATTAAATAAATTACAGTTTTATTAATAATTTCATTGATTGCAGCTGCAAGGTAAAATAGTTTAGTTAAGTCACAGTCAGTTATTTTGGCCGAGTAGTAATTAATCCAGCTGCGTTACCACCACCAGTGAACAGCACAGAAAGCGGCGACGATCCCACTGAAGCTAGCTGCTACGCCAACCTTCAGTGGGATCGTCGCCACTTCTAGCAGCTTCAGTGGGATCGTCGCCGCTAGCTAGCTGCTACGCTAACCTTCAGTGGGATCGTCGCTGCTAGCTAGCCGCTACGCCAACCTTCAGTGGGATCGTCGCCGCTTCCTGTGCTGTACAGGTGGTAACGCAGCTGGATTACTACTCGGCCAAAATAACTGACAGTTGCTGCGTTCGGAAAACCATACTGCGTGCTATATACTGCATACTGCTTCAGTATATACTGTGTACTGGATGCTACACCCACCATAGTATACAGTGTAGTAAGCCAAAAGTGATATTTTTCTTGTAATATACTACACAACCATGTGACCAAGAAAGACCTATCAGCTTTAAACTCACGTTAGAAGCTTGCTTCCCGCACTAGTTCGCTTCCCTCAATTGAAGTTAATGGTTAGCAATCAAGCTAACGTCTTTGGCTGGCATTTGAATGTAAAGCCATGCACAGTTGCTCAAATGCTAACCCAAACAAAATTATCTCACAAACGAACGAAGCACCACTACAACAGTCATATGTCCAAGGAATATGCACATTGTGCAAGATAAAACGGTTTGTGTGTCAAAAATACCTCAAAATAGTTAAGTTACAGTCACTTAAGTTTCAGCAAAACCACCACTACTTTTTCAGCCGGTAAACCCGTGAGGGGAAAGATTGCGAGAATGCGTTGAATTATGGGATTGAAGTATCCGAGTAGTGAGCACCTCTTGTACACTGGCGATTTGGCCGTCATCAGTATGCCATCAGTATAACATTCGGGAAACTTTTGCATATTGGTAAAATCATATTTTCCACGTACTGCATACGACATACTACTTCATGCCAGGATCAGTATACCAGTAGTAACCAGTACGCATTTTCGAACATGGCATGTGACATAACTAAACTATTTTACCTTGCAGCTGCAATCAATGAAATTATTAATAAAACTATAATTTATTTAATATTTTTGCCTCATTTACTCATTCACTCCACCCAAGCGGGGCATTTCCATACTGGTGACACACATAAGATGGGCATCAAGCCTTGGCACTGACCTCAGATGAGGCAAGTTTCATTCAATATATTCAGAGTTTCATTCAATATATTCGGGACTTCATTCAATATATTTGGGGTTTCATTCAATATATTCGGGACTTCATTCAATATATTCAGAGTTTCATTCAAAATATTCGGGACTTCATTCAATATAGTGTCCCGGGAATCGTTGACCAAAAATTCAGGAAGTAGATGACGGGAGAAGATATTAAGTGAATGGTTACAGGGTTACAAAATTCAAATGATCATTTACATCATATGTGCTCATATAACTACATACACACAAGCACACATGCGCATGGGTACACACACACACACACACACTACATACTGTACACACAAGCACACATGCGCACGGGTACACACACACAGACACACACACACACATACACACACACACACACACACACACACACACTTATACTTGTACACAAAAGCAAACTCACTCATGCAGACACACATTTATAACATGAGAGAGATACAAACAAGTTGACAAGCATCATATGCAGAGAATGTGCAGAACTGAGCGGCGGTCATATTTTGTACCGCCATGTGGTACATCTAGTTGATGAAACGTCTCAATGTAATTCCTGGCCTATGGGGCGTATAATGGAGAACTTCCCTGACTCTTAGGGATTTGTACATCATGACGAGGCCAAGACTTAGACGGACATTTTAGGAAGGCCTATCACAAAATTTAGCCTTCTCAGAGATATGACCTGAGCTGACTAGTAGTGACCAACATGACACTTCACTTCACTGGCTACATAATAGTTAATTGAATAAAGCTTTGATATTTTCTGAGTAATATTTGAAGCTATTAATTAATTGATTGATTGAATGAATGAATGAATGAATGACTAAGTGTGGAAGGAATATTGGGCAGCAATTCAACATTTGAAAACATTAATAATATTGGATCATGAAGATGGTATGCTTTGAAATATATTATGGACTGAAATGGCCTTGATTTTTGGGTTTTTGAAATCCCTTGATTTTTCTTTTTTGAAGCGACAACTTTTTTCCAAGAAAACCATTTTTTCCAAATACCTTGAAGAACTTTATGTACAAAAAGAAACTAATGTGAAAGACTATTTGAATCTATGCACATGAATGCCTTTTGACTGATTTTGAAATCTACAGCTCCTTGAGAATGTTTTGAATTGCCATATTATGGCCAATATGACTGGGGTATTGGAGCCGGGGGTTTTGTGTTCAAGAACTAACATGATCATAATTTGTGTTTGATAATATGCTGAATTATATGTGGAATATCGAATATGTTTAGACATATATATATACATGCACAATATATACATGTATATATATATTGTGCAGTTTGCTGTTCCGCCTATCTTGTTGAGCATGACGTCTGCGCCTGGAATGAGTCTATATGATGGAGTTTTGATTAAGTTTTAGTTACTTTAGAACAAATAAAATGCCCTATTTCATGCATTACAAGTGCACAATGGTTGCTATGAAGCTCTGATAACAAGCCAGTCCACTTTTTTGCAAGGCGGTCCATTATTTGCTCGTCGTTTTTCCAGCAGTCTGTTGGTGGCTTTCCATTCTTTTGCCATACATGAATATAAATATACATGCATATTTTCTTGCTATTTGGGACTTTTTGCTATTTGAGAATCAAGGAACAAAAACGGTATCAGTCACTGGTAGCTCCATGCAACTGTATATGATTTTTTAAAATTTATTCTTTTGTTCCTTTTTTTTTTGTATAAGCATGATATATTCTTTTACCTCCATATTAGGAGTCATTATGATGCTGCCTGTCTGATGCTATTTCATATCATGCCTCATTCATTCCTATATACAACATGACACAGCTGAGGGAGGTGCAGTGAGGATGAGGGGATAAAAATGTCTCAGGATTGATGCTGAGGTAAGCATGTCCTCATCTGCAAGGCTAATATACAGCAAGGTTGACAGACAACCTTGTCAATTACAATGGCACAAAATGACTATGACTGAAGGCATCTCACAATACATGTGTAGTGCACAGCCACACACCAATTGAGTAGTACACAATGGCATAGCTAATGATGATGACACTGCAACCATCTCAAGATAACTAGCTGAGCAACATCTCACACACAAACATATTTTGTTATTTAGAATAGCCTGCATAATGAGGTTCATCTCAACAGCCAAGGCTTTTTTCCAATGAGATAAACTCTCTCTGTTAAACTGTAGGACAATGGAATTAGCAGTCCTTTCCATTCAGCGGCCCTGCCTGAACGCAGAGTATCTCGGATTTCTCTATCCCTTTTCTCTGCTATCACAAAGGTTAGCAGAGCTCTGTTTACCAAAAAAAGAGAAAAAACTACATTTCTCCTTAGAGCAGCACTTACAGAGAAACTCAATCTGCGATAAACCTGAGAATGCTGTTACACTACCATAGGGCACTGTATGAAGACCCTGCTCTTCCATTTTCTCACATTCATTCCACCCCACAGAATCTCTCTCTCTCTCTCTCTCTCTCCCTCTCTCTCTCTCTCCCCCTTAAAAGCAAAATAGAACATGGTGGACAAAACCTGTGACCTTCGCATTCTGGTCCTGTGTCAAATTCAACCGTCAGTCCACAGCTGTGGCTCATCTTTTCACTACATTGTTTGTGATATACACTCCCCTCTCACGGAACAGGTGCATCCCTGTTCAGGTTCAACAGACTTTTGATGGTTTTGTGTCTCTATTCTATTGATTTTGAAAAGCTCACATTGAAAGAAATGCATTTGTAAGTAAGTAAAAAAAAAAAAAAAAAAATACAAGCACCAGCAGAAGGATGTGATGATGGAATTATCTGTATGTTTGGTGTTCAAGCAGAGATTTTAACATCAGTTACATTGCTGAAATTGTTGTGCAGCATCTGCAAGCCAAGGAAACAGAAGTTTTAAAGCCATGGAAAGAAAACAAGCCTTGTATTCCTCATACATCTCAACACCATTTCCATTTGAAAGGTGGGAGAAAAGGAAAGGAAAAAAAAAACGATTTTTTTTTTAAATTTATTTTTTTATAAATAAATAATTTCAATGGTAGTAGGAGTGGGTTGGGTTGTGGGGGTCATGAGCATGCTGGTTATTTTTTGTCTGTTGCCCTCTTCACTCACTCAGGCAGCCACAGTACCAGCAGCCTGCAGTCTGCAAGTAGAATTACCAACATCAAAATCCTAGCGCTGATGCTGCTACTTCTACTTCTACTGCTGCTGCTGCTGCTGCTGTGGCCACGGAACAACAAAGCCCCGTCCAGGTTGAATACTTATGCAGAGAAAAGAGACGGGCACTCTTCACTTTCCATTCTCTGCTGCCTGTGTCATATTTTTGTGGCCTTGAAGTCTCTATAGTGCATGTCTTCTCCCTGTGGTTTTTGTTTATGGATCAGTGGTTGTTTACTATAAAGCCCCTGCAGCCTGGAGAGATGTGGGCCGAAGATGTTTTATCTCGTGTCAGGGCTCGCTTCAATTAAATTAATGGACCCATTCAGCTCCCTCTTTCCCCCCTTTCAGGCACAGACAGAGAATACATTAAAAGATCTTATGCCTCAAGATGGTGCATGGCTGTATTAGCGAAGGGGCCAGGCAGCTCTCCCAGCCACTCTGCTATTTCCTCACCAAATAATTAGTAATAATTCCAGTTCCATGGGCCTGTTCATCGACAAATTTTGTGGCTGGAAAATATTCAGATAGAGACAATAACATGTGTGTTATTTTTATATAAGAATATATCTTTATATATTATATATATTTTATTGATTAATGTTACATACATTATAAAATAAAATAGAATAAGCCAAATAACAAACATTCAATATTGCTTGTACTGATTTTTTTTTTTTTTCCGAGCCGCACCAAAGACAGTGGACAGTGACTCAAACTTACAGCTCAACAGGTCTATTTCTAGTCACATTCGTTTTCAGTGAAAATTCCATGCCCATATTCTTGATGGCAGGCAATCATAAGAAGTTTAACCTGCAACTACCAAACAGGCTTTTATATCATTACATGACAGATGTGTCATCATTTCACTATTATTTAGATATCTTTAGATGCCTTTGCTGTGAAAATGGAGGCCTAGTTGCCTCTCTGCCCTTTGCTTCAAATGTCAATTATGCAGATATTGACTTGCCATGTTTTATTTAAGGAATTGTATCTGTACTCAGCCCATCGTAGGACCACTTGGCCCTAGCCCATGTCTTAATAAAATGTCAATCTGTATGGTACTTGGTGAGAGACAATTAATCGTATAATCATGATTATTTCTCAGACAATAATCCCACCATCAAAATCTGTACACGTCTCATCCCTATAGTACATGGATATCACCACTACAGTAACCAAGAAGATGACAAAAGATTTCATACAGTATTGAAGGGACTGTATGGCTTCCTGCCCTCGTTTGAATTCACAAGTTTTTTTTTTCTTTTTCAAAATTAAAAGACTAATTTTTATGCTATTTAGTCATAGACATCAATCAGAACGTTATAACTTCATCAGTGGACACTCCCCATTCTAATGCAGGCATAATGGCAGGCAGCTACAGCAAGCTTAGCTTAAAAACACATTCAAGTCTTTGGAGGAATTGTGTTCTCAGATTTATTTATCAATGAGGATAATTGATGTAATTATACACTGTTGGCAGGAACATTGCCCATCTCAGTATTTTTGGTGTCAAATGTCTGTTGAGTAATATATCCAGATACAGATGTAGACTTTTAAAGCATTTATGCTGTCAGGTAGCATCATGATATTTTTTTTTTCCATAGGAAGCAAAATCGGTGTAATTACCCCTCATTTCCATACTCTGGTGGCAAACACAAAACACTCCTCAAACTTTCTACATAGGCTTTCTCTGTAATGCATTTACAATGAGATTTTAAAAATACTTGAAGCCATGATGCATATGGAGAAAGTCTAAGCACTCAAACTCATCCTGTTCTTTCTTTTGACAGCAAGAAGAATAAAAAAAAAAAAAAAAAAGTCTGCAGGAAAACAGAACCGGGATGAGCAGCTAAAATTACTAATTGGTTTACTGATCAGTTGTACTTTGTTCGATTGATTTGCAATTAATTCTGGTTTGTGGTGCGCTGAAGACAGAGCTTGGCGCCAACCTTGGAGCCCACTGACACTCTATACTCACTGAGAGCATGGCCTGGGTGAGTATCAATATGTTGCTGTGAGGCTTAGCCTAGCCAGCTCCAGGGAGGGTCATCACCATCTGATAGGAACAGGGAGTCTCCTACACACACACATACACACACTCACACACACACACACTCACACACACACACACACGCATGCACGCACGCATGCACACACACACACACACACACACACACACACACACACACACACACACACATACATATACAGTACTGTATTTCATCCTTACACTAGCAAAGATACATGGGGCTATCTGACAGGCATATAAAGACTTTGTTTATCCTACCAAGCACTTACTAAGGTTTAATATATCTAGATGGTGTGCCAAACAATGCCACTGGTAGATGCTATTAATATATACAATACCATTAAGGAACTATCATTGCTTTCTGAAAATAACACAAAGTAAGACGTAAATCCCTTGAATCGATAAGTACCAGAGATATACAGGCAATGCATAATGCAACTATTTCTGAAGTGCAAATGACCAAGCCACAAAAAAGTTGATGATCTTGTATTGTTATATCTTGTACAGAGTAGAGAAGTTTTAATGGTGTGGCTCTCTTTTGCATGCTACAGAGATGTTATGGTTTAAAGGATAAAACAATGATCAAATTAATCATAAATAAACATAAAATGAATGAATATCAGTTTAATTTGTGACATCAATTCAGGAACAACTCGAAACTCGAAACAACTCGAAACAACTCGAAAGCACACTTTTTTATTACCGGTATAAAGTGTGTAGGCTGTGGAAGAATAGAGAAAACATCACCTAAACAGTGGAAAGTTTTATATGACTTCTTAATCTTCATGTCAGTCTACAAATGTGTCTTACAGTAAATGTGGACCCATGTTAAACTAGAATGAATTCAAAAATCTGTGAGGGGTGTAGGCTATTTCCCAATCTTTTCTCAGAGTTATTCAGAGCTATTACAGTTGCTTTGATTCAGCTGCAGCTATTCAGCTTTACTTCGATTGTGGGACCTAGCTGATGACACGGGGGCTAACCTCTGCTTCACATGCAAAAAGCAGAGTTTATATCACTGTGTGACCTACCAGGGCACTCCAGTAGAAGAAAAGAGTATGGTTGAGGATGTGCCCTGGTCATAACACCAGGTTTTTCTAAAAACAGCAGTAGGCCTATTCAAATAAAGGGGATAGATATTTAGATAATACAGACATCAATATTTGTGAAAAATACAGGTCACTGACTATGGGGAGAGATAAATACTACATGGTATTAAATTAAACAAAAAATTTTCATCTAAAATCCCAATAGAATCCCAGTAAATAGTTCTAAAGTGAAAGCCTTTGGCAATACATAACACATCATGTCATCATGGCTTTCTTGATCAAACACAAGACATTAAACACAAGACATCAACCCGATGTACGTCTTCCGATGTATGTCTACATTTAAATCATATTTAGGATCTGGATGGCCAAGTACAACTATTTTTAAACCTTGTACAGACATACCATCGATGTCACCACCAAACATTCAGAGGACATTTGGAAAATATATATTGGAAAAATGTTTGTCCTGAAACCTTATGAGATGTCGTTTCAATGTCCGTGATTTTCAAAAGGCATCCAACTTTTCAGTCCCAGTATTTATTTATTTATCTTTTTACAATGCATTGAAAAGATGGCCGTGATAATATTTTTGCTTCAGCGACTCAGATTTTCAAAGACATAAAATTAAGTATCAACTGAGGAGTTATTGAAGATTCAGGGACACTAAGATTTCCCACCTCCCCTAAAGTTAAACAATTTACCTTTGTTCAGTTCATCCATCCAATGTCTCCGTGGTACTGTTTTTAGCTTAATGTTAGCATATCATTAAATCCTGGTGTCACTTAGCATAACCCATAGCTTAAAAGGGTCCATAGAATTACAGTATTTTTCCTATTTAAAGCTTCATTAGGTGTAATAAGCAAATTAAATATGCTATTTTCTAAACTGCTATGATAGTCCAAGCAGCTCAAGCTGTTCACGCCTTAGACCAAGTAGTCCAAGCCAGCATTTCCTCATAATTCTGCCAGAATGAGAGACTAGATAGTTCCATGTCATGTCAGTTTAGAAAAGCACCACATTTTATTTCTGGTCAGTTTTGTACACCTTATAACTGGAGAAGAGGCCAGTTTTTAAATATAGCGGAATTCTAAGAACACTTATATGCAAGATGTTATGTAGGCCTAATGGGTGAGATGCTCCAGACTCCGAACGAGTCGTAGGTGGAAAATTAGTAAATTGGCCTAAAAGGTGGCATATTCCTTTAAGACGAGATTCCTGGGAAGTTTGTGATACTAAAAGTAACTGCTTCTAATAATTCATGAGGAAGATTTTCCTCTTTCAAAAAAAGCTTTGAAATTGTAGACAATGCATGATGCTATTCTCAGGAAACTTATTTGTCTCACTTAAAAACGATGGTGGTCCTCACTTAGGCGGCAGGAGAAGGAAACAGAGATAAAGGATGAAGGTGGTGGAGGGTTCTGGTGGTGGTGGTGGGAGTGGTGGGGGTGGGGTGTCCTGACCACAGACGCCTTCCGAGTCCAGACTGTTAGCTTTTTAGCGCCGGGGCGCGCAGTGATCTGGTTACAGGCATGAGAATGTGAGTCCGGGGCCGCGGCTCCGTCGCCACATTAGAGCCACGCCAGCGGCTTCCCCAGAGGCAGGGCCAGCAGGTTCTCTGTCTCCAGCGCTCCGAGAGGGGGCTATCTGTCACAGCCGTCAACCCCCCACCCCACTCTACACACACACACACACACACACACACACACACACACATATACAGACACACACACACACACACACACACACACACACACACACAACCCACAACCTCCATCCCCAACACAAACACCACTACCAACCCCACCCCACCCCACCCCCCACACACTAACAGCACCAGCACTTTCCTCAGACTTTACCGGAGGCCACTCAGTTGACGGCCCACCTGCAGGCTGGACCGTCACTCTTAGCATCAGTCTGTCAAATGTCTGCCAGTGGTTTTGAAGGGGAGCGGAGTGGTGGTGGTGGTGGTGGTGGTGGTGGTGGTGGTGGAAGGTGGGGAGGGGAGGGGTAACGGGCACAGAGAAAGAGGGAAGAAGCGAGTTATCATGAAAAAACACAGCAGCTCAGCTGACGCCGCTCGGACGTGAATGTGCTTCTCCCTCGCTGTCTCTCCTGTCTCCTTTCTTCCAGACTTCCATACAGTCACTGCCAGCTAACATTACAGGCCACTTTTCCCTCGGAGGAAATGTGTTCCCCCCCTAAGTTATTTATTTTCTCGCCTGTGATTGAGATGCTTATTGATGCAGATATTAAGAGCATGCTCTGTCATTCAATACGGAGAGAGTTTTTGACCTAAATGCAGATTTCGTGTTTGGGTGAGAGAGATTGCTTTTACGGTGTCATGTCCCACTCATTCAAGAAAAGGTAGATTATTCCAGGGTACCTTTTTACTTCAGGTTAACCTGAGCACTTTTACAGCATACACACTCATATACTGAAATCTTTTAGTAACCTTATTGAAGAATTTGCACCATTGCACTTTGCATACTACAGTACATGCAGGGCCGTCACAACAGGACAGGCAAACTAGGCAATTGCCTGGGGCCCCAGCCGGAAAGGGGCCCCCAAGATTGACTGTTTGATCATTTTAGTAGTTTAGTTAGTAGTGGTTGTCAATAAAATATGACTTTAGACTGGAGTTAGACTGTAACTGTAAGTTCAATAATTATATTAAGGAGAGATGCTTGAAGATTATAACAATGTGGTTCATGGGTGTTTAAGGGAGGTGAAGGGCCCCCATGTCCTGTTTGCTTGGGGCCCCCTAAGTCCCTTGAAACAGCCCTGAGTACATGCATTAGCCTATGCGGTCAGTAGTAGGTCAGTAGCGATCACAAGGTCTCTTAGTAAAGTAAAGCTTTCAGAGCAGCTTCCTATGACACCTTAAGATATCTCGACAGTATCATGTAAGGAAAAGCTATCGCCCCACTACTCGTAAGATTTATTACCTTGTGTCTCTGTGACCCAACCAATGACCCTTGACTCAAAAGTCAAATATACAACCAGGTCTCTTAGTCCCTTTCTCAAATAAATCCTTGGCACAAATAAAAGGCCCCAGCATCCTATTGATATTGGTATTGATTAATGTGTGCCAAATTAGTGGCCACTGAGGAGTCTAATTTGAAGCGCTCCGGCTGTCCATTCCTGACCGGGGAAGCACGGCATTAACATCTTTTCAATTACAGTGACATATTGCTAATGATGGGATCTATTGAAACACAGTCATATAAATAGATAGATAAATAAAATGTCTGGAATTGGACATTGTAATTGAATGGTTTGGATTTGGAGGTCATCTGGGTGTCCATTTGGAATGGTTCATTTGATCCTAAAGGACAATCAGCCACATTGGGCCACTTTGGTGTTCTAAGGGTCCTTCTGTTTTTTTTTGTTTGTTCTGTTTTTTGTTTTTTGCATCTGGTGCAACACGACTTGTACATGGACCAGGCTATTGTGCATAGGCAGATATAGATTTTTTTTTTTTCCAATGATATTAAGACCATTCTGTCTGCATACAAAGAGTGAACTTCTCGTTTTATGTGCTTGGGTTTCTATAGTACATAAACCTATATTGATTGTATTCCTCTTTCATCCTGGTGGACATACAGTACCTGAGCCTGAAGACATTATGAGAAACAATGGCACATATAGAAGGGTTACTTTTTCAAACACTCTCCAGTCCATAATATAATAAGGACTCTGCAAGTCCTTCAATCATCTGAGTTCACCGAATTAGCTATAGAAACACTGTGGTTCCTATACTGTGAGTCATTGCACATGTGATTATATGGCATATACATCATATGGCTTATTATGGATCTCTAAGAACATCTCAGAGGAGAGGTTCTCAATGCACATACAGAACCTTAACAAGGAAATAGAATCAGAATGAGGCAGATATCATTTCACATAGTCCTGTCCTTCTCCTCCGCCTCATCCCCTCATTTCAGGGGACCTCGAAGGCCGTTCACCAAGTTGCCCTTAGAAGCAAGTGCTTAAAACAAAAAACACCAGGGGTTCAGTTTTAGAAGAGGTTAACCTGTTTGGTTGCTGTACTATTTTTCTTATGGGAAAATATACAGGTATCCACAAGGCTGAGTGCTGTTATAGTACCTATATAAAAAAAACTGTGATATGGAATGGAATGGAGAATCTCTGACTGTCAGTTACAGTAAGCCTACATGTGATACTGTGGATCCCTCTGAACATCTCAGAGTCCCTCAATCAGAGATGAATGCACATGCATTACCTCAACAAGACAACAGCAACAGACTGAGGCAGGTATCAAATCAATACAGGCTGTTTGTCAGCAAGCCCAGTGAAGCGCAGACCCAGCGCTCTAGTCGTGGTGCGCCAAAATTATTTCCTCTGTCAGGTCCTAATGCCTTACTTCATGCATCACTTCAGACGGTCTGTACCAGCAGACAGCCAGCCTTATTAAGACTGATTTATTAGCTTTTGTGAAGGGGGGCATGGTAAATGCTTCCCCCCAGAAACAAGGTAGGAACCCGGCCTTTGTCTCTTAGAAAGCGCAGGCAGTGCACAGCACAATGGAGAGGCTGGTTGCTAGGCACTGAAAGCAACATGGCCATTAAGAAACTGATATAGTTTTGCTTCCTGCCACAAAAACTGTAATTAGAAATTAATCAAAGGTTGTATTGGCGCTTCTGTACCCCACGGCTGAGTTGTTAGGCTTTTCTTTCACTCTCTCTCTCACACCCTCATGCTTGTACTCTGTGCTCTCTCTCTCTCTCTCTCTCTCTCTCTCTCTCTCTCTCTCTCTCTCTCTCTCTCTCTCTCTCTGTGTGTGTGTGTGTGTGTGTGCTTGTGTGTCTGTACCTGTACCTGTAGACAGTTTCAAAATGATTTCTTTCTTTAATCTTGTTAAAGTGTGTGTGTGTGTGCGTGCGTGTGTTTGTTGTGTGTGTGTGTGTGTGTGTGTGTGTGTGTGTGTGTGTGTGTGTGTGTGCACATAATATAAAAACACTCTCCGATCAGTAATATTCTTCTTAATATTACATGAAAGATGAAATATGAAAAGATTAAAAATATATTAACAAATTCTAGTCAAAGCAATGGCAATTTGGTAACACCAATATGAAATACAGTTGATAGCTAGATAGAATCTTGGTATTCATAGATTTAATATTTTAGTGGCATGAAATACTGTATACTTTAATACTTTTGTGGCATTGGAGAAGATTCAACTATAAGGCCTCTATTGGCACAGGACCCAGAGGCCAACATTCAGCATCAACTCTGCCCATTATAATAACATTGATTGTGGAGTGTGTGTGTGTGTGTGTGTGTGTGTGTGTGTGTGTGTGTGTGTGTGTGTGTGTGTGTGTGTGTGTGTGTGTGTCCAGACTTGGACAACGACCCTGTAGCTTATTTTACCTCTTAAAGTCCTGAATTGTGAGCAAGACATAGGTACTGTATGAAACAATGCCTTTTCTTCTCTACCCAAAGAAACAGAGGGAGAGAGAAAAAAAAGAGAGAGAGAAAATTGTCCTGATTTCAGCCCCTGGGCCTTCACCCGAAAATGACTTCATTGTGTGAAAATGGGATTATTTTGTGTCCTCTCTTCTCATCCGATGGTATTTTGTGTGCTTTGAAGAGGGTCAGGGCTCATGTATATCCACACAGGATCAGATTACGGCACTTTTCCTTCATTATGCCACACCAATTTAAAGTCAAATTAGATCAAGAGTGTGGCATCGCATCTGCCTTTACAGATGCACATGAAAGTTGGACACATGTTATGTGTGCACTGATGAAGTCCACCAGTAGTTACAGATGCAGATAAATAAAGCAAATATCATACATCATATTTGTATTCATTATAACTGATAACATAAGTTTTATTATTGTTGTTAAATGTTGATAGCATCTCCATCATCATCACTAGCACACATGAATATGCCACAATGCTAATGACATAAGACGCTGAATAGCGTGCCATATCATGCACGATCTTTTGACTGGATTCCTCACATTTATCACTATGTGTGTCTGTGTGTGTTTGAGTGTGTGTGTGTGTGTGTGTGTGTGTGTGTGTGTGTGTGTGTGTATGTGTGTGTGTGTGTGTGTGTGTGTGTGTGTGTGTGTGTGTGTGTGTGTGTGTGTGTGTGTGTGTGTGTGTGTGCGTGTACGTGCGTATTTTTGTATACGTGCACAGGTGTATGCTTGGCCTGCATCTTGATAGGGTTTATTTTCTGTTTCCTTAAATAGCCCACACCAGACCAAAATGTTATGGCCTATGTTGTTTGTATGCTTCTTAACGGTCTCTCTCTCTCTCTCTCTCTCTCTCTCTCTCTCTCTCTCTCTCTCTCTCTCTCTCTCTCTCTCCTGGATCACCAAATGCTTGAGTCTAATGTGGCCTGATAAACTGTGTTTACTGCTAAAATGTGCAGAAATCCACTTTTACACTAACATCAGAAAGACGAAAAATATACTTTTTTAACATTGGCACATGATATGGGATGATTCACGAAATGCTAATTCAATCCAAACAAACACACTCCAGTTGTTGCCATCATTACAGAATGAAAGTAAAAAATAGATAACTGTAAGATAATAGTCTATACTGTCCCATATTTCACTCTACAACAGGAACACTTTGAGTGCTTTTTCCAGCAGCTGCCACAGCCAGACAACACACTGCTATATCATCTTTGCCTTTTTAAACTACTGTTAAACAGGCCATTGAGAAATAGCATCTCATTTCCTAATCTTTGGGCACCTCCTTGTGAAAACCATTACAGTTGCTGCCATGTCTGAAAATAGGTAAATGCACACCACTGTCAAGTGCCCCCCCATCACCAAAGGAGGTGCGCCCTTGACGTGCCACACTTATCCACTGTTTCTATTCTCCTCTCCCATCCATCCCAGTGGTGTGCAAATCAAATAGCTTCAAGGTTTTCTCACTGTCGGACAATGTAGTCTCTGTCTCACACTGTTACCTGTCTTTAATAAAGTCACAGGGATAAATTGTATAAAGAATTCACTCTTATGTTAACTAGAAATGAATGGCGTAAATTTCCTTTTGATGGTGGGAAATTCACACAAGTAATTAAATTAATCTAGATGACTACAGCTTATTCAAGTGCTGGCAAGGTTCTTTTTTAAATGCTTGATGTTTACAAAGCCTTTATCAGTTTCAAGTTAGGATTAGAGAAACGATTTGTCATGCAAACATGATGCCAGTGCCATGTAGTGCGTGGGTACGGGGTAGCACATGAGGTATTCACAGCTCTCAAGCACACACAAAATGTAAACAATTCTGCCCCCTTTCTAATCCATCCGTCACCAATTAATCTCTAAATTTTGTTTGTCTGATAACTGCCATATTTATCAAGGCAAAAAAATGCTTGCACCCTCCCACATATTTGCTGAAACAAAACACACTCTCTTCACAGGAGCAATTGAGAGCCATTTGTGTCTAGGGTGAAAATATTTTTCCCTGTGTCATAGTAGCAACGATTACCCCTATCAGAAGGCAGTGATAACAGGCTGCAGAAGGCATGATTTCGGCCACAAGTTTCAAAAGTGACTGCTCCAAACAATATGTTTACTGGGCTCAGTGTAACAAAGGCACAAGGGAGGCAGATAAGGGGGGCCCATGGGTCCGATGACGAGGCTGCTCCACTGCACTCCACTGTCTATAGGGCTAGCAGGGCTGTCTATAGCCACCAGGTGAGGCGGTGCTTCAACATGCACCTTCTCTAGCAGAACTCTGTGAGCAAGAAGAAAGAAAGAAAGAAAAAAACCTTATGTCGAGGGAGAAAAAAGAATGTGCCCGGCCATAACGTGAGAAACAAACGTTGCCTTTGTGCGAGTCCCAGCACTGGGTTGACAGTGATAAGGAGATAATGTAAGTGGTGGCACAGTGAGGCATGCTAGCTCTGAATTAAATTAGCCAGAGAGTGTGCTGCTCATTGATTTCTAGAGACAGGCACTTTTTGATGCTCTAATCTGCGGGTGCCTTATTCAATTGTTGCCAATTTTTCCTTTTGTTCTAAGCTTTCATTGCACTTTTGGCTATTTGATCCGCACAATGCAAAGACTGGGAGGGGGGAAAAAACAAAAGTGTGAGGAATGGCTCTACCAGAATGATGACATTATGGAAAGACATCACTGACAGTTCATACACATAAGTGATTTCTAATCAGCGCTTACCCTTATTCACAGATCCATTTTGTCTCCCATAGTAGATGTGGAAAACCTGAATTAGGACTTTGTCCTTGTGGTACACTGACTGATAGCATAGTTGGGGTAAGACTGCCCTCTGGTGTAGGCTGGGCTCTTGGGACTGACCCAGGTCCCTGGCATATACAGCCAGAGGCGACCTGCTGCTGCTGCTGCTGCTGCAGAGGATCAATTAAAAGCCTAGCTAGCGACCTCAAGCTTCAGTGGACTCGCACACTGCAGTGACAGACCACATGAACTAGGACACAAAAGGTCCAAAAAAAAAAAGTGTTGCTCATTGCTGCTCATTGCTGTTCCTCTTGTTTTGGTAAAGCCTAATAAGGGTGAGAAACCTAAGTGCTATCTGTTATTATTACATATATATATTTTATGATCATTTAAAATGGACAATACATACCCAATTATTCATTTGAGGTCAAAACTCAGTCATTAAGATGCATTGTCACCATGAGTATTCAATTTCTTTCCAAAAACATCATCATCCTTGACGTACTGTAGATCAAGCAAATGTATGCTATCTTTTATAATAATCAATATATTCATAATGCCCCTTGAGATTCTAAAGCATGATTAGGTTACTTTGTAAAAATTAATTGAACATGTGTACTATTTATATTTCCCATTATATAACCCATCTGCAATTAATTTGGCCCAATAATCTAGTTAGCCCTTAATTGTGGCGGTCTATGGGGTCCATGAGGACAGGCTGCTGAGAAGCAAATGCTCCCTCCATGTCTTTAATTAGCCACAACACAAAACAAAGGGCCAACCAAACCCAGCCACTCATAATCACTCCTTAATAAGAATCATTCAATCCATTAGCAGGAAGTAATGACAGTCAACATTACTGTAGAAAAGAAGAAGAAGAAGAAGAAGAAGAAGAAGAAGAAGAAGAAGAAGAAAACTATGCCACCCACCAACATTAATGTCAACCTCAGACATTTGTAATGCTTATTATGACCAAACAGCACACACACACAAAAAAAATAGATGCCTGAAAAAATAGTGAATAACAATTAATAAAAGTAGGCTTTTAAAATAATAAAAATAAGCCAATAAGCCAAAAAAAAAAAAAAAAAACATGTCAATTGCAGATGGTTAGGCTATTTCACTCCCTTCTGATCTGAGAATTCTCAAGTGCAGGAACCCCCAGAAAATGAGCTATGGGGTTCCTATAAGGTGCCTACAGACCAAAGATCCGCGACGAGACGGGCTGCGACGTTCTAAAAACCTGGACGTTCTAAAACTCTGAAACTGCGTTTTGACATGTTAAATCTTTTGCGAAGGCTTGCAACTGCTTGCAACAACCTGTGATTATTGCTTCACACCGCCGCAACTACTCTCTAAAACCGTCTCATCTCGTCACGGATCTTCAGTCTGAATTGAGCTTTAGGGGTTGTCCTTGCCAGAGCAAGAGAGACACAGAGAGAGAGAGGGAGACACGGATGAAGCAGCTGGAGTCAGGGGGATATTCTCCACAGAAAGGACAAAAGCAGATTAGAGTGTGAAAAAGCTTAGGTCTTAATAACTGCTTAAAGCTGGATCCCCAAGTGTGAATCATATGAATAAATAATAACACCACAGAAGGTATGTCCATGTGTGGAGACGGGACAGTATCATCACAGGAACAATACAAATAGCTAAACATGAAGCCTTTGGTGTGTAAAACAATACATATTTGATGTATGGATGCATACAGAGGCATGGCACATCTGTCATATTCCGAATCCCTTAGAATACTCCAATACGTATACATGCAATTGGAGAAACGCAATTTCAGTCTGCTTGCAATGCTGTTGCAGAGTTTGATTGACAATAAAGTTCGCTTTGACTTTGATGCATCACTCCAATGTTTTAGAAAAAGCCAATAAAGGTGTACCACTCTCTAAAATTTGTGACACCATCCATTGCCTAACAAAGAAATGAAACTGGTTCTTACAATGTTTACACATTCAAGGCCCCTTCTTGGCACAGAAGAGGATACATGAACCCTAACCCTAACCCTAGCTAAATGCACCATGATGGCAATAAGGTTTAAGCCAACAACATACTAAAACATGTGATGAAGTTGAAGATATCTACACTACTGCAACCAAAATGTCACTTCAGAGTTAACTGTTGTACCACTGTTCAGGCCTAGTCATTATCAGGTGCACAATTATGCATTGATTCAATGCTAAATGCTTGAATGTACATGAGGCCAAAGTATTTTTTTTTTAATTTATATATAAAAAAAAAAAAATTAAATCAGGATGAAAAGTTACCACAGAATGATTTTCTGTACAATTTTGTATAATGGGCGTGATTATTGATAACACTCCAAAAAAGCATACAGTAAGTCAACTGACACCATGACTGCATGTTCATACAGTACAAAGATAGAATATCGGCTCATTCAGAAGAGATTTGTGTCCCTCTTAATAATGGTAGCCTAATGATGACGAATACCATTTTTTCACCAAATGTTCTCTATGGAGACCCAATAGAAGTAATAATGAAAATGGAATGCCATCCTGTTTCGATGTTGTTAAAGTTCTTTGTGTGGTGTACTGTCAGCTGGAAAAAATTGAATAATTGGTGCAACATTGATGGAGCTGTCATCTCAGTGGTGAAAATGACTCAGCAGACACAATACTACAGTATATCATGAGGAATCCAAGGTCGAAGTGCTGCTTTTGTGCCAATGAAGATGCTCAATTTATCTTAAAATGTGCTATGCAATATGACAGTAACCTCACATATATACTGTAGCTATGACAAACTATGACCGCTTGTGTTGTTGGGTGGTCTTTGTTGTCAATGATGTAGTCATACTAGACTACCTGTACTGTATAGCATACAAACTGTTTCTTTATGGTGACTAAGTTCAATTTTGATATCTCTATATAACTGCTGTTCAAAGAATAACTGAGCCTCTTCAGTGGTACAAAAAAGCAGTCTAGTTTGGCATTGGTTTCTGGTACCTGAAGGATAACATTGTGGCTGCCTTGTCATTCTCTCCCAAGACTGCTCCAGTTAAAGTGAGAAATCTTCCACTGCTGAACTGCAACAGCTTCAGAGCATGACTGTTTAGAAGTAGTGACTATTGTAGGATAGTATCCATTAGCAGAAAAGTAGTATACTTAAAGTGAATTTTAAGTATAAAAATAAAAAGTATAGCAAGTATACTCGAGATCAGAGGTTAAATTGGGCCAGGGCTATAAAGGCTTTACTAGACTATTCTTAAGTATAGTTTATAGAGAGTCAACTTCAAGTATACTTCTACATTTTTAGTAAAAAATAAGTATACTCGTAGTAAACTTGAATAAACTTCTTTTTGCTAAGGGATATAAGTGATTAATATAGCCCAACTATAATTACTAATGGTGCATTATGAATATCCCTAATACAAATGCATGAATGTGTTTGCAATGTTTATTTTTAAGGTGTCTATATCCACATAAATGTATAACAAATATTAAGCATATTTGAGCATCTTTTGCTTATTTTTTTCATTCCACATTTCAAATCCTTTCTGTATTTTATGAATTCTCAATATCTTTTTTTCATTTCCATGATCAGATTATTGCTAGGCTGTATACCTCAGATCCAAACACAAGGATCAAACCATGAGATCAGATGACAATGAAAGACAAAAAATCATGCCTATGTTCACATAATTCGCATCAAGTATAATTCACCTCCAGTCTAATTTGTGACAGAGGCAGCCAGCTCCTTGAGCCAAGGTCTTTGTAATCATATCAAATTGATCCTCATCCACTGCTGCTTTCTAGGTCTGTTTTTGATCTTTCTCCCTACACTACTCCCTTGAGTAATACAGTAAACCTCATATATTAATGATCCTTAGACTGGAAAATATATCCTATATGGAAAGATATATGACAAAGTAAACAAACCCAGCCCATCAAATGTCTAGGCCTAGGAGGGATCCTGGAGTTATTCAATCGTCCAACAAAACAACGTGTCATTTGGCGGTACTTCAGGTATCCCAGCAAAGACACAATCTGGACTGAATGGCAGGGATTCCCAAAGCATTCAAGAGGTCTTCATTACAGCCAGAGGCTTGAAGACACTCCAGACCCCAGAGCGGTAATAAGCTGAGGAACAGGCCCTTCACCCGCAGGAAGCTCTTACTTCACTGCCCCCCCCCCCACACACACACACACACACACACACACACACACACACACACACACACCCTTCGGCCCCCCCAGCCCATGAATGCTCCTCCTCAGACACTTCACTATTTCTCCACATCAGTCAAAAATGGTCCCCTTTATTTCCTGCAAGTGCATCAAATTATAAATGGTTCCTACTGTATACCCCCTGTGGTTGCCATTTTA
>JAODXP020000019.1:21175622-21209953 GCA_027497455.2 Sardinella longiceps
GTACACACACACACACACACACACACACACACACACACACACACACACACACACACACACACACACTACAAAAACAGCACACACAAACCTCACATTAGATGGGCATACTGTGAGTGGTTTCCAATCAATCTGTTGCTAGCATAACTTGCAGATTGTGATCCAGCTATACTGTAATGTGAACAGCTGGATTCCCTGCAGCACGCAAAGCCATGAATTAGCCACATGTTAATACACATTTTAAAAATGATGTATTATTTTCCACAACAGTATGTCCAATGATGATTTCTTTTTTTTTTTTTTTTTTTTACAAATGCTTCATATTGTTATTACAACAAAATACATTAAACTTGTAACTTAGACACAGAATCTTGTAGTAAATAGACAGAAGCTTGTAATAAAGTGGCCAAAAGAAAAAGAAAGAAAGTAAAAAAAGAAAGAAAACAGCAGCCCTTCAGCACAGCAGAGGGCCGACTGCGGACTGCAACAGGCTTTAACTGCCGTGGTGCGCTAGCTGCATCTCTCCTGCGCATCCCTCTAATAGCTGTGATCAAATGGGAGCTGGCGGGGAGAGACCGCTGCGAGAAGAATGGCTCTGGGACGCGCTACACCAATTGGAGATCCCTGCACTGTTATTACGCCGCCATGCAGCTTTTCTGTGCATTCGCCGCAATTAGAGTCACTTCAAGAGCTGCAAGACTTGCTGTCAGGGCCTCTCCAGGTAAACATACGCTCCCCCACCCCCCTAACAAACCCATCGCACACACATACACACACACACACACACACACACACACACACACACACACACACACACACACACACACACCATCCTGTCATTTATATAGAAGCATGTCTGGGTAAAATCTGTTGATGTGGGTCTGGCCTGCCACCCATAGGCAGTGGGCAGTTGGCATTGATAGAATCATGCTGTGTACTGGCATGTTTTTTTTTTCTTTTTCTTTGAAAAACATTACTTCATATCCAAGGAGGAAAGATAGAATTACAGGCAGAGAGAAGTGACCAAAGAGGGTTGTGAGGGGGGAGGGGTACGTAATTGCAGTTCTTTTTACTGTACGTCAACTATCTTTTCCACATTAAGATAACCATTTCACGCCTCAGACCGGATATGTCAGACTTGCTTACAGCCACTTTTCATGATTTAAAAAAATTGTCCGAGCAACATGCAACAGGAAAAACACTTTATTGGTGAGCCAAGATGTATCAGATCTTCCCTATGTGTGCTAAACTGTTCACAGATGCAACTTCCCAAATTACAAATGGTGCCGTTTGCCTTGGCTTGGTGAGGTGCCTATTAGCCATTCTGTGCTTGGTTTCTCTCATTAGCAATAACCCCTGTCTGGCCTGAGAACCACTGAGACCTTTAGAAGTCTAATATTCCTTTCTTTCCCCTCTCTCCTCCTCTATTCTTAATGATTGAGAGCACAGTTCACAGGAACAAGGGGGCTGGGGATGGGGGGTGGAAGAGAAAGAGAGAGAGAGAGAGAGAGAGAGAGAGAGAGAGAGAGAGAGAGAGAGAGAGAGAGCAGTTGATTAATGATCTGGAAACACTTTCCCTTTTCAGCTGATTAAATAAAATTGACTGCATTTTTTACATTTTGTAATAAAGTGACCCCACAGCACTAGGGGTTGGGGGCTGAAGATGAAGAGGGGCATGTTCACTATTGCCACACGGCCGATGTATTTTTGCCAGGCGATGCTGAAAAAGCAGTCTTCTCAAGCAGAAGGACTGAGAGAGAGAGAGAGGGGAGATGGGGGAAAAAAGAAGAAAAAGAACACCCTCTGTCACCATTGGCTGACATATTCATTCTCAGACCACTGCCACTGCCACCGGTCACCACAGCCACTTTGGCACAGGAGTCTTAAAAAGAAAAAAGAGAAAAAAAGAAGAAGAAGAAGAAGAAAAAGAAAACATTCCTTTCAATCTCCTGTCGACAGTGATTGAGCACTCGCCAGCGCCTGCCGTGTACAACACATCAGAAAGGTGTGCAGGTGGGGAAAAGCAAGAAAAAAAGAAAGAGAGGAAGGAAGGTAGAAAGAAATTTTAGAAACATAGTGGAATACAAGCATGCTGCAGAAGTGCTGCGGCTTTGTTGGGTACCACCAAGCTGAGTTTATGCTGTAGCATTGTAGTGGTTTGACGAGTGCCACTCAGCTAAGGGGCACGGATGCATTCAAAAACCTGGCAGGGAGAGACACAGTCCATCTAGGTACCTTTCATGTTCACTGGACTCTCTCTCTCTCTCTCTCTATCTCTCTCTCTCTATCTCTTTTTCTCTCACTCTCTCTGCACTGACACATAAAAAAGATGCACACACAGTGTAGTGAGAAAACAAAACTCTTAGACCAAGAGATAGATTGAATGCTTACTAAAGAAATGTCACACGTCCAGTGTGTTGGAAATATATGTGACATGGCTCTGGGAGGAAGTCATGCTGAAATATCAAATCAAATCAAATCAAATCATATCAGCCTGATCATTTTGTTTTTCTTGGAACACTTAGTTGACAGGTGGTTCACTGAATGTTAAATATATACTGATAACTGATAACGTTCTTATCTCCAATACTTTCTCTCCATTGTATAGCCTCTGTTATACGATGTATAAAAAAACAACAGAGAAAGATAGAGAGAGAGAGAGAGAGAGAGAGAGAGAGAGAGAGAGAGAGAGAGAGAGAGAGAGAGTAACTTTACTGTATGGCTTCAGGAGGAGTCTTCTCTCCTCTCCTCTCCTCTTAGCCACACGATAATTACCCTCCTTCCTGGCAGCATCGATCAAGCCCAGTGCAGATCGTTGCACTTTCAGGGAAGGTCTCTCTTCATCAACATCAAACCCATTTGAGCAGAAAAACTGCAGTGTCCAAATGATGTTTACACTTCTGCTCTGATGTCTCTACTTAGTGATATACCCAGTGTACCAGGCAGGCATACTTCCCTCGCCATGCAGCCACGCTTGAGGCTAATTAATGATCCACTGCAACAGGGCTCCCATAGGCTAACATTAGGTGCCATTTATAGAAATCTAAACAGCCCATGGAACTGGAACACTGAACATTTTTTAAAGGTCAACCGTTTAGGAATAGAAAAAAAAATCATTGTTTAAGGGGGAAAATAAAAAGGGGGAAGGCATGCTCTAAAATGGGTGTGCTAAAATGTAAAATCAGTAAATGGAAAATATTCTATAGTTTTGTTTTTTTTCCTAAACACGGTCAAGGCAATCGGAGGCAAATGATGCTCATCCTCACAAATAGCAGACGGTTTAGTCCTGTGGATTCAAGCTGAGTGGTTCTACAGACACCATGGGCAAACATTAAGCTAAAACACATCGACTTAACAATAGAAACATTCACAACACAGGGTACATTAGCCTTGGAAGTATTGACAATAGAATATGGATTCATCAATACATTGCAATGTATTAAGAATGTAAAAAGAGGGGTTTTATTATTTTGATACAAGACAAGTTGTTATAAATGCTATCTTTTTAAATCAACTGACTCTATATTCTATATCAACAGCTCTTAAATGTTGATCTTTTCTTGAGTCATTAGTATCTGTCATTTTTCTTTTCTACGAAACTGAAAAAAATTAAAGAAGTTTGTGTGTGTGTGTGTGTGTGTGTGCGTGCGTGCGTCCTACGTGACCTGTCTTGAACCAGCAGCGCTAGACGCACACCTGTCCAGGCAATTGGTGTTTGAGTTTGCCCCATGGGTGGTGTGTGTGTGTGGGGGGGGAGCCCGGTATCGCAGCGAGACGAGGGAATGTCGCTCCTCTTAACAAGAAGGTGCTACGCTACCACATCGCTTAATGGCACCCTGACAAACAGCTGCTTGTCCTCCGACAAATATTTATTCGCCATGGAAACCTGACATCTCCTTGTCTTATCACTGTATAAACAGCTTATATAAACACCTTTAGTATGGCCTGCTGTGGTGGTGCAGACCACAGAGTAAGAGTATGAGTGATTTTAGCCTGCCGCCATCCTCCCCCTCTCAGAGGGTAATGAAGCATACTGAGACATAATGGGTACAGCATGGGTGTTTTGAAGAGTACATGGTGCGCCGTGATTCAGGTGTTTTCCACATCTTGCAGCAGGTGGATTTAGACTTCGACACACTTAAGGACCTTTTCTAAAATGTACTCTTTTTTTTTTTTTTTTTTTTTTTCAAACTATTACAAGTACCCCATCCACTCCCACAATAATGCTGTTTTTGAAAATGACAACACAAAGTACTCACAGATATTGTGACATTATCTTGTTGATGCTAATAGTTACTGATATCTCATCAGTACCACATAACAAACAGACAGAAGTAGTCCAGACCCCACTCCCCCCTTCACACACACACACACACACACACACACACACACACACACACACACACACACACACAGCACGCACGCACGCACGCACACGCACACACACACACACACACACACACACACACACACACACACACACACACACACACACACACCTCCTGTCACATATCTCTTTAGCATGAGCAAAAGACTAATCTAGTCTCATCTGTAAACGTCTCCAGCTCCCTCCCCCTCGTATAAGAGATAGAGGTTTGCTCTGCTTCGTCTTTCCCTCTTTTATGACACAAAGCTCTTTAACAAGCTCTAAAGCTCAGGCACCCTTTTGTTGCCATTAAATCTGACACGGGCCTGAACTGGTCACCTACAGGTCAGACTAGCCTGAGGGCTTAGAGTTTGACAGAAGAAGAGGGAGAGAGACAGAGAGAGAGAGACGGAGAGAGAGAGAGAGAGAGAGAGAGAGAGAGAGAGAGAGAGAGAGAGAGAGAGAGAGAGAGAGAGAATTAAATACAGACACCCTGTGTCTGAGGATAGACGGGTTGGCCGTATGGAGGGCAATGAAAAGGATATGTGTATTCATTCATATGGGTCTTTTAAGTCCTCCAGCCTAATTCCCCTCTGAGACTTTCACCACAGATCAACCCCAGTCTCTGTCCCGCCTTTCATCTCTCTATCACACACAATCAGTTAAGAACAATGGCACTTTTAGCTCATTGCAAAAATGCATATGGACATGTATTTATAAAACCTATGTGGGAACACTGTATTTTAGGTACTGTATTAGGTTTCATAATAACTAAGGAAAGACAAATATTGTAATACACATAATCAATGGTGAATATGTGTATCTTCACAGTATATAAAGTGTGCTTCCGTGATGTAATTAACATAACAATGAAAAAATGTAATATGAAAAAATGCAATATGAAAAAAATGCAATATGGAAAAATATATATATATATATATATATATCTTGATTTGAGAGAAGCCATCTTGATTGATATGAGAGAAGCGCTCTCATAGATGTAAGTCTGGCCAGAATGGTCCATCCGGCTCTACAATAGGTGTGTTTAGAGAGACGAGAGGATTTTTTCCCCCTGCACTTCCTTTTTGAATGTGTGGTGTGACATGTAATCCTCACACATAAATACTGCTGTCTATCCTCTCATTACTAAAGGTCTTATCAGATGTAATGTATTTTTTTCTGTTGCATATGCAATACATTATATTACTCAGTCCAATCAAACATATTTGTTGAAATATTCTAGCATATGCTTGGGGATGATAAAAAAAATTACATTACATTACATTAAAAAGAAAGGGGTGAAGATATTATAACAGCCCTAGACTGACACAAATCCCATCCATTGGAATATAGCCTACAGCACGTTCCATTAACACACCACAAGCTGAGCTAAGGCTGTCAGGGGCCGAAACCCTGCGCCAAATAGAGCCGCTCGACTACAAAATAAATGCACGAGGCGAGGGAACGTAGCGCTACTCAAAGGGGATCTCAATCAGAGGAATCTCCTGTTAACAGCTCGGCCGGCCCTCACCTTTTGTCTGCTACTACCACTGCCACCCCCCGACACACACAAACAGACACACACAGAAACACCCTATGCACACACACACACACACACACACACACACACACACACACACACACACACACACACACACACACACACACACACACACACATACCACCCCACTCCTCCTGGTGCACCAGCAGCCAGTACCATGGCACCCCTGCCCACAGATGCCCCATCCCACTCAAATGGCCTACAAAGCACACGGCTGCACTTTAATCCTATGTGTAGCCAGCATTAAAAATTGGATTGCGGGAGGATAAGATTAGATTAGGCCTGCTGGATTTAAAAATGTAAAAGCTCCATTTATGCTTTAACATAATCTCCTTTCACTCTCCCTGAGCATCAAGCCTGCCAACAGATGCCAGTAATATATAGATATTTGTGCTAGCTGCACCTCCCCTGTGAGGTTGTTTTTTTTTCTGTTGTTTTTGTTCTTCTTATTCCTTCTAGAAAAAAAAAACTATTTTTATTATGATTATTACATTTCTCTTTGATTTTTCCCTCTATTCTGCTTCTGCTACCTCTTATTTTTATTTTCTCTCTCTCTTCCTCTCTTTCTCTCTCTCTCTCTCTCTCTCTCTCTCTCTCTCTCTCTCTCTCTCTCTCTCTCTCTCTCTCTCTCTCTCTCTCTCTCTCTCGTGTTTCATTTAGGTGCAAGGGTTTCATGTTTCCCGATAGATGCATCAGGCCCCTCGGAGGGCGAAGCCCCCCGAAGACCCCTGGCCCTTTCCCCCAGGGTGGGCTCACAGGGGGCTCCAGCCGACGGCTTTTACACTGATTTCCTATTTTCTTCACAGCTAGGAATCCGATTCACGTCCAAAACTGTTACATCAGTCTTTTTTTTAACCAAATAATTCAGAGTGCTTTTAGGATATTACCTCTCTCCAGAAAGCAATCTATAGGACATTTGAGAGCTGAGACTGAGAGCAATGAGCAATCCCAGACAGCAATCATATCATAGGGGAGGGATGAGAATTAAGTTTTGCCGACCCCTCCTTTTGCATTATTATCATTACTTTCTATTATTTCAAAGCTGAAGATAAGGATAGTATTGGAGATAACTGGAATTTTCTTTCCTTTTATTATTATTATTGCGTATTATTAGTATTGCTTCTTATTTCGATCATATTGTGATTGTGCTTTTGAGCAACAAGCACGATAAATATCAGATTACCACCACTGGGTCAGTCCCCATTACAGATCTAAAGCTTTTTAAGAGGCTCTTCTCCAAAATTCCCTATAATTTCTCTGCAGCCTAAGACCCTGTTAAAGTGCTCTGCTGGTCTAAGCTGTCAGGGCAGATCTTGTGTGTGTGTGTGTGTGTGTGTGTGTGTGTGTGTGTGTGTGTGTGTGTGTGTGTGTGTGTGTGTGTGTGTGTGTGTGTGTGTGTGCGTGTTTCAGCTGGTTGGTCAGTTTTTCTCTGAATGTGTGTGTGTGTGTGTGTGTGGGTGTGTGTGTGTGTGTGTGTGTGTGAGTGGAGTGAGTGTACGTCTCTTGGGTTACATCCTAATCCTCCACACCCCATCTGATGCGCCTCTGCATCAGTGGAATTAGACTGATACGGGAAAGGCAGGAGGAGATGAGAGCTAACCCTTCCACTACCCCCTTCTACACACACACACACACACACACACACACACACACACACACACACACACACTACATATTGCATACAAATACATATGTCCATGCATAAACACACACATACATGTATACACACAAATACAAACACACACACACACACACATACACACACTATCACCACTGCATACTACATACAACTACACATGTACAAATGTCCATGCATAAACACACATATTCATGTATACACAGACACAAACACGCATACCACATACAACTATACATCTAAAAAAATACAGACACATGAACACAAATATATTTTTGTGCATACACACACACACACACACACACATACTTCCAACACATATTCAAACATGCGAATAGCCTCCATAACTCCATTGCAATGAATGGCCAGCATGCATGCACACACGCACGCACGCACACACACACACACACACACACACACACACACACACACACACACACACACACACACACACACACACACACACACACACACACACAGCGCCTCCACTAGTGCCACTCCCCTGTCCACCAGAGACTGCTGTTTCTGTGTGAGCCATTATTTATTTATGGTCGAGAGGTGTGACTTTTTTTTTCTTTTTTTGAAAGAATGCATGATGCATATTGGATGATGCTGATGCTCTTCTGAATGGCTGATGATCTAAGGCCTAATTACTTTGCATGGGGTAGAAAGAAAATGGTTAAGGAGTTCAAAACCTATTTTTTTATCAATGTTATAAACTGTGTTATTTACAGTTAAATATGTATATCAGTAGCCTAGCCAACATATTCATATTTATTCAGCACATTCAGCATAGCAGTATTTTCCTAATTATGATAGATATGGTAAGATAATTGCAATTGTACGTTTCAAAGAAACAAATCCATTGGCCTCTAAATCCACCACCAGCAGAGCTGTGCAGTATCACTTAAATCTTCGATTGACTCGATAAGGCCCAGCACGTCTCATATCTTCAATTACCATACTATCCTCATCTGATCCTCCTTAAGCCTCCCAAGGCCCTTGCTTGAGGCAAAGGAAACAGTTAATTTCCCCAAGTCCCCATACATACCCTTTCCCTTTCTCTTTCCCTACTGGCTGCTGCCACTGCTGCTGTCCTGTCACTACACTCCACTACACTTCAGACCCACAATAAGGAGAATCATTCAGCGGACATGTTGTGTTAATCCACACCCGGAGCGATTGACATGGCTTGTGCTGGGACTCTGCTCTCTCATGTCTGGAGAGGAGAATGAAGGGGTCGGTTGTGTGTGTGTGTGTGTGTGTGTGTGTGTGTGTGTGTGTGTGTGTGTGTTGTGTTTGTGTGTGTGTGTGTGTGTGTGTGTGGGGGGGGGGGTGGTGTTAGTCATGGAGGAGAGTTGGGGTGAGGTGTGGTGGGTTTGTGGGGTGGGGGATGCTGGGCTGCATGGGCTGGGCTGGGCCAGGGCGGGTGAAGGGACAGCTGTCCGTGAGGAACCAGACCCTGCAGGCTCTGTCCCATATGGCGCTCATCCAGGCGGCAGCACTGGGGGTCAGGAGCACAGTGAGGGATCTGCTTTCAGATGGGGGGGAGTGGAGTTCAGGAGGAGGAGGGGTGTAGTAGTGTTGGCTGGGAAGGCAGCAGGGGGGGTATTGGTGTTGGTGGGTGGAGGTGGGGGGCGTCATGGGGGGGTTGGTCCATGGCGCTCCACTCTACTCTACTCCACTCTGCCAGGCTAAAGCCGCTAATCTGGCCTGTGGGGCTCGGTTGGGTTTGAGATTAAGAGCACAGGGTGGGGTACTGAAGAGAGGGTGTACACTACACTACACTACTCTACACTGTGGGGTAGGAGAGGAGAGGAGAGGGGGGACTGGAAACCTACTTCAGACAGCCCTTTTTCCACTCACCCGTTCACCCACCCCATGGACATGACCCTGATAAACACTCACTCACACACACTGCTTGTGTGGCCAAGAACACACACACACACACACACACACACACACACACACACACACACACACACACACACACACACACACACACACACACACACAGCATGGGTTCAGAAGGTGTGATAATACACAACAAACAGGAGCACAAGGGAAAGCCTATGAGGTGACCCAAAAAATAACCATTGGAACAGAGTTCAATATCAATACTATCAAAACCCATTTGCATAACTGTTACCATGGGTCAAAAATTATTTGAAGTTTATGATATATATCATAACACTTTCTATGATCCCATTATTCATAACGTATTGAAAACGCATTCATAAAGGGTTATAATGTATATAAGTATTATGATTTATTTTATTAATTTATAATGAATTTTATTAGTGTTTATAACCATTACATTCTAAAAGCCTGTGCTTAAAGGCATTATAATGCTATTTTTATAAGCCTTTACAATTTGAAGTGTGACACATCATTATAAAACTTCTACTGTATCTTAAGCCTCATTGCTCATTCCAAATAATACTGTAAATGCACAGTGCATAACATAAGTAAAGTGAGATGAACATTACCCATGAAAATCAATAAAGCACCATCACAGACAATAAGTATAGTGGTATATGTTTGTGAGTATCAAAAGGCTTAAGAAGCATAATGTTAATTAACACTTAAAGTTGTAAAAGCTTATTCGATAACTGCCCCCGTTTTAACCTCATAGCGGAAGAAATTTTGCAAAAACAATGTATAAACTGCGTCTAATAGTCGGGAAATTACGGTATATATATAGTTTATCAATTTTATGTGTAGAGCACCAAATACAATACATTTGCCTCGCTGCGCTTTACAGACAATGCAAGGAGCACCCATGAGTAACAGGGGCATGGAGAAACTCCCTTCTATTTTCAGTAATTCATTTTAGGAAAACACACGTCACAGCTCAACCTAACTGCCTGGGGCCCAGTGAAGTAACCGTACAGTCAGTGGTCTAGTGATGGATCGCAAATTGTCCATAGTGAACGAATTGTAAGTCTTTATGCTTTAATGCTTTATAAATACAGTGTTCCTGGAAAGTGTTACTGAAATATCATCAACGCTGTGAGGCCAATCTTTCCTATTTCAAAAGAGTGTCATTAATCCAAGTATTTCCTACAGTACTATGCTCCTCATACAATATGATAGTCCTACAAATTACAAAGTTTTTTTTTTTTATGTTTGGATCCGATACGCCTTCAATAATGAGAGAACCTTTTTCTGGAAGGACAGATTTTTCCACACAAGAATATACAACTTACAAATGCTCTCTTTCCTTGCCTTGACAACCACTTGTCTTAATAGCAGCTATCGCAGTCTTAGCACTCAAGTTTTGACCCTGTACGCTGGGAAAGGGTTTCTCGTTTTTTCTAGTTACTTTCGCAGTCTTGCTCAGTCCAAATGAAATGGATGAGATGATGGCATTGAAGTGGTAGTGTTGAACAAAAGAAAGTCAGGAACAGTATTTACAAACACCGCTTTCTAAAGCAGACAGTTTTGTGTATAGCCACCATCATCACCCTTATTCGGGACTGCTGAGTACATTTTTTTGTTTGTTTGTTTGTTTGACTTCATATACTCTCCTAGTCACAATGAAGAGAACTACTGAAGGTGACATGTCGAGGTAGAACACAGGTTTTAGGAGAAGTGTGGTAGGTCATTATTCCTTCCTGGTGTGTGTGTGTTGTATTTGGGCTGGTTTTGATTGGAAAGGTCCAAACACAGCCAAGGACAGTTTTATTTCAATGGTTATATTATGAATAGGATAAAGTTTTTGCTTTCTCTCCTTCTGTCATAGGGAGATCATTCCTCTTCTCCACTGGAAATGGATATTGAAACAGGTCCAATGAATATAGTTACAAAACTTAATCCAAAAGGGTCAGTCGTGTTGTGTGTTAATATATAGTAAATTTCTTAGGCCTCGATTTTACAGATGCTGAAAGTGCCTTAATGGTGGCTCTCTCCCTCGTCTCCCCCTCAAAGTCTACCTTCTCTTTACTCCTTGTCTTTCTTTCGGTATCACCTCTCCTTCTGTCACTCTTTTTTTTTAATCCTCCATCTCCTCCCGTTTCCTCCACTCTTTCCCCTCGGCCTGTCTCTCACATTCAGCTATCTATTCTCTCTCTTTTCCTCTCCCTGTAGTCAGTGGAGCTTTGCTGACGCCTTGCAGCGGGCCGAATAAAGATGAGAGATTGCCAGATGAATAGTGGTTCCTGAGCCTCTGCAGGGCACAAGGGGTTGAGGAATCTCAAGGTGATTGCAGGGTTGAGGTAAAGGTCTGCCCGCAGCGCGCATCTCAGCACAAAACCTTCCCTGTGACCTTGGCGTAAGTGCTCTGTCTGAATCTCTCACACTCCGCAGAGTGACAGCACTTCTTTTTTTTTTTTGCTTTCCTTTACCCACCTGACAAGAGAAAGGAGCTGTTTTTTTTTCTTCATTTTTTTTATTCGACAGGACCCTCTCTGTGTCTTTCATCATATTTAGTGTCTGTCCATCTCACCTTGGCAGAAGAAGAAGTCAACGCTCTTGTGTATGTGTGTGTGTGTGTGTGTGTGTGTGTGTGGACACAAAAAGAGTAGAAAACACAGCCCAACGCTGACAGATTACCTTGTCTCATTCTGTATTCAGAACTTCAGTTTGCCTTGATCAGGATCAGTTATCTGCCGGTATTAAAACTCCTTCTCTCTTTCACCGCCAAAGGACAAGTCATGCAGGTCTTTCATGATATTCATTCATAATACTTGAGCTTGAAAACCAGCCAGAAATTGTCAGTTTCCATGCTGGTGTAATCGTCTCACTTCATTTATCTTTCACATAGATAATGTCAAGATGGAATAACTCTCTCTATATATATTTAAAAGTCATGTGCAATTTATGGCACTTCACAGAAATTCTTCTCTCTTGCCTAAGATTGTGAATACTAGTCCTAAACCAGTCAGCCAACATGGCCAGTCAGCATGCAAAAGAGGGCCTTGCCTCATTTCCTATGAATGTCTTCTCTGACATGCCGCATGATAGGCTATTTAGATCACAGGCCAAAACTGCCTAAAATAGGACACACTATAATCTTTACTGAGGACAAGGAATTATGGGTATGTCCAGGAATACGCCTCCCCCCTCTGTGCGACAGGTAGTGGGAGCTTGGCCATCCCTTTGAAGCTGATATTGCCCTGTGATTGTCCTAGACAAAGGCTGCTAAACTCGCCTTGCTTTTAAACGGTGTCCACTGCGCTTGTATTTTGACAGAGGTCTTTCTTCAGTGATTAATCACTTCCTTCACAACACCTTGGCAAGATGAAGGACGAGCCTGTGTGTAATTAGATGTATATAGATTACACCTTTTAAACACACACACACACACACACTGTCTCTGTAGTCTAGAGCCAAACAAAGAGGAAACACCAAACCCAAGAAGGGCTGCATCTTTGTGTTCAGTCATTAATATGACATTTAAGGTGGAGAGAATGGTATCAAGTTCAGGCCACGACTGTTAACCCACAAAACTCGGCTGCTTAATTATTTGTAGTTCCAGGCCAAAAAAGGACACTAGACTGGACAGTCTTTCAGATCTGATTATCGAGTTTCGGACATAATTTTTGTTTTTTGATACATGTGGTCACCTTAATTTCTGAGTTACTTATTCCTCGATAAAGAGCTCAGCGGCAATAACTTATTTATCTTTCATTTTGATACATACAGTACACCATCAGGCATATGAATTTACTGGCAGTGTGATTGAAGCCTTCAGTCAAGGTGGGGGAAAAAAAATCTAACATATAACCACAGGTTATTTTTAAATGCCGTGTCCCTCCCTGCCCATGATGTGTGTGAAGGAAGTGGTAATGGACTGTGTGCTGCACACGACAAACAAAGAGCAGGAGGACTGGAGGTTGTAAAAGGGATGGAGAAAGGTACTGTAGCATTCGTTTGGGCGGGCGTTTCAGCCTGAGTAAATCGGAGGAGCCGCAGATCCATTAAAGCTCTGGGCCTTAGAGCCAGGGCAGAGGACACAAGGTACCAGCGGCGAATGGGAAGAGTGGGAGCACACTGACTCACACACACACACACACACACACACAGACACACATATATATACACATACAGACAAGACATACAGTATGCACACATGTACTCATACAAACAACCAGGCATGAATGCGCACACACACACACATACACACACAAATACACACACAAGCCTGCACACACACATACACACACACACACACACACACACACACACACATGCGCACGAAAAAAAAAAAAAAATCAACATACAGAGCAGTTTTTTGTCCACACTATCCTTATTCTCTCCTTCCAAAACAGGCTTCATAGGTGGAGTTATGAGTAATTCCATGTGGAATTTTCCATGAGAAATGTCATTTACACAGACGCAGTAACAGACAGGCTCCCACACAATTATTCTTCATTTTTTGTCAAACGGGTGACATTAGCAGAATGCTTTATGCAATATCATAAAGGTTTTCATCAAATTGCATTTCAATATGCCAGAGGGCATTTATCTGAAAGACAAAAAAAAAAAAAAAAAAAACACACACAAAAACACACCCAAGCAGCATGAACAAATGAGGATAGGCTAGGTGCACATCAGAAAGTGATAAACATCTTATTCTTATCACAGATGAGGACACGGATGATGCATTTAAAGACATCTTTTGCCTCCGAGGGAAATGTTTGAAATCCACTCTTATTGTGCTAGATTATCTACAGTATGTATGATAATAACAAAGATGTGCAAACTCATCTGTTGAGGTGCTATGGCACTCTGCTGCCACCCTCTGTCTGAACCAGGAACTGCAACAGCTGCTAAATACACCTCTCTCTCCCTCTTTCTCTCTCTGTCTTTGCCCCTCTCTTTTTCTCTCTCTCTCTTGTCTGTGGGAGAACAATTTGCTAATGAACAAACGCCCTGACAAGTTGCCATTCCCCGCTCAACATGCAACACTTAATTTCTTTAATTATACAGTTTATTAGTATTTCTTGGTTCAGCGCGCTTGAAAGCGCTCACCACTGCAAGCCGTCGAGAGTGGCCAAGTCCAATCAAAAAAACTCAATCCTGTTTAATGGTAACCAGTGAAGCAGTTTGGCATGCTTAATGAGTAATCTTGTGCGAGGGTCCCCACTGTGTATGTTGTGTTTTAATTGCATGAAGAAAATGCATTTCCTCATACTCACCACTGCTAATGAGGGTGTAACGCCGCGAAGCTCGCCACACGGTTGGGGAGGGTTTTAATTGTGTTTAGGAAACATTGCAGGAAATGTGTCAACAATGCCGAGGACTGCCACAACTGGAGTTATTAGCATCTTCAATTTTTCACTAAGATGCACTACAGGCTAAAAACTACCTCCTGGAGGTGTGGTTGGTGAACGGGGTTCTATTCGGAGGAGGCTAATTTGGGCTATTTGGAGGACAGGAACTACTTCTTCCAATCACACATGCCCACTTCAAAAAAAGATAAAAAGGCCTATAGCACATGAACAATATTATGACATAATGTACAATATTATTTTTGTTTAAATGACAAGTTCTGTATATTTCCCTGCTTAAAATTACAGACATTAATCAGACACACATTCCACTGATCATCTGGCATCCTTCTAGTGGTCTTTGCAAATACCTCAGTCACAATCATTCAGGTTCCATAGCATACACAGGTCAGGCAAAAAAAAAAAAAAAAAATCAGAATAACCTTCCAGATATCTGCAGGAAAAACAAGGCATATTGTCTACATATTATTTCCTTACCTTGGTGGTCCATCTTCAGGAGACGTCACGTCATCATTTCCGTGAAGACTAGCACCAATTGTGGACGTCTAAAAATAAATAAACTGAAACAGTATCTAGCCATTTACAGGGTAAAATTCTGTACACAGACATAAAGTACAATCACTCAACTCATTGCAGTCACTTTCGAGAATGAGGCTTTTGCTGACTGTACAGGGGCCATTAAAATCTCTGGCAAGATAAGCCAGTCACAGACAATGGAGACAGCTATCCTGTTACTGGCAAAATAATGTGCACTTCCACTCCAGACTAAAACGCACACTTGTTGGGAGACTGAGCATGACTTTGCTAATCTGAGCCCAGTAGTTCAACACTCATTGTAACACATTCACTGGCTACTGTGAAATTTTTTTCTTTTCTTTTCTTTTTTTTTTCTTTTTTCTTTTTTAAACTGTGCTCAAATTGCGACTGGTGAAATGTCAGACAATATTCCTTAGGTCACAATCATTTTAAAAGGCTTTCTGGGCCTTAGCAATCATTCTGTTTTAAATGGATGGTAGGAAGGAGGTGTGTGTGTGTGTGTGTCGTACTGTGCACACACACACACCCACTCTCGACTCATCAGGTGACATTCCCATACGTCGGTGCCCATTATGCTACAGTCAACTCGGGTGCTGCGTCGCCCGGTGCGATTGGCATCAGTGGCACGACGAGCGACTCTCTCTTCGCGTAATGAAATTATGTGTCACCACCACCACCACGGCGCAGCTGGCTGTCTACCTCTAAAGGCGTGAGATATATTCAGTCTCACTTCGGGAAAAAAAAGGGCCAATTGGAAACAGTTTGCCCTCTGTAGTGGCCTCCGCTGATCACCCCTTTCCCTGGAACTCAGACAGCTATTAGACAATATGCATAATGAATAAAAAAAAAATGTTACTGTACAAATGATGTACCCTTGCTCTTCCCCGGAAACAGCCTCCCAAAGGAGAGATGAGTGTGACTTTCTGTAAGCAGCACCATTCGCACCGTTGCAGTGGATGAGAGTGTGTGTGTGTGTGTGTGTGTGTGTGTGTGTGTGTGTGTGTGTGTGTGTGTGTGTGTGGTGTGGGTGGGGGGGGGGGGGGGTCGGTGGTACTGAAGGTGGTGCTGGTGCTGGTGGTGAGAGATTAATCTTGCATGGAGCTGAGAGGACTCCATCAGATGACTTATTCATGAGAACATATCAGGGACGCCAGCCACTCTAATTCAAGATTTAGGAGTTGAACATCCCTGCGTGCTCGCCACTGCGATTGCACACAAACACACACACACTGGCACACATATGCATGCACACACATGCATACACACACACACACACGGACAGAAATGCATATACAGGCAGGCCCATATGTGCGCACACACAGGACCATAGACACATTCACATATGCACATCCTAGCCTATACCATGCACTCATACAATCCATCAATATACACACTAACATACAGTACAAACAGGCACACAAACACACACACATACACACAGAGGCATGTACATATAGCCATAGTCCTCTGTCTGCTAGCTGCCCATGCACCCCATCCACCCCCCCAAGCACGCAAAGATCACAGATGCACACACACACACACACACACACACACACACAAATAGAGTCTCTTTGCTCGCTGCTCTCTGTCTCTCTCACGCATGCATTGAGGCAATATTGATTGATTAATCACTCTGCCAATGAACTAACAAATACTGACCTTTTGTAGTCTAGAAGCATTTATCCAAAAGTCTGTTAAACTACATCGATCATTTAATGGAACATCAAGCTGCCACTTAGGACACGCCATTCTATCACACTATCTAAGGCCAATAAGCCCTCAATACATTGACCTTCTGTCAAATATGTACACAACAAAACAAAGCAGAGACGATTCGCCATTAGTTCACTCAATGTCATCATCATCATCATCATCATCATCATCATGATTAGCGCCAATAATAGACATTTATTCCGGAAATAACTTTAGAGTACTTTTATTCAATATTGTTGCTCTCCATGTTGTGTAAAACTGTTTGAACTTAATTTAGGTGAGGTAAAACTATTGTTCATGCATTGTAAACACAAGCACAGGGTTCAATATGTTTTGTCATCATAGAAAAACACACAATTTACAGAATATGTCTGAAAATCAGACCAAGGGATGAAAAAATCTACACAAAGTAGCCATTTGCATATAGATGACTCTGTAATACTGTAAGTCTACACTAAATTACTGGTAGATAGACACAAAATATTTGCCAAATATAATGGCTCTAATTCAATTATTTTCATAATTATTTCTTATAATTGAATGAACCCATCAACATGCATGCAACTATAACTGTAATGTCTGAGACCATGTCTGACTTTCTGTTTTCAAATAAATATGGCAGCTATTTTAAACTGACAGCTAAACATAACAAGTTTGCTGGCACAAAATGCATTTATACTCTTTCACCAACACCCATACAACACAGAGCAGAACTAAACATAACAATACGTTTTCACACTCAAATCCTCTTTCACCATATCACTCATAAAACACAGAACAGGTTTACAGTCTTTCGTGTCAGGCTCTGCCCCACACCCTACCCCAGCAAGAAAAAAAAAAAAAAAAAAAAGATATTATAGATTGTTGAATAACAGCCACAGTGCAACAATGTAGGCATCAGTTTTCTGAATGAGTCCCTCAGCAGCGCTTTTGTTCCTCCTTTACAAACACGGCAGGATCTCCCACAGACAGAGCCAAACACTGGGGCGTCTGGGCCTGGCACCAGAGATGGCGAAAACATCCCATCTGGGACACATACACACACACACACACACACAAACACACACACCAACACACACACATAAACACACACACACACACACACACACACATACACACAGTGGACTGAGGGCATCATCATTTGAATTGGATGCACAAGAAAAGAAACAATGTCGCCAATCCATATTCTTATCGGCGCCTGGGCTGTGGCGCGGCAGACCTCGGGAGCAGAGCTGGCTTTCTCAATGGACATCACACGCGGCCAGACAAATGGGATATGACACGGAACATAATGCACCAACTAGATCCTGGGCAGCCAGGAGTAATGGGTCATAAATTCAGGCCCGCAAGCAGGATCTGTCAAAACTCGGCAGAGCACGAATGGCTAATGTTTTTTCATCTCTCTCTCTCTCTCTCTCTCTCTCTCTCTCTCTCTCTCTCTCTTCTTTTTTCTCTCTCTCTCTCTCTTTCTCCCTCACACCCTCTTTCTTATTTAGCCCTGCAAGCCAAAAGAGGCATAGGGCCTGTCCTACTGCCACCCCATAACCCAAAAAAGAAAAGAAAACACACACACACACACACACACACACTTTCCCTTCCTCATCCTCTCCCTCTTCGTCAATCTCCCCTGTCCCTGTTCAGACCACCCTGTGGTGCGAATCGGCCAACCATGCTAAAAACCATTTGCTTTTTAATTAATCTTGCAGATCCAATGGGTGGGGGCACTCGGCGAAAAAGTGGAGAGAGAGAGAGAGAGAGTGAGAGAGAGGGGGGGGGGGGGGGCAGCTCAGGCGCAGGCTTAAGTTCAAATCAATGGCACAAGCCGGGCCTGTGGAGTCGATATTTTCCAAAGTGAAAAAAAACGCAGCGAGTCACTGCCCCTGCTGACCCAATAATGCACCCCGCAGGGTGTGTGTGTGTGTGTGTGTGTGGGAGGGGGTTAGAGGGGAAAAGAGGAAAAGAGAAGAGGAGAAAGGGATAGAGAGAGAGAAAGAGGGACAGAGAGAGAGAGAGAGAGAGGGAGGGAACTTTGAGGCCAAACACCAATGCATGCCCTCCTCTCTGACTGGGCTGCCTCCGAGCCAGACCGCAGCCTCCATTGTTCCTGCCAGTGGAGCGGACGGCAGTGTCCAGTCAGGCATCACTTGCTTCTCTGTGTGGCTCTGCTGTGAGTGGCGACCCTGACCTCCCCATCCTCCCTGTCTTTCACTCACTCAGTCACTCATTCACTCACGCACGCAAGCACGCACCTCAGCTGGCCTTCAAGACCCCCCAACCTACCCCATCCCACCCCACACCCGCCCTTTCGCCCCCAAATACTACCCCCATCCCACTGCAGAGGGCAATTGTATCCTCTTTTCTGACCTCAAACATGGGGTGCAAAATACTAAAATGACAAAAACATGTCCCTGTGGCCACCCTTATTGATGTCCTTGAAGGCTTTTAATTTCTTCTTTTCTTTCTAACAGTAACACACAAGATTCAAGAGAAAAGACTTGCCACCGAATGAATGTGTACATTGTACAGTGTAGCACTTTTCTCACAGATCTCATTATGAGATTGAATGAATTTTTCATCTTTGTTAAACATACACAAACACACACACACACACACACACACACACACACACACACACACACGCGCGTGTGTGTGATCTAATAACTTCTACAAGTCAATAGCATATGGTAACAAAGGCGCGTTACCATCATTATGATTATGTTTTAAACACCACCACCATCTCCTTATTGTATTAATGCATATTCCATTTCCACCATTTCCACACAGCAGCTGCCACTCTCCCTGAATGAGGCTCTCAAGGCCATAAGCTGTGCCCAAAAGACAGAAGAGGAGGAAAATGATTGAAGCACCGGGTGAAAATAAATTACTATAAATCATACTCAAACACACACACACACAGAGAGAGAGAGAGAGAGAGAGAGAGAGAGAGAGAGAGAGAGAGAGAGAGAGAGAGGATGGAGAGAGCAAGAGAGAAAGACACAGAGAGAGAGCTAGAGAGAGAGACAGGGAGATGATAAAAGCAACAGCACTGAAGGATGAGTGCAATTGTTGGCCAGCAGTGATCTGGAAGGGTGATAATTCCCTGACACTCCACACGCTGATAGTAATATAATTAGGCATAAGTGTCTTTGCTATCACCCAACATCAAGGGCTCCTTACCAGATCAGCCTCGGTGGCAGAACCCTTCAACAAAAAAAAGACAGAAAAAAACAAAAAAAAATCCGGGGTCCAGGGAGGAATAGATTGCTGGTGGTGGAGTGAACTGACCTAAAAGTAGCTCAAACGGTCTCAAAGTTTTTGTTGTTGGCTGTCATGGCTTTTGCTCATATTGACCTGCCGGCAGCTGACTGCGATTGATTTTGGCTAGGCTTGCCTAAGAAAGAGGATCCTTAGTACCACCAGGGAGCACACACGCTCGCTGATCAATGATGTGGGTGCCTTTGAAGTCCGAGGGCATCAAGACGACACGGAGTCTGAGTCCTTGAAGAGTTCACACACACACACACACACACACACACACACACACACACACACACACACACACACACATACACACGCAGATGTGCGCACACACACACACACACACACACACACACACACACACACACATACACACCTGGCTCCAATGTTACAGTGCACAACGAGCATGTTGAATACAGTCTCAGTTTCATATCCTGTGTGTCCTGAGCTTTTAACAGACTCCCATTCAGGTGTGCAGTGCCGAGGTTCATTAGAGTTCATTATAAAAAAACATCAATGTAATAGCTATCCCTGCCAATGAAGCCATTTGTGATGAGCCTCAGCCCCCATTGCAGCTGACAGGCCCTGTCCAACACTGCCATCTGCTGGACAGACAGGTGAAAGACTGTAGCTGTGCACCACTTCAATCTCTCTTCATATACTCATGATGGGACATCAAATTGCATCTACCTCTACAACTGAAACTATGGCGCATGCGCCATTGGAGCTGCTCATTAGCAGCTAGAACCCTAGGGACCAATCATCTTTTCACAAATTCACCAAAATCCAACAACCAATCACTTATCCAGCAAGGCGTGGGCATTATATGATTCACAACCAGTGAGTTACTATTCATGGTTAAAGTATGGACAGTGAATTTTTTCCTTCCGTAGGATAACCAGCTACTTTATACAATTAAACTACAATTAAAACTATTGTCTACTCAATGTGTGTCTGGTTCCTAGACTACAGGCTAACATGAACATAACTCCTTGAACAGTATCAAAATGGCCAATCTGGACTATAGGAATGCTATTTTCATGTTCCACCTTCAAGTATTGGCAAAGACAAGAAGAACAGCCTACATAAGTATTAGATTCCCAGGGCAAAAGAGTATGGGTTACAGAAACCACAGATAGGCTGTTGCATAATTTCCCAGCCAACAGCTGTTTTCATCTTGCCTGAGTTCCAGGGCAAGACACAGGACTTGATCATCAAGGTCAAAGACAAAAGGAACTAATCCAGTATTCATCAAGATTCAGAAAATCTTCAAGAAAAAATTTCCAAAGTCACCTAACCAAAAGATTGGGTTTTCACACCATGAAAAGGCAGACACATCCTTGTTTACCAAATGCAGTACAAAACTCCACCCACACCATAACTCTATCTAATGTATATAATATATTATAATATATAATAGTCCTAGCCCAGAAATCTACACGTACTCTCGTAAATATTTGCTCAGCCAGTATATCTGGTAGCAAGCCATAGGGAATTTGAGTGGTTGGACACCGTGTTCACTAATCACGTTCTACTGTATGTGTTTAGAGTGGCCTTTTGAATTGGGGTTTACATCTTGTTCGTTTCTGTGATTGGTCATAGGCTATCCAATGATGTGCAGAAGCAGTTTGAAAGATAACTGCCTTATTCCGCCCACGATTGAGTTCGGTCTATTTATCGATTGCCAGACAAAACATTTCAATGTTATAGGATGGCTTGCAAGGCTATAATAGGTCTATATAACTCTCAAAAACACACATTTCAACCCTTGGCAGATCGAGAATCTGTGATCACAAACACGGTCTATGACCAACACAAATAGGGGCCATGTTTTTTTTTGTTGTTGTTGTTGTTGCTGCTGTTGTTATTGTTTTTTACTTGTTTATTGGTTTAAATTGATTGATTGAATTGAAAATTGATGCTTTCAGGCTAATTGGAAGGAGAATAAACTTTTGAGAAACAGAGCACAGAAGTGGCCAGCTACTGTACATGTACTATACTGCCCCCTTGTGACATTCCCTCTGAAATAAGAAATAGCATGACAGAGACATGATCACTATCAGATGAACTCACTGGAAAGATTTTGATGGAAGGCTTGTCCTAACAAAAAATAATTTGAAAGAAAAACTTGCCCCATGAACAGTTTTCAATTCAGTTCTCAAGTCTCACTCAAGCTCCTTCAAGTTTTGCCATTATTCACAACCTCAATGTGTAGGCCTACTATGTATACACAAGCAACATTACAAAAGAGAAAACAAATGAGACCAATAGACTAATCAAATTGTGGTCTAATTGTGTATACAGTTTAGAGATAAGCAACTGTAAACATCCTCATACCAGCAGAAGAGAGAGCCTCTTATCAGATGGGTGGGATCATCCAGCGTAGGTCAGTGGGAACTTGCAGTGAAATAACCTGAAGCCATTTTAGTTTTCTATCTGTAGCAAAAGTTCCAAAGTGATAGGTCTGAGCAAGCCAGGCTTTAGGCTAACTATAGCCTATATATAACATACAATAATTAAATTATTATTATTTTGCTTAGGTGTCTTAGGTGTGATTTTTCTTTACATGCATTTGCATCACATAATATGATCTGTTCAACGCCTTCACACAAATTCTGCAAATGTTTATGACCAAGCCTATTATTTATCTAGGCCTACCTACTATGTATGTTGTTTTTTTTTTTTAAGAAACAGAAGCTTGACAAAATGTCAGGAAATTATTAGACAAGGCAACCTGATGTGACATCAGAAATGAGAAAAAATGTCTTCAGATGCCAAGCAATTATAGGCTACAGCAGGCTACAATTCAGTCTACAAATAAAGCAATTCCCTGAATGAAAGGGAATTATACCTGTTCGGAGACATGATCTGAAAATACTGACATGAAGGACTCTTATAAATGAATCTGCCCGCTTTGTTTAAGGACATGATCTACTTAAAAGCTGCAACTTATGTAGGCAATCATGATTAGAGGCTTGGTAGCCTATATGCCATCATAGCCTACATCGCAGAACAGTAGACTAGGCTATATAGCCTATTTTTCATTAGTTCAGGTGGTTAGAAACTTTGGTTGCCAGTTGCACAACATAGGCTAGTTTAATCTAAGGCTAATTTAGTCTTGCCTACCAACAAGTTGTTTCGTGTGGAAACTTCCGCAAGTTTATCCAAGCGGCAGTCAACCGGGGGGAGTAAGTGGTATGTCCGCCCAAGACGAACCAACAGAGGGCGGATCTACTAAGCTTGGCTACCTATTTGACGTCTATTGAAAATAACATGACGGCTGGATGAATTAAAGGAACTCTTTCTTCACCACTATTTCACCGCAAGGATGTTGTCAGTTGAAGTTATTTTCCTAGTTGTACTCAGTAAGTAATTGTTTTTATTGTGTCTATCTGCAGACAAAAAAATATTTTTGACTAGAAATCGTTGTTGCACTTACCATTATCATCAGCAGAAGTATCATTTTATGGAAAGTGTTTTTACTACCCCCGTGGGGCCATCAAAGTAACCTGCATAGCCTACGCTACATCATCACACCACAGATGTGGCCTCTATGACCAATTTGACAACGAAAAACTAAACTGTGTGCTATCTTACACAGTGCAGGTTTTATGGATGATATCAAGACATGTCAGATATTTGACTTTTCTTTAAAACAGGTGTACCTTCTCATTTTGTTTTAAAATAACCTAATATATGCCTAACTGTTTAAAACAGGTTGTTGTTTTTGCTTTTCATTCACAATTGTGGCATATTGAAATGAAACATTCCAGGAGTTATGTGTCTAGTCTTCTGTTTCCCCTCTGCTCTGTGTAACATGCTGGGGCGTGTGCTTCAAAACATCAGGTGGTCCAGGAATGAACCACAGACAGGGAGAATTCCATGCCCTGTAGCAATTAAGTAAAAGGGAATGCTTCCAGCACTTGTGCAATTCAATTTAACCTTTCCATTTTGTATCAGGTCATCTTATTGACTTGAGATATTCAGTTGTCTTAATATTAATACAGTATAGCCTATGTTAAAACTGAATAATTTTCAGTCATACACGGCATAGGCCTAGCTGTGCTGTCTATGTATGCAAAGGTTAAAAGAGTAGATTTTCAACCGATAGAACCCATTTTTCCAGTCTTACAGTTGATTTATTGTTGGCAGCGAGGTTTTACAATTATGCTGGTTCTTCTTAGCACAAGACCACTGAAGATAATATCTCATGAAATAAACCTCAAACACAGTGAACATATAAACCATAGATGGAACAGTTATTTCCATTTGATGGTAAGAAGAAAAAAAAAGAAAAAAGATTTGTGGTGGCATCAGTCATTATGCTATTGCTGATGAAGGCTCAATCAATGGATCTCTTCACCTCACCTGCACCGGTGGGTTTGCCTTTGCCACACCTAACTGTGGTTTAAATGACAGTCTTAAAGGGACAAATCCACTTAACTTATTTTGTCTATTTTCCTCAGGTATTGTCTTTCATTCTGCAAAGCCTTTCAATGTTGGAACAACAGGAGTGAAAATATTCTCTGGACCTGCAGATGAGCAGTTTGGCTACACGGTGCAACAGTTAACAAATCACCAAGGCAAATGGTAAAATAGTAAATCAATAGAATTAGCACACAGCTCTACACAGTAGAATTGTTGGTAACGCTTTAATTTACAGCCCATGAAGTACTGGGTAAGTATTAAGTAAGAATGGCGTAACAAAAAAGTATCAAGGGATAAGTTACTGAGTACTTACAGCGTAAGTTTGCTGGAATAACACACGTTCACGCTTTATTTTACAGCCCCTGAAGTACTAGGTAAGTACAGGTAAGAACAACGTAACAAAATAGAACTTTATGTGTAATATTGCCATAATTACAAAATAAGTGTGGGGTAGTCTGGATGCAGAAGCGTATAGGAAAGCCAGGGTTGGATCAACTTGCACGCACTTTATTTTACAGCTCGTGCATCCTTCCCTTGTTGTTGTTGATGAACAGAATTATTTTCAGTCATGTCGGTAACTCTCATGGTAAGGAGGCTGTTGTGAGCCTCTTCGGTTCACTTAGACCTTCAAGTGAAAATGGCATCTTTGTCAAACCGCTGTCTCTGCCTATCCATGTCACACCACAAACCTGTGTGTAAGCGGGTGCGGGTGTGGTTTTGGTCCATTTCCGTTTAGAATGCACGCTAATAGGTCAGGTCATTCAGACAGCACGCCTGTTCTGCGTGGCTCCTGTCCTAACTTCCGCACCGCGAACGCGCAGTTTGTGTGTGAAACGGGCCTGAAAAGTAGGCTAAAGAATAATTACCGTGGAATGACCTAAACACCTCAAAACTACTTGTAACTACACCCTAATGTTGGATGTGCGGGCTGTAAAATAAAGTGCGTGCAAGTTGATCCAACCCTTGCTTTCCTATACGCTTCTGCATTCATGTTACCCCACATTTATATTGTAATTATGGCAATATAACACATTAAGTTCTGTTTTGTTACGTTGTACTTGGCCAGTACTTCACGGGCTGTAAAATAAAGCGTGAGCGTGTGTTATTCCAGCAAACTTACGCTGTAATTTATCCCTTGATACTTTTTTGTTACACCATTCTTACCTAATAATTACCCAGTACTTCACCGGCTGTAAATTAAAGTGTTACCGAATTGTTTTGAAAGGTAATGTGTAAAGATGGTCCATAGACTGTGCAGTTTCTTTTAATCAAGGAAATAAATTCTGTGATGTCTCTCCCTGATTAGGATCTTAGTTGGATCTCCTTGGAACGGTTACCCTGACCACAAGAGAGGAGATGTGTACAAATGTCTGATATCATCATCAAAAACCACCTGCGACAAACTCAACCTCCAAAGTAAGAAGCTTTTATCTGACCATCTATTTGTGTAGGCTACTGGCATGATATCAGTGTTGGGCAAGCTACTCAGTAAATGTAACAAGCTAAGCTACCAGTTACTCCACATCATATGAAGCTTCACTACACCAAAGCTACCGGAAGACAAAATGTAGCAAGCTAAGCTATGAACTATTGTGAAGCTACTTTTTAATACACAAAAAGGCCTATAAATAAGTCCAAAAAAGGAGGGAAAAGCAGAGGCACCCTGAGATTTGATGAAGGCCATTATTTTTCTCAAATCTCAGAGTGCCTCTTTCCCCTTTTTTGGACTCACACTTCACCCCATACAGATGAGCACCTGAGTAACATTGTTTGCACAGCCTCCTGAGCACTCTAAGGTCTTCTCAGGCCTATGAATAAATTCTGTGATCCAACCAATTGTTCAAGTATTAGTGATCAAACTATCAGGCATACAATAGTAACTAACTAATTATATCGAAATGTAGCCTACTTTTATATGGGTAAGATATTTTTAAATTAAACTTCATCAAATTGACACGATAGACACAATTGATTTTCATTATGGACACTTTTTTGAATTATGGCACCTGTCAGGTAATAAATGCATCACAGTACTGTAAGAACTGATCCTCGGTGCATGGCCTAGATGAAAGATTTGCTGTTGTGAACTGATGCCCTGAAAATGTAGCTTGTGGGAAAGCTACCACACTACATGGCCAAAAAAGTAGCCAAACTACTGAAAAGCTATCCGATTCAGGAAATAGCTACACTACAGCCAAGCTACTCAGAAATGTAGTTAAACTAGTAGCTTCACTACTTGTAGCTAGCTACTGCCCATCACTGCATGATATGATGGGGTGTCCTTATGAGTCCATTTGCTTTTTTTGTGTCCTTGTATTCAGACTCAGTGAGTGTTCCTGATGTGAAAAATGTCAATGTAAATATGAGCCTTGGAATGACACTCGCAAGAATACCAAAAACAAATGGACTGCTGGTGAGTCATATACAGTATTATCTATCAATCTTCAATATTTACAGTACTTGCAAATTTGAGCATATAGTATCTCAGTACAAATATCTTGGTATTTGGTACAGTAAAATGACAAGCTATCTCTTAAAAGACATGTGACTGAATACACAAAGAAAGTGAAGACTAATGTGCTTTGTAGCCTACATGATTAGCTTTTGTTTTTTTCGAAAGAGAATGGAATGATCAGTAATGTCAGTCTCTGACTATTATGGAGATATAGGTCAAATTACAGTTGAATTTGATAAAACATATTGTCGTTCAATCATTTTGATGGGGAGCACAAAATGATCGGATGCTGTTTTTCTCCGTCCTGTTCGCTCCACAGGTGACCAACACTTTTTTATTTTTGTGTTGGTGCCTTTGTGTTAGTGCTCCAGGAAAACATCATGGACCCTACCTTTAACTTTAAAGGAGAGTACCGGAGTGAATTCAAACATAGCCCTGTTGAAAGAGCTTGCAAAATGCGCTAGTTAGCGAGTGGAACAAAATAATTTGGTACAGCACAGACCGAACGCGAACGCAGAAGTGAACAGGCACTTTACGCTGAATCAATGGGACCTGACTATTGGAAACCGAAAGTAAGATCTGAGGTTACATTGACTCAATGTAAAGTGTTTCGCATTCGTGTTAGGTCGGTGCTGTTCGAAAATCTTTCATTTCATGCGAAATATATTGCTGTTAGAAGGCTCGTGCAGCAGGGCTATGCTTAAACTTACTCCGGTATATTGCTTTAAATATTGCTGGCCTGTACAGACACATTACTTTTCTTAAGAACTTCTTGAGAAATCATCAGTAAGAGAATCCTCATGGCCTCCCTTTCAACATAGGCCTATGTGAGTGGAGGTGGTGATTTCCCCGCAATATTGCTCAAAAATATTTCACCATCACAATTTGTGAGCCAGTGTGTGTAATAACCCATTTAATACTGTAAATGTTGTAAAATTCCACAAGCCTCTCTCTTGTGAAGTAACTTGTAACCAAAAAAGAACACCGAGATGATCTACAGTATGTCTGTCCTTTCTGCTTTAAAGACTTGTGGCCCACTGTGGGCACAACAGTGTGGGAGTCAGTATTTTTACCCCGGAGCCTGTGCAGACCTCAGCCCTATCTTCAGTGTCCAGAGGACACAAGCTCCTGCTGTACAGAGTAAGACCTCTCTTTCCCCCACTGCTGACTGTATTTGGAGTATGCATAATTTAAATATAGGCATATTGCTATAAATTAAATAGGTATATTGCATACACACACACACACACACACACACACACACAGGTTTCATGTTCAATATATTGCCAACTCCACTGTTATTTGAATTATTTCTTTCTTTAATCAGCTTGTGGAGGTCCCATGGATCTGATAATTGTTCTTGACGGCTCCAACAGCATCTATCCATGGAAACCAATGAATGAATTCCTTCAAAAATTGATCCCAGCTCTCGATATTGGGCCGCAAAGTACCCAAGTAATACTTCAGACCTTCCTTGTTTTGGTGTATTCATACACAATTACTGTGTCATTGCTATTTTAATGATTATTCTTGCGATTTCTGCAGAGCTTGATAGAAGCACAATGTCTAAAATTATAGATTGAGCTTCCAGGTGAATATTAGAAGACATGATGCATTCCGAGGTTTCAAAGTGTCTTTACTCCTTGGGTCTTAGGTGAGTGTGATACAGTATGCAGTAGACCCAAACTTCGAGTTCAGACTGAATGAGCACAAAACTAAAGAGGACGTTTTAAGGGCTGCCTCTGCCATAACACAAAAATACGGCCACTCAACCAACACCTTCCAGGCGATTGATTTTGCAAGGTTTGTGGGCAAAATATTTCCTCAAATTAATGATTTTGTATAGGCCTACCAAAAGATATATTTTATTCAAATATTTTATTCAAAAATTATAAAATAATTTGTGTGTGTGAGTGTGAAAGACAAGTCTTTTTTTATATGCCATTACTTTAAAACAAATATAAATAATAAGCGATACTTAGGGTACAGTTTGATGTGGCTCTGGAATTACTTTTTTCTTTACTTGTTTTGTTCGTTTGTTCGACTGGTCAACATAAACTTATATTCTGTAATTTATACATGAGAGCCACTTCTTTGCAGTGATTTTGGATTCCAACCCCAATATGGGGGCCGACCAGGAGTACCTAAAGTCATGGTTGTGGTGACAGATGGGGAGTCTCATGACAGTGCTTTTGCAGAGCGGGTGCTGGCTAAATGTGAGAAATATAAAATCACACGCTTCGGTATCGCTGTGAGTACAAAAAAACAATACTGAGGATAACCATACATTCCCAAACCCATGCACAAATGTTGTGGTTGATCACAGGTTAGGTTAATCGAAGGCTGTCTCATCCCACCAGTACATATTTATTTGTACTTGACAGACACTTTTATCCAAAGCGCTGAACAGTCGAGAGTGTTTGAGCGGGACAGTAGACCTTTTTCCCACAGTTGATAAATGTGCTTCAGCAAAATGTGACCATTGCTTGTCTTCTCTTTCTTTTAGGTGTTGGGATACTATAACAGAAATAACCAAGACGCATCAAAGCTCATAAAAGAAATACAGACCATTGCCAGTAAACCAACAGACAAATTTTTCTTCAATGTGTCAGAGGAAGCAGCATTGGTTAAAATCGCTGGGACACTGGGAGACAGAATATTCAACATTGAAGGTAAAACACATGTCATTAAGCATCGCAAACGGATTTATAATTTGAATAAAATAAAACTGAGAGACATAGTACAGTAGCTTATCAAGTCTTGAAACTGTTGTGTAGGCCTACATTTAATAATTTCACTTTCATTTTATTTATGTGTGTTGTTGCCCTTTATTTGTTTATTTATGTATTTATGTTGGTAATAGGCGCAGGGAAAGCAGGTGACACTTTTCAGATGGAGATGGCACAAGTGGGATTCAGTGCACACTACTCAAGTAAAGATGTAAGAATACATACATACATACATACATACATACATACAGTACATACATACATACATGTTTGATTATGAGAATACAGTATGTGCATGTTTTTTATTAACATGCTACTTAGGAGATCTTACTATTTTTGTAATTCTGTTAAGGACGAACTTCTGCTGGGTGCTGTGGGGGCATATGCCTGGAGTGGAACAGTGGTACACCAAATTGGACAGAAGACCGACATCTTCCCTTTTTCCACCTTCCAGGATATCCTACAGGATAAAACTCACCACTCATCGCTTTTAGGTACCAAATCATGACATGCCCTGAGAATCTAGTCTACCAAGTAACACACTTTTTTCATTTCAGGATATCAGTGATTGGTATTTATAAAAATAACTGGAACTGTTGTCTACTAACTGTTATCTATTAAGGGCTATTGCTTCATATGATGATGTTGCATAGGTCTTTACAACTTAGAGTATTCCAATACATAAAACTTTATAAAATATGCAGCCGTTAGAAAAAGGTATGCAGCCTTAGTCGATCATTTGGATGATTTGAATAATTTACAATTTACAACCCTTTATAATACTATGGACAAAATATGGCTCTTTTTGCACACTATACTGTTAAGCAGTGTTGTTCTCTGGTCTTATTAGCTGAAAGCCTCCTCTCGATATTTAGGCTATTCTGTGACAACACTGATTGATGGAACAGCACAGTATTATGTGGCGGGTGCTCCACGATCTAACCATTCGGGGCAAGTCATAGTCTACTCTCTAAACTCCCAAAGGAAGCTCACAGTAATCGACTCCGAGAGAGGACAACAGGTCAGTGCTGAATAACGTATGATGTACATTTGAATTAATGCTTGCATATGATTATATATTTTTAACTTTAACATTTGAGCTCCATTGATTTGTCTGTCTACATAGTCTGTGATCATAAAAAAAGAATGCATTCTGTAATAGCCACAAATATCTGTAATCTCAGCAGTCTGGTATGCATAAGAAAAATATATATTTTTAAAAATTCCTTGTTATCAATTGATCTCATTTAACTAGAAAAGCAGACAGAGAATGAAAACTTGTCAGAACATGGTCAAAGCAGGCTTATTCTGTTTAGACTGATCCCAGGGTTGGCTTTGATCTTCCAGGTTTTGAATGTCTATGCATTTCATAGCTTTTCATAAGGGCTTTTAGATACTAGCTGTTAAGTAAAAAACATTTATGAAATCTTTTTTAGAAATACTAGATGGTTTCATCAGCTATTCTACATGGGAAAAAGTTCAGAGCTTTCGATTGGTTTAGTAACTCTGTACACATTTAGGCCTTTAAGGCAATATTTGAATAGATGACATACTGTACAGGTAACAACAAGATGGCAATGATAAATTTTTGGATGCAAAGTTGTTTATTGACAAAAAAAATAGTTCAGTTAACCAGATTGGATCCTGATGGATCAGCAGGCTGTTGACTGCCGCTCGACATCAATCACCTTGGTTAACTTGTGTCACTGTAGCTGGGGTGGTGGAGGGTGCAGTGCCGATGGTGGCCACATGATGGGGCAGCAAACCAGCAGAGGGATCTGCGCTCTCCATTAGGACCTTGGCAGTCGCGTCTCTGCAGCTAGGGGGCGCTGTGTTGATGGAGTTCACCTGATGGGGCAGCAGACCGCCAGAGGGGCCAGCGCTCTCCATCAGATGCAGGCCCATTTAGCTCCCTGAGGATGTTTTTATGGGAGCTTTCTCACCCTCCGCTGACTAGCCCCCTTGACAGGAGGAGCAGCAGGTGGGTGAGGCCTCCTGTTTTGAAGGAGCCGGGTGCGGTGGGCAGGGTGTTCGCCAGGGCAGGGAGGCTTATTCTGCATCAGCATCTCCCAGGGGTCGGGGATGCCGATCTCCTCCTCCACCTCCTCTGGGCTGCTGAGCGCTGATGAACGAGCGCCCCTGAACCTACCGCTGGTCTCATCCAGACGAGGGAGAATGGTCATGGTGTTCGGACCATTATTAAGTGCCCTCGCCTGAACATGACCCAGCGGTAGCCCTGGATCCCGCGACATCATGGGGCATTTCCTCCTTGTGGCCTCAGGCGAATGCACCACTGGAAATCGCACAGTGCTCTGCCTGTGGTCCTCTATCACCTCCATCGCCTGAAAGTTAGGTTGCCTCTCGCGGCGCGGCAGCAACCTTGCGGTGGGTGGACGGCAAGGAGGTGGCCTTCGCCAATTCTTACTCATGATGAGTAAGGTGTTGATCTACAATGGAATTTTAAAAAATAATTAATTTGCATAATACATCATGTTTCTTTGGATGAATAAAGTCTTATTACTTGGAAATTGCCTTAACCTTCTAATGGGACTATTTTATATAGACTTACCTTTTTGCGAATAGTCTATGATGGTCCTTTGAGAAAATAAAAATTGTCTGTAGATTTTTAAAAAGAAAACTGCTCTGTCCCGCTGTCAAACGCATATGTTCACTTGTCCTGAAATGCAAGGGTTTATATACCACTGCTCCATTGTGACGTAACTGTTTGGTCATCTGTACAGTGACGTCATTGCCAGAGAGAGGTCGCAGAGACAGCATGAACCACCGAAAGTTGAGGGTGGAAAAGATGTGAAATTAGAATTGCTAAGCTTAATATGTCCGTGTAACGCTTATCAGTTGTGGAGATAGAAAATTGGCAGTGGGTGGGAGCAGAACTCAGAGAGAGAGGTCTGGCTCCCATGAAAGCAGCTATTTTCCCTTCCACATAGAGTAGGCCTAGGCTAATAGCGAAATAAAATATAAATAGCGCGACAGGACGAGTAAAAAACAAGCACGAGTGCGGCATGGCTGCACTACACATAAACCACTGCAAAACTATCAATTCAAATCAGTTCATCCTAAGAAGACTCTTGAATTAGTTTTGTTGTTGTTGTTGTTGTTGTTGTTGTTGTTTGGGGGGGGGGGGGGGGGGGGGTGCATGCTTACACTTCAGGACCAGTCTTGTCTACCACAAGCTAGCAATATCGACATGCTCTGATTTGACGGTTTTTAGACCCACTTCAAAAAAGCCAAACAAGCTCTTGATTGATGCGCATGAATGGGCAGGGATGTCTAAATCGAGCGCAAGTGTAGGTGGCTTAGCTAAATGAAGTTGAACCACTACGTGGCGAGGCTTTTAAGAAACGGACGAGTTGTCAATGATCAGTCCAAGGTTGGGTCTTTATCAGAAACCACTGAGGTAAAAAAAAAAAAAAAAAAGCATATTAATCGCGAATGTGACAGCTTTCCGAAAATTGCATTGTTCACTCCAGTTAGTTGTTGGAAACCACGGAGACGTGAGCCTCACTCTGAGCGCAGAGTAGGTTAAATCATCCCGTTTTAATGTTAGGCTACAACGGTTCCACCGTTTGTTTGACAAACCAGTTACAAGCTCACTAATGATGCCCAGATAATTCATAGGCTATTTTTAATGCTAAATAGCCTATCTAAACTAAACTAAAGTCAAGCGTTTTAGCCTAGGCTACAGCATGCAGACAAACTGTTCAGAAGTAGCCTTGAGATGTATTTTGAATAATCCCCAAAATAATGTGTTTTGCTTTCCATAGCAAGAAAAAGGCATGCACTTATCTGTGTTTCTAACCTAGAGTAGGATGCAGACTACTAGGTAGCATAACACATGCGACTAGACCTATAGCCTAGGCACTAGTTCTTCAAATGGTAGCCAACAATTAAAATAAATGAAGTTATGAATAACATATAGGCCTAGCCAATATTTAGAAAAATATCTTTGACCATAGATGTTGTGTTTTTTATTTGCCACGATTTGTATCATTAGTTAAAGACATAGGCCTACAGGGGAAGAAAGTCTGTGTTTCTAACACCATTAATTTCCATAGGCTATGGGCTCTAGCAGCACGCATTCAATTCCAAATGGTAAAATTAATGTTTTTTTTTTTTTTTTTGGTGTTGTTGTTTTTTACTGAATATGAAGAAAAAGAATATAAGGTTGTTGTTATAGGCCTAACAGAAGGCTATCTGCATTTCCATTTAGAAACCGAAATAATTACTGTATAAACTGAACTATAATGAAGATTTAGCTTTTTTTCTTTAAGCACTGAAGTAATAGTTAGTTGTATACAATTATTTCAGATCTCATCTGGGTGGCATAGAGTCAACTAACATTTGACACCTGCAACCAGAAACTGCAGCCCAAACTGACCGGATCACATTCTCACT
>JAODXP020000019.1:21210053-21262553 GCA_027497455.2 Sardinella longiceps
TTAACTGCTGAGGAACGGGTGCCCCTGAAGGTACCACTGGTCTCATCCAGACGAGAGAGAATGGTCATGGTGTTATTATGATTATTATTAAGGACCCTCATCTGAACGTGGCCTAGCGTTAGTCCTGGATCTCTGGTCATCATAGGGCATTTCCTCCTGCTGACCTCGGGCAAATGGACCACTGGAAATCTGACCGTGCTGTTTGTTGTCCTCTATTACTTCCATTGCCTGAAAGTTTGGCTGCCTCTTGCGGCGTGGCAGCATCCTTGCTGTGGATGGACGGCCAGGGGGTGGCCTTCACCAATCCTTACTCATGATAAGGTTTTAATCTAGAATGGAATAATAAAAAAATAATAATATGCAAAATAGGCTACATCATGTTTCTTTGGATGAACAAAGTCTTGTTATTGGATAATTGTCTTGACCCTCTAATGTGACGAAAACTGAAGAACAAGTGGCTACCTCTCATTTACACATACCCGGAGGTTTCAATCAGACGTACTTTCAAGAACTCTGGGCAAAGTGGAGATGCCTGAGAATCTTCAGACATTCTTTTAGACAGCGATAAACTAAGTTTATCGAGAGGCACCTACATTTGCTTAATTCCTGGTTCTATTTTCACAAGGGGAATACCCAGCATGCAGATCAGAGTCGGGCTTACTGTATTATGTATAATGTGTGGAATTTTACCAATAAATCTGGCTTGTCAGGCTAGGTAACTGCCGTGGCCAGATTGAAGTCTCTATCTCGTAGACGTACCATAGTAGCAAACTGATTTCCTCAGCAGGTATGTCTAGCGATCAGCCATAGGGAACCATTGTATTCACACATTGGCGATTAGAGTGTGGATTGGCCCGATTTTTTCTGTCCGAGTTCGACCCGAGTCCGACAGAGCAGTGATCAAGTCCGAACCGAGCCTGTTACGTATTACGATAATTGTGTCCGAGTCCGACCGAACACCAAATCACACTATTTTCATTGCCCTGCTAATGACACACATAGCCTACGTTTTTGGGTGGAAAGTCGAGTTTTATCAATCGAGCGAGCATGCACACACACAATAACATGAGCTTATTTAAACGAAGTATAGCCCTAGACTAATGCTAATTTAGTGGTAGCCTTGAAGACGGTAAAGTTCAATTTTATCCGCTAGCTCACCTTTCATTCTCTCCCTCTCCTATCTCTAACAGAATTAGCCATCTCGTTGTTGTTCCTTCTCCAAACATCCACACGAAAGAAGTTCTTGTGGTTATTCTGCTGCATGTCTGTAGTGCAGAGTGTAAACAAAATGTCTCTCAATGGCTCTGCTGGAGCCTATGCAGACATGGTTGGCTAAAAGGTTGGCTGCTATAGTAACAGAAATAAACGCACATAGATGTGTATTTAAGATTTCCTGAATTAGATAGGGTAAGATTACTTTTGTTTTGGAATTTGCTTCTTTAATATGCCTACCTTTAAGAAAAATCCTATCTTGTAGGCTATTCATCCTATCAGTGTCCGAGTCCGACCCAAGCCCGAATGTAAGTTATAAATAGTTATTTGAGTCCAACCGGGTTCCGTCGGACTTCGGTCGGTTTTCCATGCTCTATTGCCGATGTCTACCCAATCATGTGGACAAGGAGTCGTTGAGCGGGCTTAGTGTTGTTTGAATCGGATTGTTCATTGCTCGTATTGGTTGTAGCTAGTAGCCTGGCTATTGTCAAACTAATAATTGATAAGTGATATTTAGTCTGGAGACCGACCTATACCTTTTCTCACAGCGGAAGTGTCATTTACGATTGTCCAGAGCCGTTTATTGGGCGCTACGAATGTGTATCATAGAGTCTGTACGTAGCTCAGAGTCAATACCAGAGCCATCGGGTGACGTAAAATGAAATTGAGCGTCATGCTAGTCCCTTTTGTTCTGTGGTTGGATACCTATAGCAGGCGAGAAAATTGGCCATGGTCACCATGCTGCAGAGTGAAATGAAATGGAGCACACAAAGGATCATGGGTACTCCTAGGCCACGTAGCTAGAGCCATACAAAGCGCTTGCTATGGGTCTGTTCCTAGCGCTATCTTATTGCGTTCAGAAGCAGTTTGAAGAGATTCCACCCACCCATTGGACATCTATCTGGCATATCAGGATACCAATGCACAACACTGACCTCTGATTCGCAAACCGTCAAAGGTGACAGGTCAAACTATTGGAACTCAACAAAGACACAAGTGTTTGAATGCATGGCAAAGAGGTTTGTTTTGCATTAGCATCTCCCATGGGTCAGGAATGCCGATTTCCTCCTTGACTTCCTCCGGGCTGCTGACCGCTCAGGAACGAGTGCCCTTGAACATACCGCTGGTCTCATCCAGACAAGGGAGAGCGGTCATGGTGTTAGGACCATTATAAGAGCCCTCATCTGAACGTGGCCCAGCGGTAGTCCTGGATCTCTGGTCATCATAGGGCATTTCCTCCTGCTAGCCTCGGGCGAATGAACCACTGGAAATCTCACAGTGCTCTGTTTGTGGTCCTCTATTATCTCCATCGCCTGGAAGTTTTGCTGCCTCTCGCCTCTCGCAGCATCCTTGCTGTGGATGGACAGTCAGGGGGTGGCCTTCACCAATCCTCACATTGCGAGGTGTTGATCTACTGTAGAGTGGAATTTAAAAAATGAATATGCAAAATAGGCTACATCATGTTTCTTTGAATAAATCTTATTATTGGGAAATTGTCTTGACCCTCTAATGTGACTATTTTACAAATGATGGTCCTTTGAGAAAAAACAATGTCTAAAGATTTTTGAAAAGAAAAAAAGCTCTGTTCCATTGTCGAACTCTTGTGTTCACCTGTCGTGAAATATTACAGTTTATATACCACTACACCATTGTGACGTAACTGTTTGGTCATCTCAAGGTGACGTGATTGTCAGAGAGTGGTCGCAGCTACAACCACCGAAAGATGAGTGAAAAAAAAGTGAAATGAAGAATTGCTAAAGCCTAAATAAAGTTGAAATCTCCACTATGTGGCGATGTGAGCTTTTAAGAAACGGATGAGTTCTCAAATGACCTGTCCAATTTGGTTGCCATATGAAATATGGCAGTAATAGCCTAAGTGTTTACATTATAAATATAGGCATCGCATCGATGACCGGAAATAAAATCTCTTCTTTGCATCATCAGATCGGAGCCTATTTTGGGAGCGTGCTGTGCAGTTTAGATGTGGATAAGAATGGGGTGTCTGATGTGCTCTTGGTTGGAGCACCCATGTTCATGAACTCATTGAAGAAGGAACAAGGCCGCGTTTACCTGTTTTCGGTCACCAAGGTATGGCATGTTCTTTCATTTCTTCATTAAAGGAAATAGTAGGCTAAATGTAGCCTTTTTAGGCCAAGTGGTAGGCCAAGGCTAGATGTCATAAAATAGAGAAGTTTAGCAAATTCGCTGTATTGATGTCACTTAATTGTGCCCAGTGTTCTAATTATCATGTTTCTTGTTAAGGGTATCCTCAACGAGCAGGGATACCTTGATGGACCATCCACCTCAGACGATGCTCGCTTTGGCATGGCGATATCCCCTGTCTCAGACTTGGACCTGGATGGCCACAGCGATGTGGTGGTGGGGGCTCCACTAGAAGATGGAGGCAAAGGGGTGGTGTACATCTACAATGGAGATAGAAGGACTCTTAACAAGAAACACTCTCAGGTAATTGTCATGGGCCACTGCAGAACTACAGGGGTCCTTTGTGTTTGATGTGGATGGGCCTGTTGAGGTATGTTATCGCATGCGTTGGTTGTCTCTAGAAGATGAGCAGAATAATAAAAGTCTGCACACTGATAGATGCTCCCAAGTGGATTTATTTTAGCAAGACATCAACAGCAGACATGATGTCCTTCATCAAAGTGCAATGACAAAATGTCAAACTTTCTGTTGAAATAAATGCACTTGAGAGGATCTGTCAGTGAATGGATCTTATTGTTATCCTTTTCATATTTCAATATAGGCCTATACAGTGTATATATATGTTTAGTCCAGCACCTGCACCCGTTTTTTCATTTTCTCCTTGTCTCTAGAAGATGCCTTTTTAGAGAGACAGAGAGAAGAACGGTAACAGGCTATTGACGATCATGTAAGATTTTAGATATTGAAAAAGAGAAATTCGGTGTGATAAGGACCCAAAGTAGGCCTATTGTAACAGCATAAAAAGTTGGAACACTCGCCGGGAGAACTAGCAAGTGGTTTTCTCCGGCCTGCAAGAACGTCTCAAAATTCTCCTCCCCGGCAAACGTTCCAACTGTTAATAATGTTGCAATATACTTTGGGTCCTTATCACACAGAATTTCTCCTTTAAATTAGCACTTTTTTTCACCTAGAAATCTAGATGTAGCACTAGATCTTGACCCAGCAGAGAGAGAAGGGGGGGGGGGGGTTGTGTTTCAAATTTCTGTGCACGCAACAGAATTGCGCCAATGAGGGCAATTTTGCTCTTCACCATCTGATTGGCCCAGACAGTTTAGTGTTTCCAGCTTTGCAAGCAAACAGATAGTCGCTAGACGGTCCAGAATAATCTATATTCCGTACCTTTTGACTAAACATGTGTGTGGTCTTTCTCCAGAGAATTTTGGGAACAGGATTGGACCCCAAACTGCAGTACTTTGGAAGGTCACTGGATACTAGTCAAGATATGAATGATGACACAGTGCCAGATATTTCAGTGGGATCACTGGGGAAGGTGGTTCACATGTGGTGAGCTTTCTGCTTATACTACCGGTATATGAATATCTAATTAATTAATTGAAGAGTGTTTATTTAAATACCTCCAGCAAGCAATCAGGCACTCGTAGAAAGCAAAGCGTAGATAGGGCCGGTTATGACCAGGCTAATAAGCATAGCTGCCAGTCCAGTATTAGGTCTACTGAATGTTGTAACAAAGTTTTTCATTTTTTTCTGGCTGATAGCAATGACCTCAAACAACAGAGCTTTGGGTTGAAAATAGCCAGTTAAGTGTTCATTTTTAGATCAGAAATACTTGTGTATTAGTAGTGCTGAGGAGTAGCTGTATTATGTAATTTTAACAATCAGCCCATGTCATTATGTCTCATCAGTAGTTTTTCGATGACTATTCGATGATGCTATTTTTTTATGTTAGGCCTACTGTACATCGCTTGTTAGTATGGATCAGTATTTGTCAGTATTTGATCAATTCTTAACTCGACTTCCTGCAGGTCAAGAGGCGTGGCAAAAGTGACTGCAACAGCTGTCTTTAAGCCAGATAAAATCAACATACTGGGTCCCAAATGTGATGTAAATGGCAGAAAGTTATTGTGTGTTGATGCCCATGTCTGCTTCAGTGCCGCTTTCAGGCCAAAATCTCCCGTTGGGCCTTTAGGTAAGGTGAATTCAAGCAATAAAGTTATTATTGCCATGGTAATAAAATTGGTAATAATAAATTGTAGTATATTATATGTATATTGCATATTAACAGGAATATGATAAGTTATTATTATACATTATTATATAATGGATATGTGACAATCAGGCAACCAGGGGTTCGGTTCCCGGACACCACTTTCCAAATCCATGTTGCTTAGAATTAAAGCACCTACTAAATAGCAGCTAACTATCTAATTGATATACTATTTGTTGTAGAATATTTTATAATATACTGTATGTAAAATAGGAATCTGAGCAGTGGGCCAGCACTAGTAACTAGTGATCTAAAACTGGTGTCTCTTTGCCTTCTTGTCATAGGGTTAGTTTGCAACTTCACTCTTGATGCTGACCTCCAGTCCTCTCATGTGACTTCACGTGGACTCTTCAGACAGAACAATGAAAGGGTCTTCAGTGGAGCAGTCCAACTTTCGGATAGACCAGTCTGTAAGCACTATCCAATCTATGTTCAGGTAAGAAACCCAAGAAGCCATCTGAACTAGCCTGATTGCTAGTCCCTATCCTAACCATTGCCTTCCTATGCCATTCTGCTTAGTTCTCATCTCCCGTCAGTGCTCTGTCTGGGATTTGTCCCGGCCAATCAGAACGAGAATACTACAAACTATCAGTCAAGGGCTCATCCAATGTTTTTTTTATTTAAACCCCTCCCACAAGCACTCCTTTTTCAGTATCAAAAATGCCCAGCAGACCCCAGAACAAGGGGTTGGTTTTTCTAATAGTAGTCATGAAATGCTTCTCTCCAGTTCAGTTTTTTTCTCCTCCTCTGTTGTAGACTGCATGTTAAGAAGTTAAGAATCTTTATAATGTGTTTCCACACAGGAGGGACCAGACTTTGTGAGTCCTCTGGGGCTGCGGGTGGACATTGGCCTTCAAAGACCAGATGCCAACCCTGTGCTGGACATTTACTCTACCCGAGCCTGGGCTTTCTCAGTAAGCTTTCCTGCACCTGCCCCTCACACAGACACTTAAAGGATTTATCCGGACTGAATCAAAACGTAGCCCTGCTGTTTTGCAGTGCTAAGTGCTTATTATAGCCACGACACTGACCAAGTTTCGTGCAACGCAGACCATTAACGGCAGTTAGCGTTAACGGCAGTTAACGGTAACAGAAGCGGGCATAGGTCTATCTAAACCTAATAATTTGATTTCATTTTGGCATGTCCCATTCTGTTGACGTTAGCTGCTGTTTTGCCATTAAGTCATTTTGGTGGCTCTCCCTGTCTCTGGCTTTATGTATGCACATGGAGGGGCAGGGAGTTCTCCAGAACAGGGCCATACCGCCAAACATAAATTACTGCAATCATGCTTCCTGGTTTTGACTTTAGTGAACCTGAGAGAAATTTTATTGTTCTTTTCAACAGATTCCCTTCTCTAAAGACTGTGGATCTGATAATGTATGTTCTACTGACCTTGTGTTAAATGTCAAGAGAGGAAAAGAAGTGCCCAGGTAACAAACTGTATTCATTTCATTTTAGAAAGGTTTTTCACCTTCGGACCTCAAGTACACAAGCCTTTGTGAGATATTACAAATTTGATACTCAGACACAGATGTTAGATTTCAACGGGTGCTGTTACCAAGAGATCATCAACAAATATTCTCTGCCAAACCTTTTTGCAGTTCTTCTTCAATGCTGGTCAGCTTCAAGAACAGAAGACTTTCGTTTGAGGTTATGGTGAAGAACTTGAAGGAGAATGCTTACAACACCAAGATAATAACAACATACTCCAAAAGCCTCTATTATGCATCTGTCACACCCCCGGTCAGTTCTAAGATATTTCCTCTAATAGACTTGTTTCACACCTGAACACTCCGACATTCCATGGTAGTAAACTGAACATTCTGTCATTGAAATGTATTGGATTTATGCCTCTTTCTGACTTGAAAAAAATGGGTAGCAACATTTGAAACATGCCGAAATTCACTTTCTTTCAAATAATACAAATTTGGAGGTCCCGAATGGATAGAAGTGGTTTTACATTTATGTGCATGAAGCTTCAATGTATTCGGGACCTCCAATTTTATGTGCTTCAAATGTGTATTATTTGAGAGAAAGTAAATTTAGGCATGTTTTAAATGTCATTACCCATTTTTTTCAAGTCAGAAAGTCAGCCGCCTGTTATTGTATAGGACTGCTACTACCGCTGTAGGCTACAGGTACAACATTCGAACGATATTCGAATATTCGATATCGAATATCGATATTCGAACGCACTGTCGATTTTCGAATATTCGAAAATCATGTCCCAACCCTACTAGAATTATCTTGCTAAATAAACAGATGCAATTGAATTCAATCTTAATTTAATCTAACCAAATTGCACAAAACAAATGTTTTCATAACTTCCAAAACTGTTTTCTTTTGGTTTCAGAGTGATGGAACGCATGTTAAATGCTCGTCTGTACAGGAATCATTTTCCCTTATTTGTCAAGTAGCATACCCTGCACTAGAAAAGAACCAACAGGTACAGTATGCTTGGTGCAGGCTGTAGCATATGTTCAAGACTGTATATTTGTGGTAAAACTCATCATTTTCACCTTTTTTGAAGGTGAAATTTTTTATTCACTTTGATTTTAATTTCAACCATCTACAAAGTGAAGCACAAATGGATTTTACAGCCCAGAGGTGAGAAAAAGACTTTTATTGTTTGTACAGTAGCAATATGAAGAAATATGAGATTGCTAATATGCTAATATTGTATGAGCACCAGAAGCCAAATGGCTGACACCTATACAGTATTTGCATTGGTAAACAACCAGAGTGCTTCCAACCATATACCCCAGAGTACATTTGTATAGGCCTATTGTCAAGTAGGAGTAGGCAACATAGACCGAATAACAAACCAGCAACTTATGATGCCAAATAAATGGGGCTAGGAAATTAAACTGAAAATAAACCTATTGCTTATTCAGTCTGTGTCGTGCGAAAGTCTTTTGTTGGTAGTCCTATGGTGAACTTTGGTAAGCTTGAATACCAGGACTGTGGTTAGAAAAACTAACAAATTTTAAACAAATTTAGAAAAAACTAACACATTTTTTGTGATAGTAAGTGAAACTATCTTGGGGTATTAAGTCACTTGATTGCAAGGATGTTCACATTCCAGACCGTGTGCGGTGCTATGAGGAGTATGTTTGGGGACAGGGAAGGGCTGAGTTTAGAGGAGAGTACCGGAGTGAATTCAAACATAGCCCTGTTGAAAGAGCTTGCTAAATGCGCTAGTTAGCAAGTGGAACAAAATAATTTGGTACAGCACAGACCGAACGCAGAAGCAAACAGGCACTTTACACTGAATCAATGGTATCTGACTATTGGAAAACGAAAGTAAGATCTGAGGTTACATTGTTTTGCGTTCGCGTTAGGTCTGTGCTGTTCGAAAGTCTTTCATTTCATGCGAAATATATTGCTTTTAGAAGGCTCGTGCAGCAGGGCTATGCTTAAACTTACTCCGGTATATTGCTTTAAAGCTGAGTTGCCCAGAACAAAGCAGTTTACATATATGCACTGTGCCTTTCTACTCTTGTCTATTGCAGTGATGGCAAAGAAGATCGGCCAGCAGATAACAAAGTTGGCATCACAATCCCAGTTCGTTACGACTCTGAACTCATTCTCACACAGTGAGTTTTAGGAATATTATAGTATGAGATACGTACAAGTTGAGTAAACAGAATCAGATTGGACTTTCCCAAACAATCTCTCACACACATCATTTGTTCCTTGTTTATTTAAAACAAAGATTATATCTAGCCTACAGTATTCCTTAAACTTTACCTTTCCCCCCACAGAAAGTCAAGTATGAACTTTTATGTAGTTGAAGAATACAAAACCATTAAAACCTCCATTAAAACATTTGATGACATTGGACCGGAGTTCAACTTAAGTGTGAAAGTAAGTTGTTTGTGTCTCAGCAAAGGTACCATGACACAAGGACATCCATCTTCTTAAGTATGGAGTCGCATGGAAAACAGGGTTCATGTAACTTTCTATTCCAGGTTACTACCGTTAACGTTCCTGTTGGTCTGGCCTACCTGTCAGTGTCTCTACCTGTCTACACTAAAGGAGGGAATCCTCTCCTGTATCTCACCTCCATCACCACAGAACCAGTAAGACTACACTCCAGAGTGACCAAACGGAACAATTAGATTATATGCCTACATTATACTGAATTAATGGTTATTGTTACTTAAGGATTTTTACAAGTATGTCTCCATTAGACAGATTACCTATAATTGAGGATGAACAGAGCTGTTTGATTTTAAAATGTAAAAAGAATTCTAACACAGGATTGCATGATGCAAAGATTCATGACTCATCACTGCAAATTATTTTGAAAGGTTGAATATGCTGTGACGGTCTTTGGTATTTTTTGCCCTCAATGGTGCCTTCCAGGCAGCACTGCCTTCAAGGCACTACTCCACTCAGTTTAGGGTTAGGATGAGGGTTGAGGGGGTTAGGGTTAGGAATAGGGTAAGAGTAGTGCCTTTTAGGCTGTGCTGCCTGGAAGGTGCCGTTGGGGGCAAAAAACACCATTGAGCTGCTGTGACATTGGTAACAATTTTTACTAAGTGTTTTCATAAAGCCTTAAACACATAATGGGTAATAATTCATTTATTAAATCTTATCATGCTATCCACATGGCAATGAAGCATTATAATGCTGTGATACTTTAAGGTAAGATAACAGTTTTATGCCTTATGAGTATAGTCATGAGAATGTACAAATTGTTATTATGCTTTATTGATGCATTATAACCTTTTATGAAATAATTTATGATGCTTTATGGGTTCAGTAGTGTAACCAAAATGGGTTACCGTGTATGTTACATTAAGTTCAGACTGTACATGTCCGTTGACGGACGACGGAGGGGGTGTCTATTTTGATTGGTTGACGGATCCGTTGCAAAGTCAATGGGATCTGTCAACGGACGTGTACAATCTGTAACGGGTTACCGGTTTATGTCTGACTGAAACTTAACAGCTCTTAATTCAACTCCATATTGTTGTAAAAAGCTATGGCTACAATTGAAAGACATGAAAAGCCGCTATGATGGAGTTTCACACTGTTCTGTTGATTTGTTTATAGTCTCGAGCTGTGCTGTGTGAGACCAGTGGTATGATCAATCCGCTGAGCATTGGGACAAAGCCTCACAGTATTCAGTTCAAGAAAGAGAGCCTCAGGAAGATGACAAGCCTAGTGAGTCTCCCTTTCTTGCAGCTCTTGCTCACCTGAAGAAACAATTGCACTTTCCTTTGCATCTATTTGTGGTCACAGCTTTTGAACTTGAGTGTGTGCGGGTGTGTGTGTTTGTTTGTGTGTGTGTTTGTCTGTCTGTGTTCTAGATACAAATCTAGTGTTGGATTCTGTAGTGTGAATCTCTAATGTCTAAATTGTGTGTGCAGGACTGTAAGACTGCAAAATGTGCATCTATAAAATGCACCGTCAAGGACATGACTGTGAAGAGTCACTATTTTGTCAACGTCACGGCAAGAATTTGGAACGGAACATTTGCTTCTGTGAGAGCTCTGCTTCTGCCTTGAATTAAATATTTATTATATGGCAATGTGTCTGTGATGCATAACTAATTGATGTTTTACTAATTGTTTTGTTTAATATGAACATATGTGTATATTCATAGTCAACCTTCCAAACCTTGGAGCTCACAGCCACCACTGACATTGAAACATCACAGCCAGATTTGCTCATCATTGGGCTGAAGAAAGCAATGGTAAAGATTACCTTCTGGCACAAGCCCTCCTGTTAACGCTTTTAAAACTGTACATTACACATGAACCATGAAACTCTACTGATCCATCCATCCCTCCCTCCCAAAGTATATAGCTATACATTTTCAATTGCTATGTCTTGTGTTGGTACTTTTTAAAGTTTAAAATGGTTTTGATGAAACACAACATTTGGATGTTAAACTCTGGTAAGAGACTAATACGACAGAGTAATTGGCCCTGTATTACCTATGTGGCCAAACTTTTTGTGTGGTGTTCTGGAGCTCTCTCATCCTTGTCTCTGTCTTTGTATAGGTGAATCTCACCATCAGTAAGCCTGGAGAGAAAGCTGATGTGCCAGTGGGTGTTATAGTAGGCAGTATTATTGGAGGACTCCTCTTGCTAGCCCTGGCAGTGGGTCTACTATGGAAGGTAAGACTTTGTGGCAGTAGTATGTAACTTTCACCACTATACATATGAGTATTCTTATTATTTATTATTTATTGTTTTGATAGCACCTCAAAATTAATTTGGATTTCGTAAGGTCCCAACCAGCCATCCAGGATGCTGTGCAGTGCATATGTGTGTCAGGCTATGAAGTACCAAAAAAATAAGAGACTTTACTTAACAGTATGGCATCGCTAACTGCTAGTCATCAAACACATTTTAGCATCTTCTAGCAGTGCCCATAAGTCTCTGGAAAATGTTTGGAAGGTTTTGATTGATTGATTGATTGATTGATTGATTGTCTATGATTGAATTACCCCAATCTATCACTGAAATATTAATAATTTAGATCAGGCCTCACTCCAGACTTAGATGTATGGATTTTAATGTATTTTTTAATGCCAATTCTGTCTAAATGAAACTCAATGTCAATACCATCCCTGTCTCTCCTGCAGTTTGGCTTTTTCAAAAGGAAGTACAAGCAGCTACAGAAGGAAGCGGAGGGAGAATTGCAAACGGAAGAGGGGCTGTAACCCAGTGAGGACATGTACAAGCATTCTCATACCACTAGAGTGCGCTGTCACCCAGGCAATCCACAGACATCATCAGCAGCAATGTTTAGCTTACTGTATCTACAACAGTCCCTAATAAGGTTTCCTATGCAAGAATGGAATATGTGAACTATGAAGCTTCTCCTGCAGTCACCGATTTAGACCAATGTCCTCCTAAATTCCAATCCATGTGAATTTGTGTACAAGCTTGAGGATAAGAAACAGAAGTGTTATTGTTGCAACCTTATTGTTAGGTTACGGTAAGGGTTATGTTGACTGAAAGTAATAAACACAATGCCATAAGGTTCATACGTGGGTTAATTTGGGTTTCATTGTTTGGCAAGGCACAAATGGCATCTAGCAAGTATATTTGTGATCCAAGAGCGGCTTGATTCGCCTTCTAATATGTTATTACCCAGAAAAATGTATATGGATTTGCCAGAAGTCTTGCATAGTCAACTTTTAACAAACCACCAAAAGTGGTCGTTTCACCATGAACTGAAGGGGAATTGGATTTATCTTCTTCTTTTTTTAATGATGAATGTGGCTCTATTTTTTTATTTTATTTTATTATTTTTTTCACATTATGATCAGGGAGGTTTGGAGCACTGGATGTTTGATCCTGTGTATTTGTGTTTATTTAAAGCAATTTCTTGTAGGCCTAGCCTAAACTGCTTAATAACAAGTGTGATGTAATCTCCTTCAGAAATGGAGCCATTTACATCAGATGGTCAAGGTATAATTCCTGCACCAGAATTGTACATAAACAATGAATATAATGTTATAAAAATTAAAATAAACTAGTTTAAAGACAAATGTCATTCTGAATCAAAGTAGACTTTATATCATTTGTGTTCCATCTTATTCTTTTTTTACGTTGGTATCCTTTACAATGCATTAGTTTTGTACATCACATGATAAGAAATAAAAATAAAAAACAACTGGCCATCAAAACACAATTTCTCTAACGTGCGTGTGCGCGCGCAACAAACATAATTTGTCATTCTGATGTGGTGTTGACTGTTTTGCCAGCAGATGTCGGTGTAACGAAACAGTAGCTGACTTGTTAAATTAAAGTAGGCCAATGAAACGTGTGGTTGTAATATGCTGTCCTATAACAATGTAACTACACGACAAGCAGTGCATGTTATAGGCTATGCTATAATGTTCATATACAAATCTTGGTACACACTTCCTCGCAGCTCACTGTGTCCAAACATCTGAGTTGATCTCCTCGAACCAATTTGGATGGGGTGAAGACTGTCCTGGACCTTCCTGGCATAAATGATCGTTTTCTAAAACGTCATATTTTGGCCAGGTGAACTACTGGCCCCCATAACGCAAAGTACTCAAATAGTGTTGTATTTGAATAAACTATAAACAAACGGTCTCCTAAAACTTGCCATCTATGCGCCGTGTATGAAACCATGTGTAAACAATGTCGTTCCATCCGACTAAGGACAGTTGTAACGCAGTGGAGGTCTATGGGTACCTGGAAGCAAGCCTCTTGGCTTTATTAAAGAACTGCACTGACCTGTGAAGTAGAAGAGGGAAGGGCGCTATTCATCAGTATCATCAGTTAGAATGAATCCATGTCAGTTGTACCACTCAAAGCATGGCACAACACAGTAGTGGAATGCAAGATCGATTCTCATGGACCAATATTTAAAAAAAAAAAAAAAAGCATGATGATTATCTTACAGTAGGCTTGGCTACACATTTCATGAGGATATTTTATGAGGATGAGGTTATTTTGTCTCACAGCCTAAAGTTTAAAATTAAAGTAGTCTTGATTATAGTATGGACCCTTTGTACTTGTATCACCTTACAAAGTTTCTCAGTCTCAGCAAAGCCTCAAGCTATAGTCTGCTCTTTGGTCTCAAGTCTCCTCGACTAGGGGGTCTTGCAACGCCAAGAGTTTGCTTGCATTTAACGAAAGAGGGCGCTCTTACACCTGCCTATTGCCTATCAGCAATTCGGAAACGGGGATAGGATATATTTAATACCAGAGGCGAGAAAGCAACCCAAACAACTGTCTGTGCTAATATTAGCCGAGCATGACCGTATTCTGGTCTATTGTTTTCCTCTACAAAGATCTATTTTCTCTGTGTAACTAGTAAAAAATATCAGGTAGCCTATCACCATGCAGTAATGGTTATGAATAGCATATTGCATATAACTGCTGGGTTTAGTAGCCTAGCCTAAAAAATAATAAAAAATATTGTAATAATAATAATAATAATAATAATAACAATAATAGGCTAATAATAATATTAATAATAATAATAATAATAATAATAATAATAATAATAATAATAATAATAATGTAACAGATTGCTGTGAGACAATCTGCTACAATAATAATAATTCGTTTGTTGGGATGGACATGTCAGCGCATAGATACAACGAGAAACTATCATGTTGGTAATTTATTTATTGTATTTTTCAAATAGTCTAATCAAGTCTTATTCCTAATGCCACAAGCTATACTCTCCAACCGTGAGAGATATATCATCCGTTTTTGGGAGATCGACTTTTGGAGGCCTCTGTCATCACATCCTCCCAGTCATCACTTGTCTATTTTCAACCATCACAGCTTGACAAACACCACGGCTCCATCCCGCAGCTCTTTCACTTGACATACTTGGCGCATGATTTCTTTGAAATTGTCGTTGGTCTCTCGTCTCTTCACAGACGTAGCCCCTAGAACTCCCTGCGGACTACGCTAGTGCCCGCGAGGTTCGGGAGAAAGTTCATACTAGAGATTGGCAAGATGTCACCTGATGGGGATAGAGAGAACTTCCAACAAACTCTTTCTCTCCTCCCCCACAGAGGAGGAGACCGCCCACCCCAGACAGTTGGCCCTAGACCCCTTCTAGACTTAAAAAGCGGTTGCACTCAGAGACAGACATTCATTCAGCACCGACACCCGTCTTAGTACATTACTTTTTTGTGCTGCTTGTTTCAGCAGACCTTCAGTTCGCCTTCACCATGTTAAGGATGCTAAGGAAACACCAGATCCACTCGGGTATAATTTTGATACTGGTCTGGCTTTGTCATTTCATTGAGGACCAGAAAGTACAAGGTGAGTTATAGAATCTATGGTGTTCTTAACTTTGTTGAATTTTCCACTTTTTAAAGTTTAATTATTTGTGCGCTGCACGTTTGGAAAGGCCATTTTGATCGTTCTGAGTCGTATGTCTAACTTTCTGAACAGTGTTGAGTAGTACATTGTGTGAGTGGGCTTGGGAAACAGGTGCGTTCAATATGGTCAGAGTGAGTTTATCGAAGGAATTTACATGATTAAACGTAGAGTTGTTCAGAAACATGGATCATTGTAGGGAGAGCCAACATTTATTTTTCATTTGTTTTCTGGTGTTCTTTGCCACACTTGGTATGCCTTCTGTATTCAATGGGAATACTTCGGAACTGAAAGAACTGCGCTACGCCTTTGGATATTTGACAGTGATCGAGAGACTTGAAGCAATTATTGATAGAAACCACCTTAACGTGGCCAATGTTCTTCTCATTCTGTTATTTCGTCTTGTCGCTAATGAAGTTGTGAAAACTTGTCATACAATATATCCTAAAGGTCCTAAACAGTTTTACGCATGATCAATACTCTTTTTATGTTGGTTACTGTATGGAACATGGATCACTGTTGTTGACACTTGATGCACCATGGGCTTTTCTTAAGAGCAAATAGAAGTTATAGAAGTACTGCCAAGTCCTTGAATTGTCATTCTCAATGATCATCTGTGTGGTTAATTACCTTCAGATAAATGCAAAATTGAGTTACGAGACGTTGCGTGACTGCGCGGTTTGGTGAATGTTTCCGCTCTGGCTGGATTCCTCTTAACTTGGCTGATTCCAAATGTAACATTATGAATATGCAGCATCGATGTTGGGTTTCAACCTAAACTTCACAAGACTCTGCAAATAAAACAACCGTCGATAGATCAGGGTTGTTTTTTTTCTTTTTGAACAGTTGCACATGGCGCGTCAGGGAAAAATGTAGACTGTTGTCTAGACTCCGCAAATGTTGTTTGAATAGGGGCAGCAGCCTTTATAATCTCCCAGCTTTGCTGTCAAAACGTCGCCCTGTTCTCTATGGGATTTCTAAAGAAGTAATTTTCAAGTCGCTGTATCTTCGACGTTGGGTGATAATGTCAATTTCGACTAAGTAGCAATGTGCCAGCTGACAGTTTACGTTCGGCTGTTCAGACAGGCTTGTGTTATAACAGGCGCATTACGTTAGAAAATCAGACAAAATACCGCGGGGGAGGGGAAGAGACAGAGCTCCAACTAATACAGGCTACACGTGTTGTGTCTGGGTCACTGGTTTCAGACTTTAAAGCGACTGGTATTTTTCCCCTTTTGACAGCTGGCAACTGCTGGCTAGTGCAAGGGAAAAACGGAAGGTGCCAGCAACTTTACATGGCTGGGATGAGCAGAGAGGATTGTTGTAGGGGTGGTAGACTCGGAACGTCCTGGACAGAGGAGGATGTTCCCAACCACACGCTGTTCAGGTGGACGATCTTCAGCGGTGGAGCTCCCAACTGCATACCTTGCAAAGGTAAGTCGACTTAAGTAATTTATTAAACAATATTTTCTTAGCGTCGCTGGAACAACCTATTGATTACACGTTAGGTGCCATTTATTTGTGATTGAAACAATATGATATAGTACTGACATTATCGCATCGCACCAAATATTTGACATTAAAGGTGTGTTATATTTGGTTGGATTGTCCCTATAATGGTATTACTTTGGGAAAATCCGTATAGAGACATGTGATAATGTGGACTGTGGCCCGGGGAAGAGATGCAAGATGAACCGCAGGAGCAAGCCCCGCTGCGTCTGTGCCCCAGACTGCTCCAACGTCACTTGGAAAGGGCCCGTGTGTGGCTCAGACGGGAAAACCTACCGTGACGAGTGCGCCCTTTTAAAATCTAAGTGTAAAGGCCACCCGGACCTGGAGGTCCAGTACCAGGGCAAATGCAAGAGTGAGTATTTTATTTAGCATCTTGTGTACCTAGGTTCACAGAGCGTGCAAGAGAAGGGTTGACCAGTAGAGGGTGGGTGTGATAATTAATGTTTGGCTACATCATTACTTGGTGTAAATGTGTGTGTGTGTGTGTGTGTGTGTGTGTGTGTGTGTGTGTGTGTGTGTGTGTGTGCTTATTGGTCACACAGTGGATAAATAACATCTACTAGATGTTATTGATAGTGATAAGTGGTTATTGATAATGATGATGAAGATGCTGAAGCTGTAGACTTACGATTACACTCTTCCTCATTCTGCAGAGACATGCCGTGATGTGCTTTGCCCAGGCAGCTCTACCTGTGTGGTTGACCAGACCAACAATGCCTACTGTGTGACCTGCAACCGCATTTGCCCAGAGGTCACCAACCCAGACCAGTACCTGTGTGGCAATGATGGCATCGTCTATGCCAGTGCCTGCCACCTGCGAAGGGCCACCTGCCTCTTGGGCCGATCCATTGGTGTTGCTTACGAGGGCAAGTGCATCAGTAAGTTGTGCCTGGTCCAGTTATGCTCTTGCTGAAAGGCCTAACAAGAATTCAAACACCTAGGGAATTATCTCTAACAAGATTGGCTGCTGATTCTCATAGTTAATGTTGCTTGATGTGACTTATATAAAATCATACTTGAACAACGTTTAGTCAAAGTGTATGCTGCATGCCTTAGATTACAAAGGATTTTTACACTTCACATCTGCTGCACTATTTTGTGGGGAAAAAAGGAATCAAGGCCTTTTTTAATTCCTTCCCATGTTTTTGAGATGGTTATTTGCTCAGGGATCAGTCAAGGCAATGGTGCGTAATTAGTTCCTGATGTTGGCAAAGCCAGCGTTCTCACACCTCATTGCAATGTGAACAAGTAAACCGCCAATCACTTCAATTTCCTGAACCATTCTTGGATAAAGCAGCTGTATACTCTTAGCTCCAACAAGGCTTTTCTTAGATAACTGTAGATATCAGCTTAGATAGATGGTCCAATGAGTGTCCATGCCGTCACTTAAAGATAGCTTCCCTATCTTGGATCCTGATGGGTGATGGTCTCTCTCTTCTCCCTACCCCCTACCCCTCCTTCTCTGTCTGTCTCGGCAGAAGCGAAGTCTTGCGATGATATCCAGTGCAGTGCGGGAAAGAAGTGCCTGTGGGACGCCCGCATGAGCCGAGGCCGCTGCGCCCTTTGCAACGAGGCATGCCCAGACAGCCGCTCAGAGGAGGCGGTGTGTGCCAGCGACAACACCACCTACCCCAGCGAGTGCGCCATGAAGCAGGCAGCGTGCGCACAGGGTGTCCTCTTGGAGGTTAAGCACTCGGGATCTTGCAATTGTAAGTAACTCTAGTGCGACCCCCCCACCCCCAATCCCCTTCCTCCTTCAACCCCTAATTCCCTGACTAATGGCAAAAGACTATCTCATGCTTTCTCCCCTAAACCTTGCTGCTTACCCCCCCGCCCCGCCCTGCCCATGTGATACTGTGACCCGACCCCCAACTCCATAGAATAACGTGGCTTACTCTCAAGCGTATGCTCCTACAAGCCCCTACTGCAGATGGCAAAAGCCAAGAAAAAAGACTGGAGATGGGACATATTTGCATGTCCTTATGTTTTCTTTTTTTTTTTTTTTTTTTTTTGCTACGATTACTTTATTTCTGCTGGCTGACATTATGTTTTCTTTTTTTTTTTTTTGGCTTGAAAAATCAATGCTATGCGAGAGAATTAGATGTGAAAAAAGACTGTTAGGACAATTTGTTACGGTAAACAACTAACACAGTTTATATATGTACAGTATATAATATATATACAGTATATATATCATATGGAGACTAACTTTTTGGAGTTGGAACGATCTTGTTATTAAAGCTTAGGTGTTGTTGTTTTTTGTACTCTCAGTAACCTGTTACATTTAACAATGGGTTGCCTTGACTTTATAATAATTTGTTTGAAAGTGTTTGGTTTTTGTAAATTCCATCGTCACATTTCTAATTTCACATTAATGTTGTTGTTTTTTTATGCTTTTGGCTGTATGCAATCATTTCAAAATGCACTATGTCACTGTCACTGACATACAAAGTGCAGCCAACATGTATAGAATACAGGTGCATCTATTCATGAATATGCATAAGGTGATTGTAACATTGGTGCCATTTACATGTATGTATAGTTAATTATAATTATATACTATATATTGTATATAACTTCAATACATAACGTACACTACCTATTTCTTCCAAGATGGCCAGTTAACAATGTAATGTGATCATGAAGCCAGTTGCCATCAGAGATATTTCCACAGCGAATATCAGAATACATTCCAAGTCAGAAAAAGAGAAAGAAAGCCTGGAGAAGCCATTTCATGCTTACTCGAAACATCTCAATTCGAATATTTTTTTGACAGCTTAACCTTAATGTCTCTATGCCTTTAGGCATAAAGCGATTCCAAGGGACCAACTTTATGATCACCTCATGGGGCTAGATCAGTGCTTCTCAACCTTTTGAACAAATGGCGCCTCAGGACCGCCCTCCAACCACACTCACACACACCACGGCCACCCCCCCCACACATACTGTATAACACTCGATAGTGGCATGAGTAAATACAGCGTGTGTTTACGGTATTCCTACTGTAAATCAGTGAGCAAACCATTGGACTACAAAACTGAATCTGAGTGATCAGTTTATTATCAAAGCCAGTTTATACTTTTTTTGCCTTGAACTAAAGACAACATGTGGCAAGTCCTAACATTTTCATATCGTAAATGCCCGATCTATTTTTTATTTCCCACGGTATCAAATGGGGCTCCTGTGTGGTGCGAGTGGCGGCACTGATAGAGAAATAGGCGCCATCTCACAAACAGTCATGAACACCTCTTTTAATATATCCTATTTCAAATTTGTGACAGAAAACTGACATCAATGCCCCTTATTTGTGGTTTTCAGCTGGCTCTTTCTCAGTGCCCCCCTGCACTGTTCTATTGCACCCAGGGGGCCGCTACCGCCCCTGTTGAGAAACACTGGGCTAGATGAATATGGCATTTCCAAGTACGAAGGAAAAAGCAAAAGCTTGTAGAATGACTTGCTCTCATCTCTACTCTGCTATCAACAGACTGAAATACAGTTGAATCGTATCTGTTTGATGTTTGTGCTTGTCTGTCGTAGGGGTGTTTCCCACCAGATTAAATACATATACATTTGCAGTATACAGAAATACACATACATATAGGATTGTTCATACGACTTATGAGGGACTTTCCGCATGTTTGTTTTGATATATATTTTTTTTGTTTTGTTTTTTTTTTGCTCTGCTTGTGTGATGTTTTGTTTATGTTTTGCCAATGTTTAATTCTCCTGTAGAAAAAAAAAATACCTCAGAAACTTTGCCACCACTTGACCTCCCCCTCCCGAGCCCCTCGCCCAACTTGCTGCAAAGGTCAGAGCGCCAAGCTTGGTGTAGCCCTGTCGTAATAGTTGTCTGTGTGGAGCAAAAGATCTAGAGAGTGAGGCTGACAGAAAAGAGTGGCTTGTTCCTAGAATCCCGAGAGCACATTTTGTCCTCTTTCTGGAACCTGCCAAAAAGAAACCAGATGAAAAAAAGAGACCTAGGCCATTGAGCCTCCATATCACCCCGCAACCCCCCAACCCCCCTCCTACCCGCCCACCTCCCTCTCTCTTTCTTGCTCATCATCACTCTCGACTTCTTAGGTTATGTAAATTGGGTTGCATAATTTGGGAGTGCCAAGGCAGTTTGATGATTGCCAAATCGCCTAAAAATACGACGACAAAACAAAGCTATACTGTGGCTGCCAGTTTTGCCCCCCGACCCCCACCCCAACCCCCCACCCCTCCCCCCCTTTCTTATTCAAACTTTCACTGAGATTTCTGCGCTGTTGTGTGGTCTTGACTCATGCAACAGCTACCATGTATTCTTTCATCTAGCCATCACAGAAGACCAGGAAGATGAGGAGGAGGAGGATGACCAGGACTACACATCTTATGTCTATTTACCTCCCCTCCACTGGATGGATAAAACAAACAAATAGAAAAGAAAAAAAAAACACATACTCCCACACTCCCAACACACAACCCTTATCACCGCCGGCGGAGCTCTCCATCTTGGGGCGAGAAAAAAAAATCTGTTTATACTGTACATATGTGTATGCTTATTTATTTTTTAAAAGAAAAAACGAAGTATACATATAGTCCAGTCTGCTAGATGTTTATTTATGCAGTGTTTTTTTTCCCTTTGTTGGATTTATAATTTATACATTTACAGTGTCTGGCTTACTATCAATCATGTTTTATTTTTTAGGTTTGTAAGAGGATGTGAACGCTGTGTGAGTGAGTGTGTGAGTGTGTGTGTGTTTGTGGATGTGCAGTTTTTTTTGTTTGTTTTGTGTCTTTTTTTTCTTTTTCTTCGATTTTTATTATGAAGAAATATATTTGTCCAAAGAAAAGCAATGTTATTTATTGTGACTGGTACCAAGGTTACCATGTAAAGTATACATCATCTGCAAGCTGTAAATTGCTTTCCCCACGCTGTACAAATCTGCTTATCACTGTCCGTTTTGTCACAGATGTTTATATCTCAAGCACACACAAACACTCTCTCACATAACGCACACACAGAAGAAAAATGCATGTCAGCCTGTGTGTTTATTTATTGGGAATCTGTCACACTCTAAATGTACATAAATGTTACTGGTTTTGTTTACACTTCATCAGCTGACCAAAGGGACTATCTCAATATGGTGCAGCACAGCAATATATATTTCTTCTGAAAGTAAGCCCTTAATAATAATAATAATAATAATAAAAAAAGAAATCAGTAGATGTCAAACACCAGATATCTTTCAACTGCAGTATTGTCTTCTCGGTGAAATGATAGGGGGAAAAAAAGAGAGATTGGTTTCAATCATACAGTACTTGATCATCAGAAATGTGCCATTTACATGTATATAATACTGTTTTGTTTTTGCCAATGTTCTACTCCTTGTGGCTCAGACAGAGTACATAGGAATAAGGATGCATAGCATTGAGTATCCGTATATCAGACCTATCACTTTTCTTTGTTTGTGCGCATTGTTTTGAAGATGCATTTTTTATTTTTCAGACATCACAAGATAAATACGAAAATTCAGTTATAAATATATAGTTTTGTATTTTTTTATGTAAATGTCATATGTATATACAAAGTTTGATGGTATTTGTACAGATATGAAGAGTGAAAACAACAATAAAAAGAAAATTCATGAAACTAACTTACTTGGTTTAGTCTTATTTACTATTTACAGTATTGACTAGGGAACTTAACAAATAATATATTCAGTTATTTGAATACAACCCTCTTTCCAGACCAAGGTCTAATCTCATTAAGCTTACTGTACAGTGCATTCAGCAGACACCATTATCCAAATTCATTGACACTAAGGGATAAGGCATGGCCATCATGGTGTTAGTACAACCAGGCTCTACCAAGTCAGATGAATACACAGGTAGGCCTGACTATTCATAGAGAGAAGTAATCCAAGCTCTCTTTCCAAAGTATGCATCAATAACAAGACTGAAGACATCACTTGATATTCTCAAGGATTCCACTACAGGAGTACCACTTAGTAAGGCCATGTGCATAACTAGTACATTTACATGAAATAAAGGCATTTCTCTGAGGCACTTTTGTTGTGGTGATAGTGAGCTCCTCTGCGCTCCTTCATACTCAAGACAATCTTTCTTTAACATTAAGCTCTTACAGTGGAGCGTGTGACTGTTTTCCAACACTTTCTTTAAGTCTTATAGTTCCACAGAGAGCAACCGCTCCCTCTCTGAGCTGTCCAGTTGCTTCATGAGTTGCGGCAGCCGTCTCCTCTATAGCTCCAAGGAGCACTGGAGAACGAGCCAGGAGCCTAGAGAGGGGGAGAATGAGAGAGAGAGAGAGAGAGGGAGGGAGGGAAGAGAGGGGAAAGTGGGGGTGTGTGGGGGGGCTGGTCCCTGGTCCCCTCAGCCAGCCCCCGCACGTCCACAGAGGACCTGTACTTAAGCCCCACAATAACTTTCACTTATTTGTTCTCTTCGCTCTCGGCTGTGGTTAGCTTTTCTTCCTGGCCGAGGGTGGACAGCTCGCTGGCTCGCCTACTGCTAGACGTCTCCTCCACATACTCTATCTAGTGTACTCAAGTAATTGAATTATCCTTTGACACTGTTCAAATACTGCCCTGGTAATGAAGGACGGATAGAGTAGCAGACATAATTCCAGCCTGCTGGGCCTTTGCATCCCTGAGCAGACTCTAAGGAGAGGAATCTGCTTTAGCTTTCAATGGCAATTTCACCCAACAAAGAGACATTATGGATTATGTATTAAAATGGTAATATATTGTGTTGCCTTGCGGTCCAGACAGTTTGATGACGAGAGATCTCAGTTATGACATTTCAGTGCTACAGCCGCAGAACAGCTCAACTTTTTTTTTTTCCTATCTATAAAAAAAAAAAAAAAAAAAAAAAAAAAATCCATCCCACATTACTGACACCAAATTAAATGCATGGCATCAATCTTGCTCGGTCAAGAATGAGGTAGGGGTTTAGAGTAGACTGATTGAGCAGGTGACTGTGGACATCACAAGTTCCAAAAAATCTCAAAATGACCAATGCTTTTCACACTGTCCAACTGGACATGGTGAACCAGCAGCTGGTGTTCTCATAAGCGACCAACCCCTGGAGAGAAATAAGAGAAAACATACCTACCTGCGTCGAGCCTTTTCAAGTCTTACGTCCTTACTTTTTCCTCCCATTTCAGATACATTATTTGGAGTGCCTTAAAAGAGGCACACAGGTATATTGAAGAACACAATCCGCCGACTGGAATATGTATTACCCAAGGAAATTACACTAAGAGATGCCTTACTTTTTTCTTTTACAAGGGAATGTGAATTGTACATTAAAGAGGTTAGATTTGTTTGAATTTCACAGAGAGAAAAAAAGAAAATATTTCCAAAAGAGTACAGTTTCTGCTAATGACAAAAGTGTGTTCATAGTGTCGTCTTTCAGTGATGGTCGTCGACTTTGATGAAGTACCTGAGCATGCATGTCCACTTTCCAAATCCCACCAGCATCTGAACATTTCTATCAAACTTTATTCCTAGCAGTTATAAGCAGACCCTCTTATGAGGGACATTTATGGTTCTCATGAAAGAGTTATGATTCAACTCGTCCATCAAAACGTCAAGGACTGAATGGAAACAAAAGACTGGTTGTAAGTGAGCCTTTTTATTATTTTGACGACAAAGATTATAATACAGAACTGCTATTGATTTCGAGCAATGACAGCAGAACAAGGGGGGAAATGGGGGGGGACAAACAGGTGGTGCGGGTCTACTTGCAAGACCTTCTTGTCCGCTTATCCCAGGAGAAGTTAGCCCCGTATGACTTCACTCTTGGCTTGGGTGTCCTCTTTTCCGTGATATCGTAACTCCAACCTGAAATAATAAACAGGATAAATAAGCGCACAGGCCAAGGTTTATCTTGCCAATCCGCTTTGGGGACTTTGGGGGCTGTTGGCTGTTGTTGTGCAGCACAAACATAAGATGAAGCAAAGACAAAGAGAGAGAAGGGAAAAGTAGAAGAGGAAGAAAAAAAGTATTTCATGGGAACGGTTTCCATGAATGACAAACCAGACTACATGTTCACATCTCGAGTGTTCTTTGCCTTCAATCTAAGAGGCTTCCACTGCAAGGCTTTCATGACCACTGATTTTACCTAGTTTCCAAAAGTTTTCAAAAATAGTTGACAAGGCTTCATGCATTAGCACACTGTTAACACTTTATTTGAAGGAGTCTATGTAAATGTGACATGAGCCAGTCATTATGCACTGCCTGCACCCCAGAAAGTGTCAACTTTACATAACAGATACAGAATGACACTTAATGACAACAGTCATAAATGTTAAAATTAAGTGATAAAAAAATATTAATGTTCATAATATGTTATGTCATGCTCATGTCACTCTTATGTAGACACCTTCAAATAAAGTGTTACCAGCACACTTACTACATGGCTGCTAATGATTCGCTTTCTTATTACTAGTCTAGTTGCTGGATTGTTATCCATAGCAGCCTATGGTTACTGAACTTTAAAGGCTCCCTATGTTGAAGGATTGGCCAATTGTTTTTTTTTTTCAGTTTCTGCCAAGTTTACAGAGCTCCTTATGCAGGATTGACCATTCCTTTGCCGTTTCCTCGGTTTGTGTGTCAGGATTGTGCTGTCATTTTTCTCAATTCAGCTAAAATAGCTGCAAAGAGCCTGTAGGGTGGGTGGGCAGACCCACAAGTGAGAAGACAAGATGCTTACGGAACCACAAAGAGGAGGAAATTTGTCCTTTTTATGCGTTTATTGGTAATGCCTAGCTCACCAAAAACTAAAGATCATAAAAACACCCATAACAACAGTGACAACCCAGCAAATAATAGACCTACATAGCCATTAAATATAGACCTACACAAAACATTAATAAGATACATTTTAGAAAGGAGTCAGGTATCACCTACCATTCTTCTCAGCGAAAGCGATTGCATCCTCCTTGGAGCTGAATGAGAGCACCATGTTGGACAGTGGGTCACCACTGAAAAACACAACAAAATCATAAATCAATAATTTGTTGTTGATGTTGTTGTTGTTGTTGTTGTTCTCCTCTGAGAAACCTGACAACTAATGAAAATCAATTCCCACAGACAAGCACAGTCATAGATGACTGTTTCAACTTGTCATCAGATGTTGCCGTCCTCTTCAGTGGTTTACACAGGAAGAATGAGACACAAACAATGAGGGACAAACAGGAAACACGGTACAGAGAGTGAGAGACAGTACCAGACAGAACAGAACACATGTGGTGGTGATGGCAGAACTTACGTGGAGGCCCAGCCCATCAGTGAGTTCTCCCAGCGCTCACGGGTGTCAAAGTCCATCTTCCACTTCTTGGTGCTGTTGACGCCTGACTGCATGGCAGTGCGCGTTGGCACAAAGATGCGCACCTTGCGGGTCTTAATATGTTCTTCTGGCACACCAGTAATAGAGGTGATGTCCTGCAAGACATACAAAAACAAACACACTCATCATAAGCTTCACATGTCTACACAAGAAATTGCAATCGAGATTTCACACCTTGAGGTATAAACTATTATACCAACCACAACTATTATAAATAATTGGATAAGAATACATATACTGTTAAGTTTAAAATCAACTTTATTTGTTCAATTCTATTTGGTTTTATTGCAAAATTTGGATATGACAAATTAAATCCTGATTTTTATATATATATATGTAAAGAAAGAAAGACGCTTCAGACCAGCATACCCAGCACACTGCAGTGGACAAATGCAACTACCTTGTGCAATCCAAAGCACTCGTTTTCTGCTCTACCAATGTGTCTGCAGCCTAACAAACTAATAGTATGCAAAACTACACGATCCAAGATAGAGGGAAGAAGGGTGGGTGGATGAAGGAGAAGAGGGGAAGAGAAGAGGGAAAAAAAAGAGGGAATAATGTTAAACGGCTTGGCATTCACCACATGCTTACACCTAAGGGGCATAAAAGCCCAAATATTTCCTTTTGAATGTAGGCTTGCGCTCTGTCTAGACAAGCTGATTTCTCACACTGGCAAAATGCTTTTGAAAAAGCGCCCCCATTGTGACAGTTTCTCGGGGCAGGATCACAAGTATCTGGAGAGGACCTAAGTCTTTTTATCAGGTAGAGTAACAGAAGACAAAAAAATCAAAATAAAAAATATAAATAAACGTCCCTTACAAATTTAATAGATAAATGTGGCATGAGAGGAGTGCTGTGTAGCACACAAGCAAATGGCTCCAAAATAGACTAGGTAGGTCAAACTAACTTCAACATAATTTTCAGATTACTTTTTTTTTTTTTTTTTACCTCAGCTTTGAACTAAAGTGAGCACGACTACTGGAATTTGTTTTGTTTCTTTCTGCTCTTTCAGCATTTAATTGATACTGTTAACGCAAGCACACCGACCTATAGGACTCCATTTCCTCTTTCTAAAGAGCACAACATGCACTTAATTTTGGGTTTTTAATTCAAAACACTAAACATGAATGTCACAAAGAGTTTTGTTGGGACCATAAAAAGCCTTTTGAGAAAATAATAATGGGTAAACATTTCTATAAAATTGGAAACTAAAAATGTACTGGCAACATGTGGTAAGCAGAGCTTGTGCAATACACTTCAGTTCAGAAAAAAAAAAAAAGAAATTAAAAATGCCTAGAAAACAGTGAATGCAGACACGGTCCCAGGGGCAATTCTGAGCCCCCATTGAAAGGACCTTTGAGACAGCCCAGGGCAATTTCTTTAGGGGAATTAACAAACAAGCGATGGGAAGTCGGCAACAACACACAGGCGAACCTCCCAGCGCGCTGCCGGTAGCCACCCAGGGCTGAGAAGCCCCACAAGCGGGTCCCTTTTCATCGGCCGAGCTTCACACATTTCAATGGCCGTTAAAACTTCAAAGAATCAAATTTTCATCATTGTCCATCATCTGCCAGTTGATTTGTATAAATGGGGCTCCTTCCACCTTCAATATGTACAAAGGGGCCGTCCTCTCAACTGCAGCTGGGCTAAAAACAAGAAAGACAAAGCCCATCCCTGGCCATTGTGTCTTATAAATTAGCACGTTTAGAAATACGGTTACAAGATCCTGCAATGAAGTTCAATATAAAGATTAAACACAGTAATGTGCGGTAATATGCATGTTACATATGTTGGAGAATTGCCAACTGATGAGACAATGCGGTGTATTACATTAGCCTATTTTCATTGAGTAACAGTGGGCAGAGCCCAAGATAATGCCTTTGGCAACATGTCAACAACTTGTGTGGATTTAAAAAGTTAACAATTTCTCCTACACAAGGAACAAAAAAAAAAAAAAAAAAAAAAAACTCTAGAAATGGCTGCCAGAATCATTCCGTCAAAAAGTGGGGAAACTAGAAGTCTAGGTTAAATAGATGCCCAGACATAATCTGGTATTGTTTATGTACATAATATTACTTCAGGAGGAATTCAATATGGTCAGATTACCTGAAGTCAAACCGTTCTTCAAGCTTTAAAACATGGTTAGTTAGTGTTGGGACACACAAATGGCAAAAATCCTAACCATTTGGACAATATTCAAATCTGGTCAATTATTGTATACGATCAGTCTGTCATTTCAGAAACACTTTCCATTTAATAAACTTAAGAAAAGTTGTAAATGGCTTTTAATATTAATAAAGGTAAAAAGACAAATTGGTAAATATTCTGGTCCTTAATACCATTCTTCATTAATGAAGCTTACTAAATACATGGCCCTGGAAATTCAAAAGTCAAAGCTATCCACCTCTACCAATCATTTTGATTAATTTAAGTTAATAGTACAGCCCTACTTCAGGTGGAACAATTACACTGTTTCTACCACCATTTACCAGGGGTGAGGAGGCCAGCATGTTGTGGAAGAAGTAGTAGTAGTAGTAGTAGTGAAAAATAAGAAAAAAGGGGGTGGGAGTGGGGGTATTGTCCCACCAAAAAAAAAGACAGCAAAGGGGAAAAAAATACCAGTCTAGACTTTTATGTCTGCATAAATTAAGCTGAAAAACTAGGGGGACTATCTTTAACGATGGGGGGCACAATACACTGAGCAACAAAGCATGGGGCTGGTGGCTTCAATGTGGCATTGAAACTCACAAAAAAAAGGAAAAGAGGGAAAAAAAACTCCACAACACACAGAGAGAGGGCACTTTTTCTTCCCCTCTTCCACGTACAGGAAGCCAAATGAGAACTATGAAGTTTGACACTATTCACAGGGCCCCGACAATACCTGGATGTGCACACAGAATCCCAAGCTTTAGATGAGGCGGAGGAGGGGTTGCTGAGCAGGGAGAAAGGCTGGCAAAGTCTTCGTCATGCGAAAAGCGTGTCGATATTTCTGACACCTCCGGGCTACTCCACGCATAAAGGGGGGGTGGTGGTATGGGTGGGGGGGGGGGGGTGAAATGAAAGGCTTTTCACGTCGGCTGGCTGGGAGGCCAAGGGCCGCTTCAATGAACCTTGCGTGCCAGTCCCTCGCCGAGAGATGTGGGACAGCAGATCGGCTTCGTTTTTTTTTCTTCTTTCTTTCTTTCTTTCTTTTTCATAGAAAGGATAAACAGAAAAGTTTTTGCTTCTGCAATAAAAAAAACAAAAAAAAACAAACAAAAAAAACATTGTTTTGAAAAGTGGATGCTTGTGCTGAATGATGCCACCCATGGCACTGGCAGAAGGTCTTGAGATGATTTTGAAATGGCTTATTTTCTTAACATCTTTTTCAAGCTTTTCTCTTTTTCCTGTTGTTTTCACCCGTGAATCATTAAGACAAACAGAGATTTCTATTGTTTATTTCTATTGTTTATTTGACTTTGAGGACATTAACACGAAAAGCCTTGGTGCAGACAAGCCACTGTCTAAATTGAGTGAATACTGATTATAACAAGCCTCAACTACAAGACAACTAAACCTCTACTCTAAACAGCTCCACACCTACCCTGCACCTTCCATGAGTGTACAGGCCACAGAGAGCATGAGATGCTAAAGTGATGAGAAAGAGAGATTCCTCAGAGCCTAAAGAATTTTTCCCAAGACAATACTCCTCTCCCTCTCCCTCTCCCTCTCCCTCACAAACACACACACACACACCTTCCCAAAGTTCCTCCAGCAGCAGCCTTGCCATAGTTTCTGGACTGGGTTCAGAGGTAAAGGACTCCCCGGCCTATAAGTTACTGAGGTGTAGTTTATACAGCTGCTTTAAGGAACATACTCTTTGTTTAGCCACACACAGTGACAAGGGCAAAAATTATACTTTTCAAGTGATTGGAATAGCAGGTCTAAGCACAAACGAAGGGGTGGGGAAGAGGAGGGGTGGGGAAGGGGGGCACTGGTGGCTTGTAAAACCACAAACATGGATGACCCCTATGGTAGCTTCTGGACAAAGCTGAAAGTGCACGGAATTTGAAATATGGAACAGTAAGGCAATATCAAACAGACCGAAGGAGGGGGGAAAAAAATGTTAAACTCGTTATTTCCAGATGTTTTTTTTTTCCTCCCCTTCATATAAACTCATTACACCAGAATAAAGAAACAAAAAGAGGTTCAACAGATGTGACATTCCAAAGGGTACACTACTTTACAGTCTCACTTTTAATGAAGTTGTATTATGCTAATGTCCAACCTAAGCAAAAATTAAAACATCACTGACAGGCTTGAGGGGGCAAAAAAACAAAAAAAAAACAAAGTTGATGTTGGACGAGTCAGAGAAGAAAGCATCTCTCTCTGAAATGAAGACGAGGGACTTGGAAAGAGATTAGCGGCAAGACCTCTAAGCTTTTTGTGCATGCATGCAGATTCACTTACTGAGGTAGTTTGGAAGGAAAACACACACACACACACACACAGAGGGTGGGGGGAAGGGGGGGGAGAGAGAGAGAGAGAGAGAGAGAGAGAGAGAGAGAGAGAATCCACTTAACTGTGAATTTAATGTTCTGTGCCCCTGCATAAATTCTTTGCTGAACAAATAAAATAATATAACAGACACATTTCTGGTTGGTATGGCCTTATTCTGCAAGTTTCACCAAGATACGTTTCTTTCAGAAACAAACTTTTGCATAACAGATGATTTGTATAGTTGTATAGTTGTATAGTTCTCATAGAATACTTTAAGTCATCGTCATCAATGCAGCTTCAAAGAATTATGTACTGTAATGCAGCCACCACCCATGGTAGAATGTGGTAGGATGAGGATAACTGGCTGATAGAGTGCTTGGATAGGCAAGTATTTCTTACCTCACTCACGTCAGATGTAGCGCTACGCACGAACATCTGATCCTCAGCGATAGACGATTTATTTCAGGAGCCAGAAATCCTTGAATCTAACTGGACAAACGGCTTGTCCATCAATTTAATTGACGTACACTTCAGCCAACCACATCGAAACCAACCGATGACGCTGGTTACGTTTGTTGGATTGGTTGGATTCAAAACAGTTGCTTCTTCGCTACGTCACACCCTCTACAGCAGCCAGCAGCCCTGATTGGTCCGGTTAGAGAATAATTGGCTTGAAATGGCTCTGAAGGGCTTCGACATCAGATCGTTGCGCGGAAGTGCCTTACGAAAGTTACGTAGCGCATGATCTGACGTGAGTGAGGTAAAAGTATTTCATCCCCAATCATAAATCTGTCCGTTATCCATCTAAACCAGCATTTTTGGCCAATTTTCAAAAGCACTTGCACCTTCCTTTTGCTGGTTGCTTTTGGGTCTATGGGTGATGCAAGGAGCTAGCAAAATAGGAATTTAGATTCAAATGTTATTTATTTATTACCACGTCCCTCTACTGGCTGGTGAACTTACCCGAACCCGGTTGTGAATTGTGGTTGTGATTGTGGTAGTGTACTGTTCAGCCAGAAAGAATTATAAGAGAGAGCTTGCCTTTTCCCAGTCTTTCCTCAAGATTACTGACCTTGACATTTTGTAGTTTGTGAACCAGGCTACCAACACTAGAGTGCATGAAGAGAATATTTCAACATGTCTCCATGGCCTACACTTCGTATGTCAAAAAGCATTTCACAGGATATACAACAACCATTACAATACCAAATCAAATTGTCCACTATAGACCCTAAGGCTATAAGCTACACTCTTTCAAGACCTTTCATAAATTTCAGAAAATGTTCAAAGTCTGTTCAAATAGACAAAAATCAAAGTTCTCTCCTTTTTAAGACTTGAGCAAGCACTCTGACATAATTTAGAGATACTCCCTTGTAACAAATCAAATCCCACTATGAGCGCATTTCCTCAGGATGATTCTTTAACTAATTTAAGCCCTCCGTGCAAAACTCCCCCCTTCGCACCTCCCCTTTCACCACTGTTCAAATCAGGATGTTATTGCCTAAAGCTTGACCTCGACCCCCACCTGCTCACCCCCCAAAAATTCCCTTGACCCCGTACCTCGACACTCCTACCCACCCCCATCCTTCCCTGAAACATGTTGAGAGAAGAGGACGCGCTGAGAGTCCACCTCGCTGGGGGTGGTCAGCTCACATGGATCATGTGTTGGACGAGGGGTGGGCATGTGCTAAGGCGAGTCTCGAGTGAAGTGATCACTTAGGTTAAATCGGTGGAAATCAGACAGAAAACATCTCACCCTTAACCCCTTGCCAGGAAAGCCCTGACCGACTTGTCAGTCTCACTTATTATGCCTCTCTCCACCCGCCAGGTCACCGTTTGAAGTGCAGAGGCGCAGGGCTTAGCTACCAACCAGACACATTGGGGCTACTAATAGACACAAACAAAACATCTCCGTCTGCATGGCAAGAGTATGTGTGTGGAGGGCAGCGGGGGGTGGGTCTGTGAGAGTGAGAATGTGAAAGCAGTTGGCGTCGAGGGGTTAACGAAATTCTCACGTTACAGTGAGAAGGATCACTTCCGCGCGAGCAAGCCCAATCTCGAGCCTTGTTGTTTTGTTTGTCCCTACAAGCTGTTACTGAGAGACGAGATGCCACATAGGCAAACATTGCCCTTCGTCCAAGCCTATTGACATACCCAACAGAAATAAGCTACGCAGGTCAGAGGAAATACCACACTCAAACACACACACGTGGGCACAAATACAAACAACAAGACTATAACACCTCAGCAAGCTTAGGGATAGGTTGTTTGTGATGGTTCACTTTGGCTCAAAGAGGAATTACACTTTGTTATTGTTGCTGTATGCTCAGAAGTACACAAACCCACACAAACATACTGCAATTCATGTGGAAACGGATGTGTCCAAAACTTTCACTTTTTAAGTCCTAGGCTTCCGAGAAGTCAAAAGGGAAAAAACACACAAAAATAGAGCAAACTTCCCCCTATCCATCAAGGACAAACAACATTTGTTGTTGGTGTCAGCACTGTTTGATGACAAGCACACGTGTCTTTATAGTCTTACGGTATTTCTTTGCGCGTCAGGGTTCTTGTGTCACAATTGAAAGCATCTCTTCTTTTTCAAGGAGCACACTTCATTCATTTCTGTAAATGCCTCTTATACTCACATATCAAGGAATGGAATGGTTTCGATCATGCATACCATGAGAATCAGACCTTATTTGTGTCTTTCTTGGAAGTGGATTTAGGTGAGATCTATTAATGTCACTAGCCCTATAAGCCACTAATTCTAGTAAAACATTTTGAATCAACCCAATGCATAGTATTCAAATTGTCGGTGAGTAAGAAACTTGACACAGTCGTGGATATTGGCAGTCAGATGATATTTCTACAGAAAATGGTCTTAATAGACGCTGTGCCCTTCCTAATGGCTGTGTTGAAATATCAGTGGGGAAACAGAGCGATCCCATGAGGGTTCATAATTTAACTCGGTCTCACTCTGCCGTGGACGCCTCAGCAGGAAACAGAGAAGGCTAGGAGGCCCTCGTTACATGGTCGAGTCACACAGTCCTTAAAGTTGAAATGCGTCCACTGACTAAGAGCTGCAGCTAAGTACCTCCTGTGTGCCGTAGCTGCAACATGCTAATTATGGCTTCATAAGCCAAACGGCATTTGAGGACATCCACACACACTACAAGGAGTTCCTGGGGTGGGCCATTCAATCAGACCACTGAACGAAAGCACAGAGATGTGTCATCGCCAGCACTTGACCATGGGCGAAGTCATTAATCACGAGTGTCGGAAATGTTTTCAAGGAATCAAGAGGCTGTAAGGTTGAGAGAGAGGAAATGAAACACCGAAAAGGTGTACGAGGCGGTGGCGGCATGCTGCTGACATGGACGTCAAAGTTCAAGAATGGCTGCAGGAACTTGTAACACTGACAGCACATGCCAGAAGAAACTGTGAGACTCCAAACAGTATTCGTCTTTCCTCCTTGGACGGCTCAAGGACCTTCTGCAGGGACGCCATTCTTCAAAAGAACTCATATCTGACCCCTTCCCTCTGGTCCCAGGCCTTGGACACTTTGCCCCCCCTCCCCTTTTACACAGCAAGCTGATGAGAGAGAAGGCTAGACAAAACAGGACACTTGAGACACAAGTGCTAAGGAGTAAGTAAGGAGATGTGTGTGGGGAAGGCGGAGGGGAGGATACAGGGAGGAGTGTGTGTGTGTGTGTGTGTGTGTGTGTGTGTGTGTGTGTGTGTGTGTGTGTGTGTGTGTGTGTGTATCATGATAAAGACAATGAGAAGGAGAAGGAGAAGAAGAGGCCAATGAGCAGTAAAGTAAGAGACCAGAAAAAATAAATAACGTTTTCTCACTAACGGCGTGGCCATTAAGTTCACATATGAGGACACTTGGAGTTTAGTTAGAGTTTACTTTACTTAAAGTAAAAGTCCATGGTAACAAAATAAGTTAATAAAAATAGGCATTACCACAAAGAAATGTAGTGCAGGGTAAAGCATTATGCATTGGGAGATTGCAACTGGGACAACAATGGTAGGTCCAGGTAGCCTAGGGTACAGCCTGTATATGCAAATAGCCCTCAATTAGACCCTGGATGTAGGGAAACATCTACTTAGTCAGAAGGAAGGGAAACTGTATCTAAGGCAATAAATAATCACATCATAATCATGTGGAGAAATTTGGCAGGATGGTGATGCACATTATGAATCACCAAATAACAGTTTATGAAAGCAAAACAACATTTCAGTGCAATGAAAATACTGAATTTTGCCACCAAAAGCCACTTTGTACCATACAGTATGCTACTGGATGGAGTTATCATTATAGATGATTTGCACAGGATCTGTGATGGTTTCAGAGATTCAGGTAAGATTTTTAGATAGGAGTTCATGGCTGACAACTAAGGTGCCTAACTGACTATCCTAACTGTTTGGCATGCCAAACATTACATATACATAAAGAGCATAAATATAATGCCAAACATTACATATACATAAATAGCATAAAAGTTGTGGCAAAAAAAAGCTAAAAGAAATAAGGAGACAAAAGGGATGCAAAGAAAATGGCCTGTGTGGACTAGATTATTCCCTCCCACAATCGTGATTGTGAAGGCCTGTAATGAGATGCAACAGTGCTGAGTAGACTGGGCAGACACTGCACACCACACAGCCAGCTGGCTAGACGCCGCCTGCCCTCAATACCTGGGGCTTTGAGAGAGAGAGAGAGAGAGAGAGAGAGAGAGAGAGAGAGAGAGAGAGAGAGAGAGAGAGAGAGAGAAGCAGGCAGGCAAGTGGGCAGACGAGGCTCTGGTCACCATCTCCACTGGCTGTCACCTCTACTTCCTTCCCTTTCAGAGCCCTTAAAAAACAAATCTCTCAGCACGTTTCTGACCGGGGTCTACAAGAGGGGTTCAGTCCTGGTTAGGGATTCTTGCATTTCCTTTATTTGGGCAGCACCCGCACCCCCCTCCTCCTCCTTCTCCTTCTCCTCCTCCCCACGCCCGTCTACACACACCCACACTTAGGACAGACAAACACAGATGGAAGAGTGTGTTTGCGACAGAGAAACAGACAGAGAAGAGAGAGAGAGAGAGAGAGAGAGAGAGAGAGAGAGAGAGAGAGAGAGAGAGAGAGAGAGAGAGAGAGAGAGAGAGAGAGAGAGAGAGAGAGAGAGAGAGAGGAGTGAGTGAGAGAGAAGTGGGAGGTAGAAAAAGAGAGAGACAGGGGCAGGGGCAGTAAGGGCTGTAGAGAGAAAGTGGGAGGAAAGGGGTTGGAGGGAGGCGGGGTGGGGGGTGAGAGCCAACGACAGACAGAAAGACAAACAGACAGGCCAGGGGGTGGGGGGAGGTGAGGGCTCCCCCTTCCTGTCTTGCGAGAGGTCGAGTGAGCGGAGCGGGCGAGCAGGCGAGTGCCCTGCAGACATTAAGTGAGAGGCTGAGTATCTGACCTGCCAGCCTGCCCTGCTAACAGCCCAGCGTGCTTAATCAAACAGTCATTACTAAGCAAAACCAGGCAGGCGGGCGGGCGAGCGGATGGGCGAGCGAGCGAGGAAGTAAGCAAGCAAGCGTGCGAGCAGGCAGACAGACAGACAAGCAGCAGCAAGAGCCAGGCTCAGGCAGCAGCCAAGCAAGGGTTCACAAAAAGCCAACAACAGCCAACACCAGCCAATTAGACACCCCCCCACACACACACACACACACACACACACATCAGACATTTTGTTTAGTGTGTGGTTAACTTAAGAATAGGTAGGCGAGAATAGGATGGCTGAGCTTGGATGATTAGCAAAACCCTTGAGACCACAGCAAGACTGGCAGTTGACCGTCATATCCTAATTTGAAGCACTACTATAGTGGAGTAACCAATGGAGTAACCAATTATAACTAATACTAATACTACAGTGGAGTATATTACTACCAGTATATATAGTTTCTGTTTTACATTGCCAAGTACCAACATTCACGGATGTCTTTAAAAATGTACTTAGGAAAGTGCAAACACGCGCGCCCACACGCACACGCACACACACACACACAAACACAAATACACACACACACGTCTCGACAGCAATGGTTGCAGCAAACACGTACATATGCTTCCAGACTGACAGTTTTACATGTCATGTGAACAACTGGCCCCGAGGCTGGGGTGGGGGTGGGGGTGGGGGTGGGGCAGCTGGGTTGCTGTCAGTCTGCTTGACTATGGGCCCTAATCTAAGCAGCCAAGTTCTTAGTCTCGCACTCATATCAAGCACAATGTTGACAAGCACATTACTGTACATTGACGAATGCGGTCACCATCAGTCACTTGGGACAGGTGGGGAGGGGCCGACAGAGGAAGTTTAATACTGGCCTAAGTGTGTTTATGCGACTCTTTGAGTGACAAAGATGCCTTTCCGCCAACCTTATGATCTCCCGCCACGCCAATAAATAAATAATATTTTAAAATCTGACTCTGATTATCAGATAAGATCTTTTTTCAATCACAGATTTATTTTTTTTAGCGGCAATTGCTGAAAGAAAGGACATTGTATCCGCAACTATGATTGTGCCAGAGAACCAACAATTTCACAAAGTCCCCCTGGAGCAGACAGTATTTCGTCAAGGAGATCAGAATGCAGAGAAAGCGACTGCAGTCTGTTTGTCGAGCAGGAGCATGAACATGCCATACATTCAGCCCCTCGTTCTCCCGCCTGAGACTCTGGTTGAATGGGCATACCAGTCTCTATACAATCATTTCCAACATTCCGCAGCCAAAGTTTGTGTTAGGTGGAGCATTGTGTTAGGAGCATTGACTCACCGCTTACACAGCAACTGCATGAGAATATGCGGCTGTAGAGAAAGCCATTGTCGCCAAGTCTATGTCCAGACTGGTTCGCATCTCTGTATCAGAATTAAAACTTTTCTCGTCCACACACATCGTTTCTTCGCCCGTAATTAAAACCTTACGTGTCTACACAGACCCTGGAAAGTACCTGAGATGCTGGTCACAACGTGACCATTCATTTAGCCGTTACATGACCGTTCATGCATACGGAATATGCATGTGCGGTATATGCGGTAGGACAAGAGCCAACGCTAAGCCCGCCTAACGACCACATAGAGTGTTGTGATTGGCTAAACACCATTGACATTTGACTACAACCTCGGGCGTTGTGATTGGATAAACACCACCGATGTCTGAGTACAACCTATGGCTCATTGCTAGACATACCCGCTGAGCAAATCAATTTGCCACTGCTACGGGATGTGTTACTGTAATGTTAATTCTGCTCAGTACATGAGGAACCATGGGCTAGCTTACCCCATATTTGCTACTAGCTTACCAAAGCTTGTTCAGGAACTTCTGTGGTTGAGTGCTTTTGGGTTGCTTAAACTTCAGCTCTCTCTCTCTCTAACCGACACTCCTTTCCCTACACAGGCTTATCCAGCAATTTGGTATTCTGTCAAGTGTTATTTTTTTTATTATTTGCATTTCACCTGTCTGTGTTTTGTTTTCTCCAGTCTTCACTTTCTATTAAGTTTGCCTGGCTGGTTGGATCTCTCTCTCTGCCTGCTCTTTCATGTCTTGTCTGTGTCCTTTCTTCCACTGGATAGGTTAACTTTCCTTTCTGCAGCCCACTTCTTATATCCTCTGCAGGTCTGACTGTCTAGTCGTCTGGCTTTCTCCTCTGTCTGTGCATATACAGTACATGGCTGGTGGACCCTTCCTTTCTTTCTGTCTGTGTGTCTGTCTGCCTGTCTGAGACTGGCCCCTGCAGGGAAATGGGCTTCTTGGTCTGGGGAGAGGTTGTTCTGCCAGTTCAGTCCTGTCTGATACAACTGAAGCCAAGATACTCACCTCAGCCAAATACCCCCACCCCACAGTACACACATTTCAACCTCCTCTTTTCCCTCAAAGAGTTTTTTGCTCACTTGCTCGCTCTCCCTCCTTCTCTCTCTTTCTCTCTCTCTTTCTCTCTCTCTCTTTCTCTCTCTCTCTCTCTCTCTCTCTCTCTCTCTCTGTCACTCTCCCTCCCTCTGAGCACTGTCACAAGGAGTCTTGGTTCAGACTAGTTATTCATGTTTAGACTGCACAACTGTCATTCAGCCAAAATTTTAAAAAACATTGCAGGCCCGCATTCATTTTAGAAGGCCAAAGGGATTGTCTGATTGAGATGAAAGCATCGACGACAAACACTTGAGAAAAAAAAAAGTTTCATATCCATGGCATGAAGGCAATGAAAACCACTCCCTGAGCCGACAACTTGTGTAAATAATCTAAAGATAAATTAAACTGTCTCCACCACCCCCCTCCACTCTTCATGGCAACTTTGGAATAAATCTGACATGAAACACTGCAGCATAGGAAAGCTTTTTATCTCGTGGTGAAAGACGCAGACATAACTTCTGTCCTACCATGCAGACTCTATATATCTAGCAGGGAATCACCAGATGGGATTTCAAAGAGTCAGGAAAAAAAACTGAATGTAGAAACATGACCCATAGATGCTCCTGACTGCACTACATAGGGAACAGAAAATTAAAGCTAGGCCTATATAAGCCTTTTCAATGCAGGTCCCACCTGGTATCTTTATACAACTTCAAAGTGACATCAGCAATTTTAGAGTCTCTTATAAACGTCTATGAAGGGGGCATCTGTGGAATCTACAGTACTTGACGATTAAGCCCATTTCTCAAGTTTACTATACAGCCGGACATTGGTAAGACTTCAGTCACAGATTAAAGAGTTTAAGGGAAAGTGTAAACAATCTTGTTTTTTTTTCTTTTAGTTTCTTGATGCTCTCTCCATATTGTACTGTCACTCTTTTGTAAAACATGACATCTGTCTGCATTGGTGGCATAGCTGAATCCCATTTAAAGGCTAAACTGAGTGTCTTAAAACAAATGGAAGGATGCAAAAAATGGCAATCAAAACCTTACCAGTTTCTGGTCAACGGTGATGAGCTGCGAACCCTGCCCTTTGCCTTCGGCCTGTCTCCATACCGATGTGCTAAGGGCCCTAAAAAAAAAAAGAACATAGGATAAAGGTCTAACAGAGGCTTAAGTTAGGGAAACCAAAAAAATAATCCCACTTCCTTGCATCAAATCATACAAATATTGCATGGTTTTAAATTGATATGCCAAGCAGTGGCGGCCCAAACAAAGGAAACAAGAGTCTTGGGAACAAATTGAAAGGGGGGGGGTGATGGAGTGAAGCAACAGGGCGAGGGAGGTGGCGACGGTGAGAAGGGTGAGCGGACAGATCCTTTCTCTCCCCCTATTAGTTCTGTCTGCTGAGTTTTTGGCCAGCTCCCACCCGGCTGGTCAACAACAGAACACACTTTATGTGGCTCCATCTACCACAGAGAGATCGGGGAGAGTGCCAGGGTTGCGAAGCTCACAGTGCAAGTCGTATCAGTCGGATCATCGTAAACCAGAGGGCAACGGGGCTTTGTGACCAGGACACATCTCCCTGACCTCTTTACACGTCTGCGGTTCCTGGATATGTTCAACTGCGGATGGGTGGAGTAAAACTCTAAAAAATTATGCCAGGCCTGTGTCAGTCTTGGTATGCTTGGCTGATCACGTCACCTTCCAGAACTATTGCAAATAAGGCTTGTATAGAGTTGCCTATGGCCTGTTGCACGATGTCAATGATGAACAGAGGGGGGACACAATTTTTTAAACTAATCTGTTGTCTTATGAGAGTCTCTTTTACTTCTGCCTACCCTATATCTTGTTAGTTTCCAACCAAGTGAAGGGCACTGGGCTGAGAAAATCTGAGAGCTCATCAGTCTGTAGAACAGAGCCAATCAAACTTGGCTCTGCATACTAGTCTGAGTGTGTCCTCTTCGGCTGGTCTGTGGCGTCATTTAGTTAAGAGAACAAAGAATGATTCCGTCCAAATTAAAATCTCTTCATCCTGCTCGGCCAGGGGAATATTGGCAGCCTGGGTGTGATTGCAGAGATTGCACGTTTCCAAACCAATGTCGACCAGAGACGCTACAGAAAATCACCACACTTGCGAATTATGCAAAATTGCATCGTTTAAACCTCTCCTAATTTTACCACAGAGAAACTTTGCTCGTGCTACTTGATTTGCTGCGTTACAATACGTGACAGTATGCACAAAGATAGGCCTATAATACCGCTGTAAACCTCTTTGATATGCGTGTTAAAAGTAAATTCTACGAATGGCTGAGTCACATTAGTCAAGTTGTTATCGACTGGCATCGTTAACGTTACATGTATAAGGAAATAGGCCTAACGTTAATTGTCGTACTGTTTTTTGGCATGGCGTGCAGAACTGTCAATGACAAGAACAGTAACTCCAGCACCAGTTTGTCTTACCACTGGGAGCATGCAAAATTGAATGGAATGTTATATTTCAATGAACCACATGCATTGTATGAAATATTGAATTATTGAATAAAAAAAAAAAAAAGTAACTCCAGCACCAATGACAGACGGCTGGGGAGAACATTTTGAAGCACTGTTGCCAATTCAAATGCTGAATAATAAAAGTAAGTTACTGTTTTGAAGTTTGTACTGCTTTTCAGCCAACCTTCCTGTAGCACAGCTGTTATAAGTGTACTCTACACTAACTCTAATACCATTGCCCACACGCTAGCTAGCTAACGTTTTATCATAACTATGCTCACTAGCTAGGCCTCCGGTAACGTTATACGAAGGACTCACGGGCTAACGTTATTTGGCTAACGCAAACTAATACGCAAGCTTCAGATAAAGATTATGGTGTTTCTTTCTAACGTTATCTTATCAAACGGTATAATGGTAGACAAGAGTTAGTATCTCGTTCTTTCAAATAACCTAGACACTTACGTCAAGCTAGCCTTCGCTAACATTAGCCGACATTAGCCATACAGACATTACAGCGGCATTAACTAGACGTGCTAGTCTTGAGAGAATCACACAGTTTCTGGTGAGTTATTATCTAAGAGATCATTTTGAATGAGTGTTACCTGGTTGGGTTTAGGAATACTTTAGTCGCAGGATTCAGTAAACAGGCTCGGCTTAGGCTGAGGAGTGACATTGAGGACGCCATGTTTACATTAGTCTGCTACAACTACGGCAAGTACTTTGTTCCAAAATTGCTTCCGCCGTTATATCGCTTCGCCGATGGAAAGGGAAATGACCTGTGCTGAAGACTAGTTTTGGACAGCAAGAATAATATACCGATTTAATAAATTGAAGGCAGTGGTCTCTCGGTCACATATTTTGTTATTTATGGTTCAGCCTCAGCTCTAAACTGAATGGGACGTAGGAAAATAGTAAAGATTAAGTGCAGGTGTATTTTCATAACCTTCTCATAGGCTAGACTTCAACGCATTTGTAAGAGGGGTTCTCTGAAATATTTTTTCCCGTTACTCTTGTCATTTTTTCTTTTTCTTTTTAATAAATGGGTGAATGGATGCAGTTCCGATGCAACTAATGACATCTTATCCAGACTTGCTGGTCCGCTGGTCGCCAGCTCTTGTTTGGTGTTCTTTGTTTGTATTCAGTAAACAGTGGTGTTGAAATTCAGAGTGACTGTAACTGCGTGACTGCTCTCGGGAGAGCAAAACAAGTCTGCGGCTTAATTGGTGCACTGTGCTCCAGCGTTAATTAATGAACGGGGCGGCGCATTCTTCACATTCTCTCGCGTTGGCTGTTAAATATGGTCCTCTTTCTGAGCACATCAAAAAGAGCCAGTGCAGGCGGCGTGGCCACCAGCACAAAGAGCAGTGTTGGATGGCATGCCTTCTCTTCATCTCGTTCTCTCACCTAATTTGAACAAGACAAATAAAACAGACAGCTCAGCAATACAGCCGTGATTGAACGAAGGATGATTAGGCCTAGTCTCAGAGCAATGTGCCAGATTTTTTTTTTTGTTCAACATTGTGAAATAATAATATAAAATGTTTGGTTACAGCATCTCGTCGTATTACTAAGACAACCAATTATTATTTGAGAGAGAGAAAAAAAAAAAAAAAACTCAACAAAAGTTATGACAAAAACAATTTCAAGTGCAGATCTGAAAGTTTGCCAGGGTCTGGCAAAGTTGAACAAAGTTCAACAGAGATTAGTGCAGGTCTGCTGCAAACTATTAGTACCATTTAATTTACCATCAATTTAGCCTGCAGACATTGTCTGCTGCAGAGAAAGAAAATCATTCTTATGTTTGAAAAGGGAATTTGGCCGCACACTTATGTGATGAACTGTTTCAAGTGTCTTGTTACTGATTGCCACACAGATGTGTGAGGTCTCTCAAATGCGCTGTGTATCTTAATGTCATTCAAGCCTGTGTATACACATGTCAGTATCTGAGGAATTTGTATAAATACACTCACAACTAATTTGAATTTAATTCTCAAAGTGTTTGTTAGGATAAAGCCTGGCTAGTACTCGTGATTTGTGGCACCACTTTGTCTGACTGAATCATTAACGGTGCAGATGAGCAACTGCTAAATGTGGACTAATTGAAGTTGTCACAATACCAATAATATTTTATTAGAATACACTGAGTGCTGTGGTGAGTAGCCCAAGTGCTCCAGACTGCTGATAGCAGGGTGTTGTTTTCTTTTAAAACATTTCTAAATTTATTTTGACATAAGCAGCTTGATGGAGAAACCCCATGAACAATCTTACTTGTATTTCCTAGGGAATACTCTGTTGCATTTCAAGCAATGGTGTTCAAGCAAAACATCTGATCATTAAGGAATTTAACTCAAGTTGTTTTAAAACTATGGCTGCTTTTCAGAGTTTCAAGCTTGTTGTAGTAGGCCTATAGTGCCACTACCACCATGTAACAACTTATAATGTGGGTGGAAGTTTGTTACTTGAAGGTACCAGTGCCCAGTTGTAAGTTGCAAAATAAGAGGTTCACACATTGTTATAAGCTGTTGCAACACGGAGGCTACTCCACACAGTACTTGCTCACCCCCTTGGCATCTGGGCTCCTGCCTCTTAAAATGAATTGAGAATAGCTCACCATTAGACTGATCGACAACAGGGACCTTCTCCCAAAACTGTTACTACAGTTCATGCATTTACAGGGGCCTGTTATGTATCCTTATACCTTCATGGATTCAACCTGTTGTCAGTTCTACCTTGCTTTCTCTTTATAGTAAAAATAAAGTTGTTACACCAAGTTGTTACATTATTGGGTTTACTGGGTTATTGGAAGTAGTATGGAATGATAGATGGCAATGTCTGTCTTAATTTGTCTGAATAAATGTTTTTTGTCTGAGTAGATTTTGTTTCATTTAATTTCATTGGCTAATTTATGACATTATCAGTAATTTATTACATTGGCTTTATTACATGAAAAATGGCCAGAATTATTATGTTTTTGGCAGTGCTATTGGCTGTTTCTAGGTTATCAGCAGTGTCCCAGTATCACCACTCTGAAAATCAAGAAAAAAAGGCGGGAAAAGAAGAACTGAAGACCAGCCATAAACATCCATGGTTTGATGCATAATTTAAGTTCAGGTCTCTTCAAAGGGGTCACTTTTGGATGACTCCTCACTGCTTTTCAGGAGCAGCCGGATGAAGGTAAGAAGGCCTCTCCGGGACTAAAGGCATGTTGAGCCCACTCATTTTACGCTGTTTGTCACTTCCTGGAGCTTCCCTTCCCATTGGGTCATTCACAGCACAGGGGTTGCATTTGTCTGTTGTCTGTCCATTCTCTCTCTCTCCCCCCCCCCATCCCTTTTTCTTTCTCTCCTGAAATGAGGATCCATTCTGAAGATGAGATCAAAGTGTCTATTGATCGCTTAGAGCGTTGAAGGGGTGAAGTCTGCCAGAGCACTTCAGTGCTCCGCTTAGGCCCATGTCTCTATTTTGATTTAATGACAGCCGCTCCTTTGCAAGTCCCTTGGGTGCAGACTCAGACTCACTCTGTTCTCAGGATAAACACATTTTGCCTCACAACATGTTAATTGTAAAATGCCTTCAAGATGGGTTTAAATTCAGAATCGATGCAATTTAGCTTTAAAACAAAATCAAAGTTAATTTCCTGGATGAGGCTTGAGTTTCCATTCCAGATTATTTTTTACTGAGTGGTTATGTACTTTTTGTGCTTAGGAGTGTAGAAATGTGTCAGTGTATCAAAACTTTCTAAAGAATCCATTGTTTGATCCAGGCTCTGGTTTGATCAATAACTCTGCTTTACAAAGAGAACAGTTTAAAGTTCATTGTGTAAAAGGCAAGTATTGGCAAATCTTGTGTCATGGAAAAAAAGTGTTGATGCCAGACCAATGTATTCCAAAATGACCAACAAAAAAAAGTTTCCAAATAAATTACAATGAACTGGACAAGGCAGTTCATCGGTTGCCAAAGTATTCCCTGTCTGTAAAAGATGAGATTTCCAAAAGCAGTAGGACATGTAAACCACGGTTGCTTTATGGCTCTGAGCACAGCTCAGCTCTCAGTGTCTCCACTGTCCCTTCAGTACCACCAAGCCTATTTGCATGCATTGTCCTCCAAAGAGTTAATCTATGGGTCTGGAGAGAAGAGAAAAACAGAATTACTTGAGCCCCACACCCCTCTCCAAACTCTCTCTCTCTTTCTTTTTTTGTGTGTCCCCTTCTATCTCTCTCTCTCTCTCCCTTTCTCTTTCTCTCTCTCCCTCCCTCCTGTCCTGTTTGAAGGAGATGTGGGTTGGCAGGCCAGGAGAGCAGTGAAGATTAATGGTGTGAAGGGGGACTCTGACAGCCTTTCCGCTAGCCGCAGCTCTCCTGGGTGGCCCGATTGGTCTTGGATGTCACTTTTGCTACTTAATCTGGGCTATGCGAAACAGGCTGACGTGCCTGGAGAGCTCCTGCCTGTCCACCTCTGTATAGACATCAGCCTGAGAGGCAGATAAAAGACATTCTTACAGGAGCAGCACACTGCCCCATATAAGCCACAACATCACTTGCCCCCCCCCCCCCTCTGCTCTCTTGTTGCTCTCTTCTCACATTCTAACTTTCTCTCGTTTTCTCTCTGTGTCTCACACACACATACACATAAACACAAGCATGCATATGCCCATGCATACACACACACACACACACATGGATTTTTCTTTCCTCTAAAACATCTAAAAGTTACTTGCCCTGTCTAGCAATCACTATTAATACTTCAATTCACATGAGATCACAGCACCCATTGTTTGGCTCTCCAGCTCATTAAAAAATGATTATGTCTTTAATTGTAATGACAGCACTAACAGTGGCCGCCCCTATTGACTGCACAAGAGGAGCTGTTGAACTATTAATTCGGACGACATATAATACCCTGGTGTCAAATAAACAAAGGGAGGCCAATTTCTAGCGGCTAGGTTCGACAACATTAGACTGTTCACCAAACACACAACTGTCTCATCCGCCCTTGAAACCCTACACAAAAAAGGCACTGCTCCACTGATCCACATCCAAAAAGCACTGAGACTAATCTGAAAGTGTTTGCCACTTGAGTTCATTTATGGAACGGATGGATTCCTAGACAGATTACTCTTCTGCAGACACTAATTTCTCCTAAGCGATTGTCTGACTGGCGACAGATTCTGGCTGATATATAAACCTTGACACTTCAGCAAATTAGAATAGGCAGGTTATTGAGTGCCCTATGCACTGTGAGTGTAATTACCCATCCCGACTCATTTATTCTGAGACTCTAAACTTTTAAATATTGTTTGTTTGTCTTTTTTTGTTTGAATTTAAAGATTAATTTCCTCTTTGGCACAGTTCTTGTGTTAAACATCTTAAAAATATTACCAGTATCTGTGCTTCAGCAATTCTCTATCACAAAATGACAAATAAACCGTTGTACAAATTAGATTGAAACCCAATATGACTATGATTGAAACCTAATATTTTTTTTCTGCTAAAAGTATATCCAGATGTTTACTGACATGGATAATTGCACATTTTAAAAGAATAGCTCAGGTTTCGTGACTGAACTAGACTTGCATGCTATTTCAATGACACATGTTCAAAATTTTTACATTCAACGTCAACTACAGTACTTCACAAAAATTCTGTGGAATATGATTCAGTGGTTATCAAATGTGTGCTTTTCCAAAGAATTACAAAAAAAAAAAAAACAAAAAAAACAGACGTGAGCAAAAATGTTCAGTGAAATGTTGCTTCACTAATAAAATGATGACAAATAATAGGCTATAGCCAGATTGACACTGCACCAGACTGTTTTCTGCTCATTTAAAACTGCCCTAAAAAAATAACCATGTTTTAGTAGTAAATAAATGACTGGAGAGAATGTGTTATAGTTGATAGGGCATGGACTAACTGTGGCACATCAAAGGTGTCTGCCCTGCCCTCTGAAGTGTTCATTTCCCAGCAGACCTTCCTCCCTGGGACCCAGACTGAGCTTGGCTGAATTGGGTCCCTCTGTGACCTTTGTGACTTCTAACCCTAATCCCCGCCACCTTAAACCCTCTTTCTGTCAGTCACCATAAGCCTATTCCCATTATCTAACCCCACTTGTCTCATACGCAGTGCTGTAAAACCGCAGTCGTGGCGCATCGCCTGTCTGTCCACCCGCCTGTCCGCCCAGCAAGGCTGTAAGTGTATCCCTCTTCACTGCGCCACTGCTGATCCGCTCTTCGGAAACAGCTCTTGTCCCATAATCCAACTTGAACCCCCCTCTTTCACCTATCCTCCTCCACAAACACACACACACACACACACACACACACACACACACACACACATACCCTATGAAAGATGTGTGAGGAGACCGTGTTTGTGTGTGTGTGTGCTGTCATTGGCTGTCACCTGTTAGTTGTTCTGATACCTATCACTCAGTCATCCCGACAGCAGGAAGGACAAGTGTGAGACAGAAACAAGAGAGCTTTCCCACTCATATCACTGCAGGATTACTGTTACTATCCCATCTGTCTCAGACAGACATCTGCACATGAACACACACACATACACATACACAAACACAATCTCCCTATCTCTCTCTCTCTCTCACACACACACACACACACACACACACACACACACACACACACACACACACACACACACACACACACACACACACAGGGCATGACAATATCCACACATCACACACAACACTCATAATACACAACACAACTTGAACTGTTGTTGCTAACATATACCGGTAAGGTGTATAACTCTCTTTATCTCATTAGCAAATGAAACAGAATCAAACACAGCTGCAATATGATTTCACATTATACTACATGCTATCCAATGCACAAATGGTTCATTCTTATGAAACAAATGATTGCATTTACTTAAAGTTTGCCTAAAGTGTGACAAGGAAAATATTGTAGTGCTCTTTGGCTAAAGGACTATCCAAATAACTGTTTCTAATTCAACCTTGCAGACCAAATATGGTTCCAGTTTCCTCTATGGCAACTCTAAAGGCAGGATTCAGAGTGAGGGAAACATGCTTTTGGGAGGCAGGTGTCTTCTGTTGGTAGAAGTAATCTGTTTACAGGACTAGGACTTTGAAAAAGTTGTTTTTCTTTTTCTCTTTCTTCTTCTACCCCCCCTTTTCCTCACATGGTACATTTTGTGTTTGAGAGCTGCAAGCTGCCCACATAGTGTCGTCAGTGAGGCGGCTTTCCGGTGTAAACTGTTTGGATTCAATGAAATAATCCACCTACGGAGCTTGGACCAGTGCCTTGCAGAACATCAAACACACACAATTTGGTTTTTAAAGACACGTTTGTAGAAGACCAATTAAATATTTACAAGCTAATAACGATTGACAAATTAACTGTTCACTTGTACCATCCTTATGTTTTGTTGCGCCTTGTCGGCCAAGACGCTTATCCAGTCACAGCTGGACAAAGAAAATCTATTTTTAATGAGAGTTCCTTTCCCTTGGGAATGCTAAATGGTGTAGCATTACACTCAGTTATTATGTCTGTGGTGACTTCGCTGAATAATTACAGAAATGCTGGGAAGCAAATGTCAGTGTCATTAGACAAACAGACAAACAGGCGCACACACACACACACACACACACACACACACACACACACACACACACACACACACACACACACACACACACACACACATCAACTTTTGTGCATGTTGGAAAAACATGCACAAAAGTTGTGCAATACATCTTTTCACCTTCACCAGATACTCACAGACTTGTCTTACTTATGTGACCCATCACAGAGATAAGACAGAGCTCTGAAGTTTAAAACCACTGAACCAAAAACCGCTGAACTCAGACCAGACTGTCGGGCCACACCAGATGAGACCATCCTCCGAAAAAGGCAGATGATTTGGCCCGAGTATGTTATGAAGCAGAACCAGGGGGTAGCTTATGGAAGAGACCGGCTCCTTGAGCGCGCCTTCAAAGCAAGCTGGGAGGCCTGCATGGGGCAATAAGCTACGCTCGGGTAGAAGAAGGCCTGAGTTGCTTTTCTCATTTTCCCCAGGACGGTTGGGGGTGAGTGAGACCTCCCCTGTGCAGACATCTTGATTGACATCTTCCCTCCGTGGCAAGGAGGTGTGTGAGTGGAGGGGAGGGGGGGGCAGGGGTTGGAGAGGAGGAGAATGTGTGTGTGTGTGTGTGTGTGTGTGCTGTGTGTGTGTGTGTGTGTGTGTGTGTGTGTGTGTGTGTGTGTGTGTGTGTGTGTGTGTGTGTGTGTTTGGGGGTTGGTATTGGGGATGGAGAAGTGTGTTAGGTGGACCCACGGGACCGAGTCCCAAGGGACATGAGCCCCCTTTCTTTTTTTTTTCCCGTCCCCTTCTTCCCCTTTGGACAACAAAGGCGGGTGAGTGATGTTTGTCTTCAGGCCAGGAGTCGGGTCCATGTGCTTCTGATGTGTTGGCCACCTGGGAGAGCCTCATCCCAGCACCCCTACCCTCTCAATCACCACACTGACACAGAGCAGGGAGGAGGAGGAGGAGGAGGAGGGATGGAGGGAGGGAAGGAGGGGAAGCTAAAAGAAGAGAGGAGAAAAGAGCAAAAGAGGAGAGGAGAAACAGGGAGATGAAGAGCAGTTGGAGAAGGAAAGGAGGGAGGGCAAGAGAGAGGAAAGAAGAGATGAGAAAAGAAAAAGAAAAGAGGAGAGAAGAGAAACAGGAAAGGAAGGGGATGAATAGAAGAAGTGCATGGAGGAGGAGGAGGAGGAGGAGGAGGAAAGGAGTAGCACAAACACTCCCTGAGTGACGGACCTCCTGCACGAACAACTCAGGGACGCCGTTCCTGGCGGAAGATGGAGCATGTTTATGCACCGGGGGCTCAGTGTGGGTTTCTACTCCACACCAACGACCCCCCACCCCCCCAACTCAGCCTCCTCTCATTCATTTACACGCCGACTTAGGCCAGAGAGCAGGGGAGACACACTTCTCCATATGTGGCAGATATGTAAGGCATGGCTGCCCCCAGCGAGAAACTCACTCAGATGTTTCCACCATTTCCACTCAATCAGACAGCACTCATCCACACTGTGGCCAGCGCACGTCTGAAGGGTGTTAAGTGGATCTTAAACGTTTTACACACCGAGGTCATAACGTTCACATTATCTGGAAGAGGATTCAAAAATAAAATGTCTCTTCCAGATGTATAAAGTTATTAAAGACACGAAATCGAGAAAGGCAGCCCAAAGCCTTCAGACAAAAAAATAAATAAATAAAATAAAACACTTAAGAATAAAGTCTGCTCAAGAACACCATCATAAATTGCACAGCATAAAGAGACGGGGGACGGGGGGGGGGAGTGATTCTGTCAAATAAATTTCAAAAGCTTCAAAGCATTTCCACTTCAAGTCCAATAAAACACAACACATACAATGGTCTTGACAATGTAAACAGTGAGACCAACAAGGATTTTCCTAACATGATGTAATGGCTTGGGGTATGCCACACACTGCTTAATGGCTCACGCCGGGTAATTAATCACCGTATTTGCTGAATGTCAAGAGCTGAAATGGTAATGGCGGTTGTATATCATCCTCATTCAGTGTCGCATGGTGAAATCAGAGCCACATCACTTCTGTACAAGTTCGAAAAACCTCAACTTTTCTTTTTTTTTCTCTTTTTTTCTTTCTTTCTTTTTTTTCTCCAAGGAAATTGTACATGCATACTAAGCAGGTTTTAAGAAAAATTGAGGGCTCGGTTACCAAACGTCAACAGATTAAGCAGAGATCACGGCACACATACACACACATTTATGTTGTGTTGAAAAATTCCAGGGGGAAGCCGAGATGTATACAAGCTTTTAAAAACCTTTGTGATTTGGGGGTGACTCCCAGTCACCCGCGGCAGTTATTTACACATTTCCATGAACAGATGTGAAACAGGATCCTCGGCCGGCATGGGCCAGTTCCCATGGCGTGCAAATCAGTGCAGTAAAGTGGGCAGAGTGAAGACTCCACTGTTGAGTGCTTAAGAACAACATACATTAAGGCCTGTGCCCTTAACCCATCCTGACTCAAGCCTCTGGTACTCAGACACGCCACCTAAGACGCTTCTTTGTTCAGTGAAAGGTTGTCAAATCAACGCTTCTCTTCAACATACCGTCAGGTGTGCTTTTTTTCCATGCAAGGGCGCAACTGAACACCTTTAAAATGTTTGTTTTGCTCCGGTGCGTTCATGTGGTAGAGAATGTGTGAATGTGAGTCAGAGAGCGAGCGTGTATGGGGTTATGGGCTTTGGCTGGAAGAGGTGGCGATGGAGACACCATCAACAAACCATCAACCTACAACAGCAGTATGCAAGGGCGTAGCATCAAATTCTCGGCCCTATGCACAACCTGTGGCCCAGACTCTTCAAGAGCCCTCTTTCCAACCTGGAGCCCTCTTTCCAGCCCTCTTTCCACCCTGGGGCCCTGGTAACTCAGTCCCCCTTTTCCCCCCACTATGACGCCCCTGGCAGTATGGTAAATATGTCTTTTCAACAGGGCACAAAAGACCACGTCTAAATCAAGCATTACTCTTTTGTAAAACAACTCAATATTTACAAGTATTAACACACCCCTTAGCCTATCCCGCGGAGAGGGTTCAGTGATAAACTTGGATAAATGAAGCTAGAGAAAGTGGTTAACCTCCTAATAGAGTAGCCAGTGCACTTTGTTAAGTTAAGAGAATTAAGACTCCAGTGTCATCTATAATCAGGTTTACCACTCCCTCTGGACTAACTCACTCAGGTTTATCACTCGACTCTCTGCTTGGAATACACCCCCTGGCAGTGATGATGCTGGCCTGGCCTCACACTCTACGCAGGTAGCTCTAAAATGGCTGTCAGTCAGGTACATGTAGACACGAGACTGATTCTTATATTTCTAATTAATACCCAATTGAAAAGAGTAAAAACACCCTTTGTTAGTTGGTAAAACAGGGGTGAATACATATCATAGTTCCTATCTGATGGATATGATTAAAGCCTTGTTAACAATGATTAAACTGATGAACTTGTAAATTGCAGAAGCAGTCTGAAATCTCTACACGGGACAGATTGAGCAATAAAGCATTTATATGATCATTTAAAGTGTGTCTGATAGAGTTTCTAATGAAACAAAGAATGCTTACAGACAGACTAATTTGTCTTTTTAAGAAGGCAGTCAGGGTCACTGAAGGTCTATGGAAAGTTTCTAAAAACAAAAGAAAATGTGTGCTGTAGTAAGCTTACTATAGTGTAGAATCATATTGAATCATATAACCATATACTGTAAAATGTTTTTGCAAGGCCCCAATTTACCTCTTGCTTGTGACCCTTATTTTACACACACACACACACACACACACACACACACACACACACACACACACACACACACACACACACACACTGATTACACTGGATATGTGGAACCCTGTTGTCAGAGAAAAACATTGCTGGTGTTCCACAGGGTGCAGGCGAGATAGGGTGAGGCACCGTCAGATATACAGACAGA
>JAODXP020000019.1:21275053-21280053 GCA_027497455.2 Sardinella longiceps
AAACACACAGTCACACACAAATATTCAGAGAAAGTTGTTCGGAAACTTTGAGAAAACTTGAAGTGAAATTGAAGTTGTGTACATAACAGTGCAGGACAGAGTACATGGCACAAACATGTGCGCACATACAGTATGCATCCACACGCACACACAAAAATACACACACACACACCACACACACACACACACACACACACACACACACACACACACACACACAACCACAAAAAAGAGAGCATGAAATCACTGTAAACTGCAACGGTGCACTGTTTCACCAAGGGAGTTGCCTGCTGTGTTGTTAACGCAGACCAACTGATGCAACCAAAGATTCATCTCTCTCTCTCCCACTCTCTCCCCCTCTCTCTCTCTCTCACACACACACACACACACACACACACATACAAACACACACACACACACACACACGGACACAAATTCACACACACGTGAAGGGCCGGAGCACTGGTGCTTAATCTTTGGCCAGGCATCCCTGGGCGGCTGATGAAGCGGCAGTAAAGTGAGCGTGGCCAGCTGCTCGGCACCCCGGCCGGCCCCATTACCACGTCTGACAGTTTACACATGAGGACTTGCTCCGCCACAGGTCACGATGTGTGTTAGAGCTCAGGGGATGATGACTCTCTTCCACTTCCTCCCCCTCTCTCTTTCTCTCTCACACACACACACACACACACACACACACACACACACACACACACACACACACACACACACACACACACACACACATACAAACACACACAACACACACACACACACACACACACACACACACACACACACACACGGACACAAATTCACACACGGACACAAATTCACCCCCCCAACTACACTCTCTCTCTTTTCTGTTTCCCCTCTCTTTCTCCATCTCTTCTCACCCAGCTTATATTGTCAGACTCTCCCCTCTACGGTCTACGGGTGAAATCACATCCTGTTGGCAAGAGACGAAAGGGCCTGTATTTGTTTCTATCAACATGCACCACTACACCACATAAAGAAGGATGAGACCTGCAGTGGTGATTTTAGTGTGCATGTGTGTGTGTGTGTGTGTGTGTGTGTGTGTGTGTGTGTGTGTGTGTGTGTGTGTGTGTGTGTGTGTGTGTGTGCATGTGTATGAGAGAGACAAAAATACTGATGTAACTATCTGTACAACTGAAAGCTTTGGCAATATTGAAATATGTATTTTGTCACGCCAATAAGGCTCTTGAACTGAATTGAATTGAATTGAACTGAATTGAAAGAGAGGGAGAGAGAGAGAGAGAGAGAGAGAGAGAGAGAGAGAGAGAGAGAGAGAGAGAGAAGAGAAGAGAAGCGAAAGAGAGAGAGAGAGAAAGAGACAGAGAGAGAGCGAGATACAGCAAGAGAGTGGAGCGTGTGTGTGTGTGTGTGTGTGTGTGTGTGTGTGTGTGTGTGTGTGTGTGTGTGTGTGTGTGTTGTACAATGTGAGTGTGAGCAGGATAACGTAAACTAAAAATGATATGTGACTATGACCACAGTTTGCACACAGGCCTTGAGCTGGACAATGACAATAGTTGAGGCCCTGGAGGAACACCATCCACCTGTGTGTGTGTATGTGTGTGTATGTATGTGTGTGTGTGTGTGTGTGTGTGTGTGTGTGTGTGTGTGTGTGTGTGTGTGTGTGTGTGTGTGTGTGTGTGTGTGTGTGTGTGTGTGTGTGTGTGTGTGTGTGTTGACTCCCCAGTCTCTGCTTCCCTGAGGATGGCAGTAAATCTTGCCCAGTCCTGCAGGGGGAACCTTCTGAGAGGTGGCCAGGATGGATGTGTGGCATAGATCATCTCATGTGTGCAATATCACGCAAGCCCACTCCTCTCCCACCCTCTTTCTCTCATTCTCTTCTCTCTCTCTCTCTCTCTCTCTCTCTCTCTCTCTCTCTCTCTCTCTCTCTCTCTCTCTGTGTGATATGCTCTCCTCCACGACCCGCCTAACACTCAGGAACTAAAGTACAAATGCCTGGTCTTCTGCCCAGAAAAACACCACTGATCACGGCAGCCACGTGTGTATCGCAGCAGATTTACAGGCCAGCGAGGTACGGCATCATCATAAAGGGCTCTAAGTGATTGATAAAAGCTGATAGAGTACAGTATGACTGCAGAGGCCCCCAGGAGACAGGAGGGAGACAGACAGGAGAAAAGAATGTGGATAAGCGCACGAGTAAGCGAAGAGCGAAGAGCCTCGACCGCCTCGTCCGCAGCTCCTACTGTATGAGTAATGAGCTGAAGCATGTCAGGAGAGGGGTGTGTGTGGGTGTGTGTGTGTGGGGGGGGTGATGTGAAACCTGGCTCGCTCACCTCGATCTCTCTTTCTGTGTAGCCACGGGGGCCTCCGTTTAAGATTCCGCCCTCGTAAATTAAGGAGGCAGCCTTAATCAAATTAAAGCGCGCCAGCGATACTTTCCCCGGGTCCGAAATCTGATCGAAGCAGGGAGGGGAAGACATTCCCATCAGAGGAGGGGATTGCCTAGTGGCTGTGGCGGAATGTTCAAGACATTTTGAAAAGAATATTCTATTCTCTCTCTCTCTCACTCTCTCTCTCTCTCTCTCCGAAGATCATGGAATATTGAACTTCAACCCTCTCAGCTTTATAATCGGGCGTGCTGGGACTTTGGGTAACTGGGACAGGGCAAAAGTAAAGTTGATGGTAGATGGTAGATGCCAACCACAGCCACAAAAATGTAAAAAGTTTATAACTGTGCAAAAGAGGTTGCTGCTGGGGCCATTGGAGGGTCACTCTCACCTACAAAATACTTTCAGTCATCTGGATCTATGGTGATGGGGGGTGGGGGGGAGGGGGCTTTTATTGAATCTTTCTAGGACACAATAGGTTCTGTTGCCTTCCTGCTGACGATTGGTACATGTAGGTGGTTGGGGGCAGAGAGCAAGAACATGGTGAAGAGGTGTCCTGGGTACCTCTGTCAGGCAAACATTACTCCACAAATGGCTATCAACAATAAAATCCACGCTTACAATCCAGTGCTCCAGCAAACGTACACCGAACGCTTGCAAGCTCAGGTTCATAGCTCACAGACATCAGTCTTTACACCAAGCACTTTCACGCACAAGCTTACGGTTCACAGACAGCGGTCTATACAACGAACGCTTGCAGAGCTATGCACACCGAACGTCTGCACACTTGTGCTTACGGCTCTCAGACAGCGAGCGGCTTTTGCTCCGCAGAGTTATGCACTTTGGCAGAGCTTAGAGTTCTCAGAAACTCCTCCACCGCCCCAAACCCAGAAGAAGTATCACTTTTCTGGCATATAACTCACAGGCCTTGGCAGCACATTTAAAGGGATAAAAGAGAGGAAGAAGAAGAAAAAAAAGATACTTTGTAACCTCTGGAAGCAAGGGATCAGGAGATAGCTCAAAAGAAAAAAGAAAAAAAAAAAGGATTGAAACGAGAATGCGGCGCATCGTGGAGCGGTCTCTTGCGGAACAGGAGTGTGGAACAGGTTGAGCGTGGAGGAAAAGAGCATTTGCCAATCCTACTGACCTGCTGACCTCCTGGTGAGGCCGGCGCCCAGGTGCGGAGCTTGAGAGGGGATTTGTGGCTGCTAATGCCCCTTTCACCTGCTGGAGCAGGGCCCTGAGCCGCACGTGACGCCAGACCGCGCATGTGACACCGACGCCAGCAGCAACAGTGGCGCCGGCGGCCAAAGAACCGCCCGGGTTGGCGCTGCCGCGGCGACAGACAGACAGACAGACAGACAGCGGCGTACGGTTTGGGACCAGCTCCCTCTACTGTACGGTTAATGTACACGCGTTATCAGTCATGGAGATGGGTCACTGCGCATATCTGTGTGTGTGTGTGTGTGTGTGTGTGTGAATGTGTATGTACCTCTGTTGTCAGAAACCCACCAAATAGTTGGGTCATGGTATGCATGTGTGTGTGTGTGTGTGTGTGTGTGTGTGTGTGTGTGTGTGTGTGTGTGTGTGTGTGTGTGTGTGTGTGTGTGTGTGTGTGAATGCCACTATTATCTGTTAGACATCCACTACAGATGCAGACTGAAGAGTGTATTATGAGAGGATAGAAGTCAAAGACAGAAGTGTGGCAAGATGCGACTCAACAAATGCTCAGAGCAAATCTCAAGAAGCAACGAAAAGTGAGAAAGTGAGAAGTAGGAATGGACTGTATAGAGTGGAATAAAGAGTTACTGTATGAAGAGAAGAGAAGGGCTTGTTACTGTAATGAGAGGCAGAGTGAGTGAGTGGTGCAAGGGAGAGAGTCTGGATGGATGCTCAGGAGGGTCACACACAGCACGGGGAACAGCACAAACAGCTCCAGCCAAGATCAATAGTAGTGAAGGGGAAAGGGGGGGTGGGGTGGTTGGATAGGAGAAGGGCTGGAGGGGAGATCCTGGACCTTTGCCAGTCTCACGTCGGCCTACAAATTAAGACTTAAAAAAGCCACACTAGTCTGTGGCCCCACAGATTTACTGTCCTAGTGAGGAGGATAGAGCGAGAGAGAGAGAGAGAAAGAGAGAGAGAGAAAGAGAGAGAGAGAAGGACGAATGAAAATGGAAAGCGATGGAGAGGCAAGGGGAATGAAGCACATACCTGTCTTTCCACATGCGCTGCTGGCAATACTATGGCATGTTAAGGTCATGCTAATAAAACTTGTTTGAATGGACCTGAACTGAGGGGAAGGGAGGGGAGACAGTGATGGACGAATCAGTATATCAACATCAAGAGGGAAACAATGACTGGGAGGGAGACACATATGGAGAAGTATGGAGTGCTTGTTTATGTGTGTGTGTGTGTGTGTGTGTGTGTGTGTGTGTGTGTGTGTGTGTGTGTGTTAGCGTGCATCTCTGTGTGTGTGTGTGTGTGTGTGTGTGTGTGTGTGTGTGTGTGTGTGTCAGTCGTGTCTATCTCTGTGTATACTGTATGTATTAATGAGACAGAATGAGAATGAGGGAAAGAGAGAGAGAAAGCAACAGAGAGAGAGAGAAAGAGAGAGAGAGT
>JAODXP020000019.1:21285053-21287553 GCA_027497455.2 Sardinella longiceps
CCCACTCTTTCCTGTCAAACGCTCAACTATCCTATCAAATTAAAGGCAAAAAGCCCTAAAATTAAAAATAATTACCTGGAAACTATATCCATAAATCAATCTGACTAGATCTGTCACATAACAGTAACTGACACACCCTTTACAGGTTATCATCATTCCTAAATGAAGTTGTGCCATTATTGGCATCAGATCAAATTTTGATTTCAATCAATTTCCATGCTTTTCATAACAAGAATAAAACGTGATCAGATTGAAATCTGATTGTTAATTTGCATTGAACCGCACTGACAGAGGAACAAAATGTCTGCATTGTAAACTTTCCATCTCATGGCAAACGCAAAAGGAAACACAGCTGTTCACTGTGACTATGGCAACACTCCAGAATCCAGATCTTCTGAGTTGCTATCCTATCAAAGTACGTGACAACCTCTGTGCCCTTTAAAGTTTAAAGGGGGTGTATGTAACAAGCTCCATTGCATGCCCTAGGCTAGCAGACACATTTTTTTTCCACTTTTTTAACGTCTCTTTTGTCAAGAAACGCTTGTCACTTGGACTACAAATCAGCTCAAAAATAAGAGCATTCCTACACTAACTCATCCTATCTGACAGAATCAAATATCCAGCCAGAACACTACAAACAAACAAAAAGAAAGAAAGATGATGGAAAAAAGATCATTTGAAAAATGTGTTGCTATAAATAGAGTTAGAAAAACAGCCGACAAGATAAAGAGGGAAAACTACACTACCCAGCCAATGATAACTCTGACTCAGAGATACACTGGTAACCTAGGAGTTCTGAACTCTGAGTCACATATAAAGAGAGCCCTGCTACTGGAACCTATGAGTAAGGTAGGTTAGGAGTAAGTTACTGTCATCATCTCTACGTCAAAGAATTCTCTGTAATTCGTGGACTATTAGCATCGTGTGGCAAGTAACAGCTGTTGTGAGTAAGCAGCTTAGCATTCATGAAACTACAGTATGTCAGAATTAAGTCCACCAATAAGTTTGCCAACAGTTGTGGAGCTGCTCAAGATGGCCAAGTGCCAGACTGACAGCTGAAGCCTAACACCCCCCCCCCCCCCCCCCCCCTTCCACACACACACACACACACACACACACACACACACACACACACTCCTTGTTGCATCACTGTCTCTCCCTGGTTTGATAAAGAAGGTGTCTAAAGAATTGTGGTCGCAATGGAACTTTCCAGTATCCTTCCTATCTGAGGTCCTTTCCAGGAGAGAACCTGATAGTTGGATGAAATGCAGACTCATCAGTCACAGGAGCTGGGCACATCAGTGTCCCCTATATACCCCAAAAAGTCTCTCCATAGTTCCTCTGCTAAACTGTGTGTAAACTGTGTGTAAATGTTTAGCATTTGTTTAGCAAATGTTTACTATTTTTTGTGCTTTCACATAAAAGTAACCAGCCTTCACTGTGATTCGCTTTTCAAAAATGGTATATTCTGTCTATTATTCATATTTTAGAGCTCTTTAACATATAATAAATGTGTGCAGTGAACAAAGCCAGTAATTCTGAATGGATAAAGATTTCATTTTGCAGCACCAATTATAATATTCCAGTGCAGGAACTTCCAGTGCAACTCTCGTGTGTTGCTAAGCAAGTTCAGTCTACAGTTACTCTCCATCAGACAGTAGCAATGGATTCATGAGCTTAACCTCAAAGACTTCAGAAGATAGCAGACTTAACTGTAGTAACACAACATAAACATTCATAAAAGGAGTTACAATTAGGGATGAACAAGCCTAAGGGCAAACTAACAGTAGCAGTAAGTGCCCTAGACGTCTCAACACACTCATACACACACACACTGTGTGTGTGTGTGTGTGTGTGTGTGTGTGTGTGTGTGTGTGTGTGTGTGTGTATGAGACACCTCTTTAAACACACTCCTTCTCAGTCTCTTCCCCCCACCACGCAAAAAAAAAAAAAAAAAAAAAAAAAAAACAGAAAAGAAAACAGGCTACTAATGGGATGTGCATCACGCATTCTTTCAGTGTAGCAGTCCTGATTAATTTTCATAAGTGTTCCATGTCTCATCTCAAATAGGTCAATTATACACTGTACATATCAAACAGTCTTATAATGGGCAGATTAATTTGATCTCTCATTCTCACACAATCCCTACATTTTAAACCACAACTATGCATGCTAAAAACTCTTGTTCATTCATTAAAGATAATCAAAACAAACCTTGTGGTGAGAGTTAGAATCCCACACAATACTTAAAAAAAAACTAAACAAATATCCTATTTTGTTTTCTTGTGAGCTTCACATGCGAGATTGCAGGCCGAAGCCTATAATGAAGAGCGGCATGCAGAATGTCATCATTAAGTTGCCATGGTGTGCCAAACAGCAGGCTTAACATTGCTCATAAAACAAGACATCAAACGGGGGGAGTGTGTGCGCGTATGTGTATGTGTGTGTGTGTATGTGTGTGTGTATGCGTGTGTGTGTGTGTGTGTGTGTGTGCGCGCGG
>JAODXP020000019.1:21290053-21300053 GCA_027497455.2 Sardinella longiceps
TAACGTGACTCATAAACTTGGATCGCACACATTTTTTTACGGAGGAAAAAAAAAAAAAAAAAAAAAAGATAAAAGTTCCCTTGCTGTGAAAGAAATAGATAAATAAATAAAAATGTTGTGTGTTTTTTTTCTCTAAATCAACTTCACCGTCCATTGCTTGTAATCAAGCAGACGGCTAATCTTTCAGAGGTGACATCAGCCTGCAATCAGCATTACTATAGCCTTGTCAGTACAATGCTTCAAACAGGGTCAAGCCATTGGTATTCATTACAGATTAGAAAGTGCTGTCTTCCAGAGAGGGAGAAAAGCACTGATGCTGGTCTGGTTGGGGAAGAGCTTTGTGTGTGTATGAGTGTGTTTGTGTTTGTGTTGTCTGTGCTGTGTGTGTTTGTGTGTGTGTGTGTGTGTGTGTGTGTGTGTGTGTGTGTGTGTGTGTGGCTGGGGTGGGGATGGGGGGACGGTGGGGGTTTGAGTGAGGATTCTTCAGTAATGGCTTGGCGGACATGATTGACTGTTTACAATAATGGACTCCTGTATTTTCATTGGGCCCCGGGTTAATGTTGTTCCTCGAATGGTGACCTCATTGCGTGACGCGCTGCCAAAAGGCCTTTTTGGAAAATATCTTAATTACAGAGAGAGACTCGGCTTGGCCCGCCGGAGCATCCCAAGGCACGGGCCCAAAGCCTTTGGGTGGGTGGGTGGGTTAGGAGGGTGGAGGGGAGGGGAGGGCCGACCCGCTGTGGGATATTTGACATCTGGTGAATTACTCGACGGGACTTGGCAGCAGCCGTTCCCCCGCCGTCCACTTGAACGATGACAGTGCAGGTAGACGCAGCGTGAGTTACTGCTTGCTCGCGTCGTCTGTCGGAGCGAATGCCACCCTCGGCATTCCTGGAAGCGCTTCTCCCCCACCCTCCCGCCCCCCGACAGTGACATACTGGTTGTGTGCAGCTATAGGGGAGACGAGCAGTGAGCCAGGACCGTTAGGGAAGAGGGGAAAGAGGAGGAGGTGGAGGAGGAAGAGACCGCAGTAGCCATCCTTTGAGACTGTGTTTACGAAGCATCTGCGGACAGGCCAAGCCTCGTTCAGAGGGGACTCTTCCAAAAAGCTCAAGGTTCACTGCATCCCACAAAAACACTGTTGAAAAGCACAACCTGGAGTCACCCACAGCTCCCCGCCGGTACCACACACACACTCACACACAGGGAGGATAAGAGAAAACACATATGCACACATACTGTACAAAATCATCCACGCAGAGATGGTCAGAAGTCTTTTCTTCAAGTCAAGACTCAAGTCTTTGAGCTTGGGTCCAAGTCAACTCATAAGCCTATAGGGATTAGGTCCAAGGCAAAGCAAGCAAAGCAAGGCAAGGCCCAGCGTTTAGACAAGTCTCTACCTGTTTTACACACTTTTTGTTTTATCTAGTTTGGTATGATCATTGCTGGGCCTAGTATATTTAATTTTGATAACACTCCTTTTTATAATTTTAGTAATACTTTAAAGCCTTCATGTAGCCTAGTTGTTCATGTTGTTCAGTGCTGTTGGTACCTTACACATACCAGCAGCACTCAAAAAACAGTGTATGGGCTGATTGATTACGGATCGATCAGCTGTTGCAGTGTGTGTACACAGTAATAAGGGAGGGAATTAGCCTAAATGAAGCTTGAGAAAATATTTCCAAAGCACTAAATAAGTAAGGGATAACGGCCGACGAGGTGTCCAGTTATTCATTTATAATTGGCGAGGTGGAATCTATAACTCCGGCGACGCGCGCAGCAAAATAACTGGACACCTCGGAGGTCGTTATCCCGCTTATCTCCCGTATCTATCTATCTCTCGTATATTTGAAGAAGCGTATAAAACGTAAAAGAAATATGCAACTCAAATTTAAAAGAAGCTAACCTGTTCGGTTTGGGTACTACTTTCAGTTGAAAGTAGATCTACAAGGCTGCTTATTGTTGTTATAGTTACCATTCTGAAAGGCATTCATATGGAACGGTAATCAGTTATTAGATGAGTTATTTTTTGGAACTACTTCCAAAGTAGCCAGTTATCTGGAAATAATGGCCACCTAGCAGCCAATCAGAGAAGAGAATGGCGTTCTGAAGGGAGATAATAAAAAAATAATATAGATTGTCCCAAATCTGTAGTCTGTGTCGAGTCTTTAGAGCTCAAATCTCAATATACTGTAAATTGGAAAACTGTTTTTGTAGGACTCAAGGACAAGTCCCAGACTTGAGTGCCCATCAATGCATGTCAATGACCCACAGACCAAACTGCATCTTCTTCTCATTTCTGCAATTTATAGTATATTTATAATTGGCATTTTGATACATGGGGTAAGTCTATGCACAATACTTTTTTCTTTTATTCTTCTTTTGCTCTCTGATTCTGATTAATTACCAGGCAGCATTTGATGAGCAGAGGTTTGTAGAACTCGTGTAACCCTACGCAACCATCACTCCCACCCGTTGATTGACGAAGCATCTCAAGATACTAAAGACAGATTTTCGCAGGGAGGGACAGGGACCATGACAGACGTGAAGATGGCGATGAGAGACCGAGCCCACCCTTGCTTTACAGTCACAGTGTAAAATCAATCAAGTGTCAGATGTGGTGTTTGTGTGAGTTTATGCCTCTGTGGCTGACAACATGTGCTTTTTATGAGACGTCAATGTGTCCCATGTGTTTCTATGGAATTACAATGTGAGACCGTTGGTTCCCGCAAGTGTTGTCCTTCACAGGAAGCGCTGCTGACGTAGTTTGAGTGTGTGTGTGTATGTGTGTCGTGAGCAAGGACGTGAACAGGAGCCCATGTTTCTACGTACCTGCCTTTCTACCGTCGCCTCCGCTCCGCCTGCTGCCAGCAGACGGAAAATTGGGCCACTGGGGCCACCGCCACCGTCACCGGCCGACAATGACACACAGAGTGTGCCAGACGGGTGGCAGTGGCGAGACAGGGGGTGTCAAATGAGTAATGGGAAGTGCTTGCCACCTCATCCCCGCTGCCAGCCTGAAAAGTTCAGCCTGCGTGAGAGCAGCCCAGACCGGACGTTCTCCGTTGCCCGCCACCGCCGTCTGTGAATCAACCTGCAACCACCACCAACCCCCCTCCACCGCACCCTGACTCCACGACACACCCTCCCTTATCAACACGTCGCCATTGCCACCTATTATAAAGTGATTGTCATTTCCGCCGTGACATTGGTGGTCAGACGACTGGGAGAAGGGGTGGGGGGGGGGGGAGAGGGAGAGAGGAGAGTGTGAGAAGAAAAGGAGAAAAATTCTATTAATGGCCCTCTAACATTTGCAGCGTTGGCGTGTCCGTCTCACCTCACTGATGACTTTGGCTGCTCAGGACAAACATAACCGGAAGAGAGGTGAGGATTCATTACGCCAGCAACACCACAGACACACACACACACACACACACACACACACACACGCAAGCAATCTCCTTTTCTCATACACACAGACACACACACAAACAATCTCCTTCTCTCTCACACACACACACACGCACACACACACACAGACAGACACAGACACAGACAGAAACACACACACACATACACACAAACACACACACACACACACACACACACACACACACACACACACACACACACACACACACACACACACACACACACACATCCTGTCACTGCTGGAATGGAGAAGGCTATGCGGACCAAATCCTCAGTAAATAATGGGGTTTAGCGAGTGATGACAAAAGCCACCTGTGGCATAAAAACTCGCTTTAGAGGTGCCAAAATGATGAGGCCGTGGGAAGGGCCGTGATCGGGGTCCCAGTGGCCAGGGCGGGCAGCCGAGAAAAGGGCAACTCACGAGAGGCTCTGAGTCATTATCACAGGCGTGGGTTGGGTGGGTCATCTTTACAGATGACTGATGATGTTCCCGAAGCCTGGCGCGGAGAGGTGCGGTTCGGTGCGGTGCAGGGCGACAAAAAAGGAGCCGAGACGTGACGGCTGTGATTACGATGTCCCACCGGCAATTTTTTTTTGTGGGTGTGGAGAGGGAGCTCACGTCGGGGCCAGACGGTGGACCGCCTGGCCCGTCGCTAGACAGGCGAGGCGGGCAGGATGGATGGATAAATGGAGAGACGAGAACAGAAACCCACTGGCGCACGACATGAGATCACAACTGACGCATTCCTCACAAGTGGACCTCACAACTGTAGCCAGCTCATCAAAGTGAGGTCATCTCTGCGCTCTACTTCACACTTGTATAAAACGATAAAAAAATAAAACAATACAACAATATGAACTAAATCAAATAATATATACAAATACAATGTTATAAGCTTAAATAAGCGTAAATAATATGCATTTGTGTGAGAAATACTTCACAATACTACTATGCTGTGAGAAATACTTCACAATACTACTATGCTGTGAGTGCATTTACATCTCATCTTGCTGTCTCCTGCATAAGTTATCCCAGCCTCCTATGAGTACACTGGGAGTGATGACTGATAGGAAGAGCGGCTGCTCTCCCGCTGCTCCCGTAAAAACGAGATCTGGCCCTCGGATGCACGAGAACAGAGAGCTCAAAGGCGTAAACATACAGTAAGTGACAAGTCTGATTCATGTGATGGCCTCTGATGGGGGGCTGGGGAGTTTGGTGACTGTATATGTGTGTGTGTGTGTGTGTGTGTGTGTGTGTGTGTGTGTGTGTGTGTGTGTGTGTGTGTGTGTGTGTGTGTGTGTGTATGTATATGTTGTTAGAGAGCTTACTCATCCTGGACAGGGCTGACATCACCAGCACCTGTGTGAGACGTTTGTATTCACGGAGAAACATTCAGGAGAAAAACAGATGCAAACAGACTGAGATGGAGCACACACACAAGATGGAGAAAGAGAGAATAAGGACAAAACACTGGAGTTAGAGAAAGTTCAGAGGAAACACAGAGAGAGAGATAGACAGAAACGAAAGAGAAAGCAGATTGGTAATGGATGCCAACTAGTCTAGGCTAATGGGTAAATCCTCACAACCCTTACTTTAAGAATGCTTCTAACCATTGAGTTGGAAGCCTGGGCCTGAGTGTTAAACTCCCATGCCGTGTGTTTGTTGTAGTTGATGAATTGGTGGTCAACAGACCTCTGCTACACACACACACACACACACACACAATCTGGATGCGTTCTGGCCTGAACACTTGCAGACATATGACCTTTAGCTCAGCAGATGTCAGCAGCATGGATCTTGAGCTACAGAAAGTCAGATGGCAACTGCACACAAAACCCTTACCCACCACCCTGCCAGCTGACAGCATCCATTCATTCATGCATGCGTTGCTAAGCCAGAGCAAAGATACTTTAGAACACTTCATCAACCGTCTCTGGCCAGAGCTCAGACAGTCCAGCTTGCAACACACAAACCCTTACCCGTCACCGTACCACCAACAGCACCTATTCATTCATGCAAGCAGGCAGAATGAACAAACAAGACAAAGCCAAGGCTTTCCCCTCAAATGGCTCAGTTCACAACGCAACATGTTGGAATCCACAAACACACACACACACCCGCAGACACTCCCGATGCGCTCTGGTTCCGCATGTCTCCACCCTGAACACTTGTGGACATGTGACTGCATCTAGAGCTAGAGGAAGTCAGATGCAGCCGCACACAAACCCTTTAACCACCACCCTGCCTGCCACCGACACCATCCATTCATTCATGCATGCAGGCAGAACCAACGAATGAACGTGCCAGACCAAGCTAGGGCTTCCCCTCAGACGGCCCAGCTCGCAATGCAACATGTTGGAATCCACCGCCGACGCTGTTCAAACATATCCACACACACACACACATACACACACACACACACACACACACACACACACACACACAGCCCCGGGGTTCATTTGCATCTGGCAGCAGCCTGCTGCTCCGTGGTGACTGGCTTTTATTACCACTACACATAAATACATATATTAATATAGGCAGACAGGACCATGGCACGCTCTCTCTCTCTCTCTCTCTCTCTCTCTCTCTCTCTCTCTCTCTCTCTCTCACAGGCTAAATGCCTTGACAAGGGGGATGTACAGCATGGGTGGTGTATGTGTGTGTGAAAAGTGTGATTTTGTGGTCCCCTTGGGTGTGAACGTTAATTATGACAGTTATTACGAGCGTTTCAAATTTCGGATGGATTTCACTTTTTTGCGCAACTTGTGTAACCCTAGAGTTTGAGTAGTGTGTGTATGTGTATGTGTGTGTGAGTGTGTGTGTGTGTGAGAGAGAGAGAGAGCGAGAGAGTGAGAGAGAGAGAGAGAGAGAGAGAGAGAGAGAGAGAGAGAGAGAGAGAGAGAGAGAGAGTTGTTTTGTAGCCATACACTAACAAGCCCATATTCATCATTCTGAGCAAATAAGAAGAAGAAGGGAAGAAAAAAAAAACGCACAAAGACAAAGAGGATGGGGGGATGAACTCCAGCCTATCCATCATGGCCTTCAAAGCCGACTAGACAGCTCGATCACGGCTGTCAAGAGCAGTCTCAACAAACTCATGCTCTATCATAATATTTCACTCACTTCCCATGCAACTTGCCAAGGCCTTGGAGCGCTGTGCGCGAGAAGTGTTAACTCTCCTGCCCACCTCCAACTACCCCCAACTGCAACCACTTCCGACCGCAGACCGAACTGCACTCTGGACGCCATATGACTTGGATGAGCCCTTCGTCATGAAAGACCCCTACTTAGCACCTCTCTCATGCAATGCCTGAGAGGTGCATGCAATGTCCGCCAGGCCATCATATTTACCCAAACTGATTTTTTTCCTAAATTACGTCCATTGTGATGCAATACTTCTGTGTCTATATGTACTTAGAGTACTTACATACGCCCGTCTATGTAAACTTCATTAGATTGAATTGAACAAGTTTAAATTTTAAAATATTTTGTAATATAATATCCACTATTGGTTGAACATAATGTTCTGTTTTATTTGGATTTGATACAGCTGTGTGATTCATTGATGCATTCATGTGATTCATTCTAAATTAAATAAAAATGCATTCGTTTTAAAAGCAATTGGACAAAATCCTTTTTTTTCATCTTTGACATTTGTTTTTGTTAGAGCAGGATGCTAAGTATTCCATCCATAATAATTACCATCAACATTCAAGGGTTTCACCAAAATGTCATTTTTTTTTTAAAAAAAATAATAGGCTAATAAATAACTAAATAAATGAAAAACCTCACACGCATTCATATTTATGTTCATCAACGTTAATGACTTTTCTGATGTAATTTCCTGGTGATGCTACAAATGTTGCTAATTTTTTCAATCTCCAGATGGATTGTGAAGTCCATGGAGAGCACAAAATTCCCCAAAGTTCATAACAATCTTGCACTCTTGCCCCGAAACCCTAAACCTTTACAGAAGATGGAGAGGAAAATTACATTTTAGATGACCTCAGAGGAGAAAAGGAAAAAACAAAAACAGGCTAGTGACAAATGTAAAACTCTCTCTCTCTGTCTCTCTCTCTCTCTCTTTCCTACACACACACACACACACACACACACTCTCTCACAAACATGATTGTGCGAGCACACACACACACACACACACACACACACACACACACACACACTGAACAGTGAATGACAAAACTGCGAGCAGAGCAGCCAGGTCAGAGGTAGTGTGTTGGGATCAGTGTGGCCTCTGCTCCCTGCTCTCAGCTCGGTGAAAAACATGTCTAATTGCCCTATCGGGTGAAGCCTTCTGGGGTTATCCCCTGTTTCATCTGAGGAGGCTGGAGCTCACTGGAAATGCCTGGGAGAAGAGGAAGGGGTTTGGCTGCGGTGGGTAAGGTTACACTTTTGACAGCAAGACCCACCATGCTGAAAAGCAGCCCGTCTCCACTGTGTGTGTGTGTGTGTGTGTGTGTGTGTGTGTGTGTGTGTGCGTGCGCGTGTGTGTGTGTGTGTGTGTGTGTGTGTGTGTGTCTAGAGCATTAGAGTGCTTAGCTCTGAAAAAAGCCAGACCTCTTTTGTTAAGACGACAATTATCTCTGTGACAGCGAGAAGCACAAGCCACCGGGGGCTGAAATTAGTACACTCTGGTCCTCAGTGGAGGGAAGAACAAGCACAAATGAAGTGAAAAGGTTGGGGAGGGAGATGACGGGTGCATTGGTGTGTGTGTGTGTGGGGGGGGGGGGGGATCAAACTCAAATCTGTGAGGATTAAAACGAGATCTCTGAGTATGCAAGCATTGTCATAGGGGCGACCCTCAGGGTCGGCCGTGGACTTGGCAGCAGTCTCTCTCCGTCGAACTTGTCGAAAGCGCTTCCACAGTTATTTTCATCTTCTTTTGGGCATGTTCAGACGCCTTTAATTGTCAAACCAGCAAGAAAAAAAAGTCAATCGTTTTCTTTTTTTTTTGTCTTACCCTTCCGCCTCAAATGAAACAATTAAAATTCCATCTATGAATGATCCGCATAGATTGCACGACCATATAAGGTCAGGGGAAGAAGATGCATGGGTGTCTGCATGGGTGTGTATGTGTGCACATGATTTAGTGAATGTGTGTGTGTATGTATTTGTTTATGTCTGTGAGTGTGTGAGCGCGCAGGTGTGTGTACCCGTATTCCATGTTAACACAATACACGACCTTTAAAGCCTAGTAACCAGAGGCCAACAATAAATACTAAAAGCCGTAAACACCCAACACCTGAAGAGACAGAGTTTCGGGCAACCAAAACATTTAAACACCTCTGCTAAGTAGGCTTTTATGCCGACGTCTAGCGTTACCAGTGCATTGTGGGAAGAAAAAGGCGTTCTGCGACAAATACGCCCATAACATGTATGGACTATGCTGCAACACAAAAGACTGAATTGGTATTACACGCTACTGATAGCAATAATACAGCACATGTGCCACAGCCCAGCATAATATCCCAGTTGGCAATACATGGAGACTGCTATGCCTCCTCTAGTCAGACGTCTCTCTTGAAGTCTGCTGGGGATGGGGGAGGGGGGGGGGGGGGTTTGGAGTGGGTGGGTTATGAAGTAATAGGACACAGGGAAAAATATGACATCAAATCATCAGTGCTGGGAACAGACTGTCTCCAGTTCTACGAGAGAGCAGAGCACGGATACACACACACACAAGCACACGCACACACACACACACACACACACACACACACACACACACACACACACACACGAGAAGCCAAGTTCATGTTTTGTTTTCTTTTGTTCCCTCCGCCAGCACCCGCTCCCACCCCCACTCCCCCTCCTTCTCTTCTCTTAGCCTGGCATCCGTGCGTGTCTGTTCCTTTCTCCCTGTGCAGAGGAGAGGGACATCCTTAGAAAGCAGACATCCCTATAATGCGTCCTCTCCTCCTGGAGGCTGCTAGCAACAGCTGCTTTCAAAGCCCCAGTTCACCCCCTCCCCTCCCCTTCCCCCGCCCCCTCCACATGATTAGATACATTTCCAGCTCGCTCGCACTCATGAGTCTCCGAAAAACGCACTGTTCTGTTCCAAGCCAGAGACAAGCGGCAGGAGGGGTCTGTGTGGTATGTGTGTGTGTGTGTGTATGTTAGAGAGTGTGTGTGTGTGTGTATGTTAGAGAGAGTGTGTGTGTGTGTGTGTGTGTGTGTCTGTGTGCACGTGTGTCTCGGGGCTGTGTGTGTATATGTGTGTGTGTGTGTGTGTGTGTGTGTGTGTGTGTGTGTGTGTGTGTGTGTGCGTGTGTGTGTGGGGAGGGGGTGGGTGGGTGGTTGTGTGATGGCGGGCATGTCAGCACTGTGTCTAGCCGGCGCGGCTGACGGATCCCCCGGGCGCAGGCATTAGGTAGGATTCACTCTTGTCTTTTCCGCCACAATCCAAACTCACCCATGCAAGGTTGGCCTCGTCAAATCACATCACCGGGGGACCATTAGCCCCATTAGGGTGTCCGTGCGGCCTTTCAGTCCCCCCCCACCCCCCCCACCCCTTCCAGTCCACACACACCCCACCACCGCCACCCT
>JAODXP020000019.1:21305053-21307553 GCA_027497455.2 Sardinella longiceps
CTCTCTCTCTCTCTCTCTCTCTCTCTCTCTCTCTCTCTCTCTCTCTCTCTCTCACACACACACACACACACACTCACACACACACACACACACACACACACACACACACACACACACACACACACACACACACACACACACACACACACACAATCATGAAGGCGTCCCGCAGGTGTACTCCAGTGATCAGCTTAATGCAGTCATTTCCTCTCTCTGGTGCTGTAAATGGTCACAGCCGACAAACACGTCATCATACTACTGAACGTCATTCAGCAGTAATCAACACACTCCAGGCTCTCATGAGGAGACTTCATTGCCTTGCTATTTTATAAGTCAGTGTTGAGTATATATAAAAAATATAGCGCACACTCAAGTCTATTTTTTATCAACCATCAATCAAATATTAAAAAAGAGACTTGAGTGTGCGCTATATTTTTCATATACAGTTTCATTACGCCGAGGCAGCACCTCAAACAGTGTGCATGCCTCTATATTTCGCTATAAGTCAGTGTTGGGCCCAATGACCAGTGCCCACTTGGCTCAGAGCGGCAATAACATAAGGGGGATCACACCAAATGTGCACCAAATGAAATGCTAAAAAAAGCTATTGTTTTGAGTAATTGTTTATCAAAGCATGATTCAAGACAATCAGTAAGTGTAAAGTATCTGCCAATGTAGTAGAAAGTAAGCATTGTGAAATGTAAAGGCCAATTCAGAACTGAAGATCTGCGACAAGATGAGACGGTTTTAGAGAGGAGTTGCGGCAGTTTAATCAATTGTCGTAGGTTGTTGCAAGCAGTTGCAAGCCATCTCAAAAAGATTTAACGCGTCAAATCACAGTTTCTGAGATTTCTGAACGTCACTGGTTTTTTAGAACGTCGCAGCCCGTCTCATCACAGATCTTTGTTTTGTAGCCACCTTAACGCTTAAAAGGGTAAACAAAGGAAGAGGGCGAGAGTTAGAAAAGGAAGCTGCAGAGCCAGTGAGCCAGCCCTAGAATCCAGGGGCCGGAGCAGCCAAAACCAGAGCGAGAATGAGAGAGAGTGAGTGTCCTGGAAGAAGTGTTTACTGTAAAACTCCCAAACACCCTCCCAATCAGCTGGCCAATTGGCCACCATGACCAGCCATGGCATTGGTACAGCCATGTTAACCAGCTCCCTCTGCAGCCTGGAAGCTGAAAGATCGGGCAACAATATATACTGTACTGTATGAGCGTGATATGGGACGATCACAGCAGGACAGAGCTGGGCGTAACAATATAAACATTATAAACACACACACACACATACACACACACACACACACACACACACACACAAGCACACACACTTGTCCTGATATAGCATGAGTCCATCAGGAATCAGAAAGACAGCCCCCGCAGACTAATATAAGAGAGGGCCTTCTCTCGTCATACACTCACACACTGATGGAACTAATTGAGGTGGGTCAGGTGGGTGATGTTGTGTGCCTGGCCACATACTTCAGCAGGGGAAAGAACACTAAATGTGATGACTGGGCCACTGAGGGGCTAAAAGCAGGACAAAAAATCTCAGCACTTTTCACACCGCTGGTTATCCGAATGCAATAGTTTTAAACGCATAACATCAAGCCCAAGCTGATTGCCTAAGGGCCAGGGCAGCCTAAACATACACACACACAAAAACACATCTAAGCACAAACACACTAGCATACACGCGCACGCACACACACACACAAAACTATCTGTATACACACACCTACACATAAACTTTACGCAAACAAATATACATACCCAAATAAAACACACCCACTGAGACACATACACATAAATATATACACCCAGAGAAACACACACGCACACACACACACACACACACACACACACACACACACACACACACACACACACACACACACACACACACACATTCTAAAATCAGCCCTTGTGTTGTTAGGGGATGCTACGGCAGTGGCAGTGAGCACTGGCTTAAGCTTCCGCTCCCTGGCGGCGGCAGTTGATTCCTTCCTGAAGCTTCTGTCAATCCTGCTCACCACCACCACCACCACCCCACTACCACCACCACCACCACCACCTCTGCCCTCCTGGCCCCGCCGCCACAACTGAAAAAGGTCCTCTGTCGTCATGCCCTCCGCAAGGGCCAGACGGGCAAGTCTGGACACATCCCATTAGAGGGGGTGGGCTGGGTGGAGGGGTCAGAGAGGGATAGGTGGGTGTCTGGGTGGGGGTGGGGGTTAGGGTATTTAAATTTTTGGGAAGGGAGAAGGGGTGGGGGCCATAGAGGTGCTAAAAAAAGGATACGCTTCTGTTTACTCTCTCCCTGCCGAGCGAAACAAGTGAGTGAGTGAGCGAGTGAGAGAGTGAAACAAGTGAGTGAGTGAGCGAGTGAGAGAGTGAGACAACTGAGTGAATGAATGAGTGAGTTAGCGAACAAGTGAGTGAGTGTGAGCAAATAAGTGATCAAACTAGTGAGTGAGTGACTGAGTGAGTGAGTGGGTGAGT
>JAODXP020000019.1:21315053-21320053 GCA_027497455.2 Sardinella longiceps
CCTATAATTGCTGACATAGAGGAATACATTGCCACTTGTTTGGCCTTTGTTTTACGTAGACCCCTAACAAACACACACACACACACACACACACACACACACACACACACACACACACACACACACACACACACACACCGAAGAGAGGACAAACCAGCACAGACAGAAGTTGGGGCTATAAAGAAGTAGGATTTCTATGGGCAGATAGTCCATCTGAAGCAGAGATATTGAAAACTTTTGGAAAAACTGAGTAAAAGTAGACAGGTGATTCATCCCACCGTTGTTTTTTTTTCTTGTTAAGTTTATAAACCATTGCCTTGGTTGACTGAAGCTCATTTTTCAGAAGCTATCATCTATGTCAAACAATGTCTTTCAGACACTACTTCAGTCAGTCAGACAAAATATGCCAAACAAACACTTTACTCTCTCTGTTTCTCTCTTTCTCTGTCTCTGTTTCTCTCTCTCTCTCTCTCTCTCTCTCTCTCTCTCTCTCTCTCTCTCTCTCTCTCTCTCTCTCTCTCTCTCTCTCTCTCTCTCTCTTTCTATCTCTCCCAAGGTGTGTGTGTGTGTGTTGTGTGTGTGTCTGTCTGGAATATGTAGGGCAAACTTACAATCAAGAAAGACTGTGTGTAGGGGCATTACATGTGTCTATGTATGTGTATGCGACTATGCGTCCCTGTAAGAGATTGCATGAGTGTCCCTGTGTGTGTGTGTGTGTGTGTGTGTGTGTGTGTGTGTGCCTGCCTGCCTTCAGAGGGCGTTTCATGTGGCCCAGACGGCCCTGGGGACTCGTCCGTCATCGTGAGCGATTAAAGCAACAGGTATCACAGCAACGCTGAAATCTCCTGGCGTGACAGTCTCCTCACAGCTGGCCAGGGGTGGCGGGAGAGAGAGAGAGAGAGAGAGAGAGAGAGAGAGAGAGAGAGAGAGAGAGAGAGAGTGGGGCAGGAGGTAGAGGGCGGTGTCTGGAGCTATGACGGACAGGCAGTGATGTAGCGAAGCAGATGCGCTTTATGAAGAAGGGACAAGAGCCCATTTGGCAGCCCTCTGCTCTCTCTCTCTCTCTCTCTCTCTCTCTCTCTCTCTCTCCTGATTTTCTCTTCTGTTCTATCGCTGCACACACCCTGCTGTTTTATTTCTGCTCTATCCCCTTTCACTCTCTTCACTCTTTCTCACTCCTTGTGTTGTTCTCTCTCTCTCTCTCTCTCTCTCTCTCTCTCTCTCTCTCTCTCTCTCTCTCTCTCTCTGTCACATTCTCCCTTGCTCATTCTATCCATTACTAAACCACCTGTAGCATGAGAAGGAGGAAGGTCTCCTCAGGGGGGAAACAAAATTGTCATAAACTTTTGCTGAAAACACAAGTTATAAACTACGTCAGTGCTTCCTTACAAATGCCCCGCTCACTCCCCCCCTCCCCCCCAGTCCTCCAACCAATCCTCCAGAATGCTCCACTCTGAAACTGGTCTGAGTCAATCATTGAGTTGTTTAAGGTGACCGTGTTCCTCAATCTGAACTTTAGTAGGGGGAAAATAGAAAACAACAACAACAACAACAACAACAACAACAACAACAACGAATCCCCGGATCGTTCTATCTGGTCTTATTTTGAATAGCAGCAACAAGGTGCAACTTGGCTCCTCGCCCAAATCCCCAACCCCAAAACCCCACCCTCACCCTGGCCCTCGAGTGTACCCCCAGATACGGTGCATACAACCCCAGCCCCCGGCCTCGATGTCTATTTAAAATACAGTGAGGACTCGGCTGCCAAACAGTCTCTCTGCCGATTAGCTCATCTGTGCGGGTGGTTGATGGGTGGGTGGGTGGGAGGGAAGGGAGGGAGGGTGGGGAGGTTGATAGGGGCGGGTTGTGCGTCGGGCAGGAAGGCGGCTGCGGGACGCAGTCAAGAACACCTTCCCAAGAACACCTTAGCGCTCCTGTTACACGGCACTCCTCGTGGCGGAAATGCTCCGGGGCCAGATATCCACCCGCGGCGCTTAGAACAAATTCCGGACGTTTGAATGGATGAGGCTATTTTTACCGTGGCTAGACAGGGGGCCGTGTGTGTGTGTGTGTGTGTGTGTGTGTGTGTGTGTGTGTGTGTGTGTGTGTGTGTATGTGTGTGTGTGTGCTGGGGGAGGGGGTGTGTGGTGGGGTGGTTGATGGGTGTTGGAAGGGCAGGGGGAGGTGAGGGGACGGGGGGTGGGGGGCGTTTAAAGATAAACAAGCCATCTGTCGGAGAGATTTCAAGGCTGAGTGTCAGCCCAAGGGCCTGTAGTCCGTCTAAGCACCACAACCTATCAGCTGGAGGTGTGTGTGTGTGCGTGCATGTCCGTGTGTGTGTGTGTGTGTGTGTGTGTTAGTGTGAGTGAATGAGTGAGTATGTTTCTCGGTGTGTATATAGGGAAGCTAGTTTAATGGAACACCAGACTACTTTAAGGCCTGGAATGAAGGGCTTCCACCAGCCACTTTTACACTCACTTTGGCCCCTAACACACACACACACACACACACACACACACACACACACACACACACACACAAGCATGCACTTCACCCGGGAATAGCCCGTCATTACAGGTACTCCATTTCCAGTGACATCATACACGCTCCCAATTCCGCGCACACTCTATCCCAGCCCAGTTGTCACGGCAACACATGGTTCCCTTACATGCCACTGTCACCACTGCTTTGAAGCAAATGTAGATGAAGAGGTCCATACACAGACACACACACACACACACATACACACACACACATACACAAAAGAACACACACACACACAGACAGTCAGACAGACAGACACACACACACACACACACACACACACACACACAGACAGACAGACAGACAGACACACACACACACACACACACACACACACACATACACACACATATACACAAAAGAACACACACACACACACAGACACACACACAAGAGCACACAAACTGAAGGCTATGCTCTACTGGCAACCTGGGAATAGGCGGAATCTAATGCACTTGCATAATGTAATTAATGGACGTTCTGGAACATCTTTGAAACTAGTCATGGCGTTCTAGATGAAAAAAAAAAAAAAAAAAGATACGGTTTCGTTCAAAGGGAACAGGCTTTCGTGTGGGCCCTGTCATTCATTTTCATGTAGTAAGGGTTGGTTGGTTTTGTAATTTCATCTTGGCTCCGACACGGAAAGGCCCACTTCCTCAAACTTGCGGTGCTGTTGTGTTCCTCGTTAAAATGTAATTACTGCACACCTATGTTTTAATCATGAGACAGCACGTAAGCCCCACACAGGGAGCAAGAAAAATCAGAACACACACACACACACACACACACACACACACACACGCACACACAGAAACACAAACATCTGCTTTTTGCTTGGAGAGACGCGACGATAAGGTTAATTTGTGTGTGCGTGCATTTGGAAAAAACATGTCGTGAGATATTCCAGTGCGTTCCCCCTCTCGCTTCAGCTACACACCTGGGCATACAGGTGAGACTGTTTATATTACGCCTCTGCCAAACGAGTTCCAAAAAGTTCAATCTCTTTCAGTCAGCTTTTTTTACACCGCCCTCGCCTTTCCTTCCCCTCACAGAGCTGCAGACACACACATACACACACACACTCACACTCACACACACACACACACACACACACACACACACACACACACACACACACACACACACGTCTGGATTCAATGAGACATTCCCTCCTGTTTAAAATAAGATTACAGCTGTTAATACCCCTGAATCTGAATTGCTAGACTGTAGGCATATAGTGTTGACAGAGTTAAATGACTCTTACAGCTCAAAACAATTGCCTTTAATAGATAGATTTTGATGAGATCTCCATAGTCATAAAAGCATGCAATAATGTAGTAAGTGACTAGCATTTGGATTTCTGGAGTTGATTATGGCTCAGAGAGGCTGAAAGGAGAAATGCCTCTCAGAAATTTTCTCAGAAACTGAAACTACTTCATGCAAGTCACTGCAAACAGACTGGTGCTGATGCATCTAGCAAAAGTATGCAGCTCCACAGTTTGAACAGTTTAAAGTAGCTGGGAAGGGGTAGAAGCTGTGTGTGCAGGGCATGTAGTACTTTATGTAGTGTGCAGCTGGATTAAATACAAATCAGAATTTCTCATTTTTTCTAAAATGCTGCAAAATGGGGATTCTTTGACGAAAGGCAATTTTTCACAACACAATTTTTTATTTGATGCCATGCAATTATATCCAAATTTGGCAATGCTACATGCTATACTTTATATTTTTACAGTTACACTGTACATACAAATACATATACAGTATATTTCATAAACATCTACACACACACACACACACACACACACACAGACCTAGCATACCAATTTCCACCTGGAGCGACATGAAAAATGTGCGGCGAGAGAAGAAGAGCAGTGGCATATCCTCTGTGTGTGTGACAGTGTAATTCCTGCAGGCCCCGGGGCCATGTCTGCCATACTCAGACAGTTTACATGTTCCCGGTTCCCGGAGCAACACCTTTGCTGGGGCTGCAGCCGCCTGCCAAGAATGTGTGTGTGTGTGTGTGTGTGTGTGTGTGTGTGTGTGTGTGTGTGTGTGTGTGTGTGTGTGTGTGTGTGTGTGTGTGTGCATGCTCATTTGAATCTTCATCTCTGAGATTAATTAACCCTTTCATCCTCATTTGCACGCTCACACAACCCCAACCAGTTACAACACCTTTTTTTTTGTCAAAGTGCAGTGAGTGAGAGTGTGAATGCATACAGTATGTGTGTCTGTATTTGTGAAAAAGTGGGTGCACATAAGTGCATGATTGCATGTGTTTGTGTGTATGTTCTGTATGCATGTGTGTATAGTATGAACAATATACAGTATGTGTGCTTGTGTATCTCTCTCTCTCTCTCTCTCTCTCTCTCTCTCTCTCTTTCTCTGTGTGTGTGGCAGCTTTCTGCAGGTCAGTAAAGATGAGGAGTAGCACTGTAAATATCTGGTTTATGTCT
>JAODXP020000019.1:21325053-21335053 GCA_027497455.2 Sardinella longiceps
CTTGACTTTGAGAAACACTCATGATTTCTCGGGTCCTGGCCCATCAACCATTAACCAAACTAATCACACTTTTGTGCAGCTTCGATCTGCACTTTCTCACTTCTTTCTGTGACACACTTTGTACTCTCTGAGGGTCTCTGAGGAATGTCTTCATCTAAGTCTCCCTGCAAAGTTTGTCTTTGGTTTTGCATTTTCTTTCTACTCTGTGCAACATCCATCTTGACAAGCAATCAAAACAATGGAGCACTTTTGGTTTGGTTAAGTTTATTATTTTTTTTCACCCTCCATTTTCCATCCACATTTTCCAAGTCAGTGGGTAGAGGTGTGGTGGTAGGTGTCATGATAGTTTTGTTGAATTGACGTACCAAGGCATCTGATCAAATAAATTTTACTACAAGTGCACTTCCATCAGGTTATTCACCCCGACTGTACTATGAGAGCCCGATACTCAGATATGAGTCTTCATGCGTCACTGCGCCCTTTAGCTGATCTGGTGCAGGAGAGCGCCTGACACTTGAACTCTCGGATGCAGCGCAGGTTTGTTTTGACAGCTCAGGAGTGTGTACGTGAAACACGAACACACTCACGCTTACACAGGTTCCGGACCGTTGAAGCCAGGCGCACAAAGAACGTCCAGGTCAACACTGATCCTTCGTCGTGCCTTACAATGAATAACCCTTGTGTGACCAGCTAACTTAATTTGAGTCATTGTACACATGACAGGAATGTGCTGGGCGAATGTTTATTTTGCTACGTCATCAAAGCCACGCACTGACAATGAATGTATTTTGACAACTTGAGAAGGATGATGTTGGTCAGAGCTGAATCAACAATCATTCGGAAGGGCTTGTCTTTTGTTCCACATAGAGCTTGGTGTTTTCCAACATCACAGTCTCGCTTCAAAAAGGTCACCACTATAGCTAGCACTGATAGACGAGACATGCTGGGGAACTCTATGTTTCTCTCTCTCTTTCTTTCTCTGTGAGAGAGACAGTAAGTGTCCACAAAAGCAAGTAGCTACAGTACAGACAAATTAATAAGATAAGGTGATGGAGAGAGAGAGAGAGAGAAAAGAGAAATGTAAAGAAATACACAAGACGCAGAAATGCTGAGACTCAAAAATACCCTAAAATACACAGAATTACACGGAAAATCTGATAGTTGCCCATATATGGCTAGGTTTGGAGGTTTGGATCTGAAAGACGGGGAGGGGGACACATGAAGTATGAACGTATAGCTACTTCTGGCAAAAAAAAAAAAAAAACTTCCATCTGTGTTGAGGACTCCATAGGGCCTGGCCACAGGGGGATTCATGTACGCTAATTAGCGCAGATCAAAGTCAATTAGCTTGCACAACACATCACATGGCACCTGCCTGCTATTAGCACAAGCTGCCAGGCAAAAGGGAAGAGATCTGCTGTGCACCAAGAGATGCTGGGCCAAAAAGAGCAAGGGGAATGTGGAAGTGTCTATGGGCCTGCCAAATAACCCAAATCCCCAAACCCCTTTCGCAATCCTCCCTCCAGCAGCGCCCCCCTACCTCCACCCCCAACCCCCACAACCACCCAAATCTATGGGGCCCATTCCACTCAGATTAACGCCAGTGGGTGTTCACACAAATCCCATCACACCTCACCTATAGGGAGAAGTCCCTCCACTAAGACCTGGGAAAATACACCAGAGACCTAGAGCGCTGAGCACTAAGCAGTTTCTTTGTGGATGGAAATTGTGACAGGATTGCCATTGACAAAAAGACTAATTTGATGAGAGGGATTTGGAGAGACCGCAAAGCCTGGCTCAAAAAAGCATTAGGACTATGATGTGTTTTACTTTCACAACATGTTCTTAACATAATGGATGAGTTATGAAATTACATCTGACGAGGCTAATATTTGTTCACAGGATACACAAACATTCTCCAACATGCAAGGGTCCTTCCCAAGAATGCAGAAGAAAAATAAACAAGGGCATTTGTTAATCTTTTGGATACAAACATCTGTGTGCATTTCATAAAACAGACAAAAATATTTTGGTCTTCTTCAAGCCTTGATTTTTTTGAGGCAACATCTGAATGTTTTGATTTATCTGTACCAGGAGCACACTTGTTGCACAGCCTTGATGCATACACCAGTTTATTTTGAAACCGATACATTTTTTCCAGTCATGTGTCACGACCCATTATCGCCAGCAGAGAGCAAATGAGTTTGGACACACGAGTGTGTCCCTAATGTTTTATCCAGAGGGCTGTCGGTGGTCAACACCATGTAAAGAGTTGAGAAAACATTGGCGTATGAAGTGACTTTATGGGGGGAAATGCAACCCAAGCGTGGCCGACCTCGCTTTCTCAGAAGAGAGAGCAGTGTGCGCTGTAGAGCTGACATCTGGAGGTGGTTGTGGCATGAAGGAATGTATGAAAAAAAAAGAAAAGTAGTATAAGACGAAAAAGAAGATGATGGTAATGATGACGATGATGATGAAAATGATGATGATAATTCTGAAGAAAGTAAGTGAGTCTGGAAAGTAAGCCTGTAAAAAACATGTGCCAACAGAATCTTCAAAAAACTTCATTGATTTAGAGAGAGAGAGAGAGAGAGAGAGAGAGAGAGAGAGAGAGAGAGAGATGCAGTATTCTGATTGGCATTCAGAATTCCCCTACTGATTCCCCTACTGTTCTTTTGCTATTTTACTATCCTGACGAGTAAGAGATTGGCAAATAAAGTAGATAGAGAAGCAAAGAAAAGGGGGAGAGAGAGAGGGAGAGACAAAGAGAGAGAGAGAGGGAGAGAGAGAGAGAGAGAGAGAGAGAGAGAGAGAGAGAGAGAGGGAGAGAGAGAGAGAGACTGATTGGGAATGCTGTACTGACATCTCTCTTCCTTCATGACTCTACCTACCTTGAAGGGAAAAAGAGAGACAGAGAGGGAGAAAAAAGGACAAATTCACAGATGGACATGCACATATAATATTATTTGCGCCCCATGGTACAGCCCTACCTGCCAGGGCCACCCATCAACAGGCTTTTAATGGCCATCATGCAGTTCTACCCAGGTGACTTCAATGCTCCAGGCCAACATGTGCTTATATGATCAGTCCTGCTGCAGCTGTGTAGTCATCATTTCCCCACCACTGATCTGAGAACAGCGGACATTCCCTTTTCTTCCGTGTTATTCCTACCCAGGCTCATGTCCCAATACAGTGATATGGGTAACAACATGGGCCACTCAATGATGATTTGACCAAGATACGAGCCAGGTGATGTGGTCCAGGTGACCCAGTTCCGCAGATAGCTCCTCTGAGATAGTTATAGTGGATGACTTTGTACTGATAACGCTAACCAGATAAGGGATATGCTTCAAGAGATATCTGAGTCATCTCTTCACACTCTATTTGCATTTTGTTGCTACACGAAGCACAAAGTGATTTTGTTTCGCATTTCTATTTTTGTTGTTTTGGTTTTTCCTTTATGGTTGTGAGGGCGGGGGGATGGTGGGGGTGGGTGGCTGGGGATTTTTTCGGCACGTTGTTCTGCTGGGGTGGTTTGGTTGCTGACCGGGAGATCAGTATCAGCTCCAAAGACAAGGCAGGAAGTGTTCCGTCTGTCATTATCGGCGCTACCCTTCACTGCTATGTTTTTTCTGAGCTCATCCGACCCTAAGATCCATGACAAGGACCCAGTCTCTCAGAAACACACACTCACACACTCACAGTGAGGCTAAGACTCAACAGCTGATGGTCATAAACTGCAAGTGTGTGCGTGCATGGGCGTGAGTGTGTGTGTGTGTGTGTGTGTGTGCCTGTGTGTTTGTATATGTATGCTTACATGTATGCATGTCAGTGTGCACGGGTTTTGTGTGTAAATGCAAATACTGGCAATTATATAAGTGATTTATGCAAGCGCAAACATGTATGCAGTACGCATAGGAGTAATTTTACAGACTGTGCGTGTGTGTGTGTGTGTGTGCGTGTGTGTGTGTGTGTGTGTGTGTGTGTGTGTGTGTGTGTGTGTGTGTGTGTGTGTGTGTGTGTGTGTGCATACCTGTATGTTTGCACCTCTAAGATCAATGACAATGAAACACTCCACAGCACACAGCTTCAGCTGCACTGCAGCCACTTCAAAACCTGTCAACTCTGTAAATATGAAACGCCCCACCCGCTTTGGTTTCTATGTCTAGACACAGCTGCACGTGGCCAGGCGTGTTCCGGCGGCATACTTAATGTGATACGCTAAAAAAGACAAACAGATAGAGAGAGAGAGAAGATAGAAATGTGACAGAGAGAGACGGAGACAGGAGAAACAAACAAGGCTTGAACGAGTAAGACAGAGAGACAGAGAGAGAGAGAGAGAGAGAGAGAGAGAGACGGGTGAAAGAAAAGTGAGACAAAGAGCACACAAACAGCGCTCCTGATTTAATTACCAATCCCTAGGAAATGACAGAAGACCCTTAAATCTCTCTCTCTCTCTCTCTCTCTCTCTCTCTCTCTCTCTCTCTCTCTCTCTCTATATATATATATATATCTTTCTCTTTCCTGTAGTGGCCTCACCTACACTTTCAAGTGCACTCTCCACCAGAAGACACCCCAGTCAAGTAGGCAGTGAAAAGTCCTATCAACGCTTGGTTAATTGCTATGGAAAAACACGGTCACTCAGAAAGGCAAACATTTTGTCTTCCTTTACATCAATGTAGCCACAACCTTTGGGAGTAGATGGCTTGCAGCCCAGTGGGCATGTATGACAGGGCTGACTTGGAGAGTTTCTCTGTGCCCGCCCAGCCCGCAGCATCTGAGTGAGCAGGACAATGCCCCATTAAAAGATCTTTCATCTCGACCTTTGAACACACTAATTATTTCCTTTAATCGCCGGGCATATATTCCATACCTGAGAGGCACGCTTAATCACAAGATGACAAATGCGAGGGTTAGTAAGTGCAAACTCAAAATCAGGAACTCATAATGGCACTTGTAGAATGTAAGAGTGGAACATTTATGAATTTGTGGGATGGTGATGGCGCAGGATAGCTGCATCACCTGATTGACGTTTCACTGCACACAGAACAACTCAAAACAACCTAATCTCTCTCTCTCTAAGAGCCTCACAAATGAATGACTCGTCTAGTGAACACTCACTCTCAAAACACTCAATGAACGAAACAATCAGTCTAACTCTTTCATTACACATAGCTAGTCACCATCACCGTCATCAATCAAGTCTCATGACGCATGCCCCTCGTGCTGATTGGTTGATTAGCTGATTGTAATGAATACTGACAGCATGCAAGCACTCTCACCACACTCTGACCACAGTGGCTTATACACTTGCCAACAAATCAAGAGAAACTCATTCTGAGAACCCAGCCCTTTCCTCAAGAGGTCTATAAATCAAGCCTTGTAGAGGTGGTCTTTGTGACGTGAGTCATCGGTGGCAGCAAAGGTGGCGGTTGAGGATTTATTTTTTTTTTTTTTTAACATGGGCCTTTTCCACAGCAGACATTTTCCCAAAAACTCACAGGGCAAGCGCAGATATTATTAATGACAACCAATAAGTTTCTCATTCGATGTAACAGAATTTTGGTAAATGGGAGTGTCGGTCAGTGTTTTGACCACCATCAAATGGGGCCAGTTTACACCCTTGACATTGAGAATACATAGAAAATGGTGGTTTGTTATTGGCCTCATTTTCATTAAACAGAGCAAATTAACATCAGAAAATGGGGATGTTGTCTCAAGCCCTGTCCCCTTGACAATCCTGATGGCAAGAAATTCTGTTTGTGGCAATGTGAAGCCTGCAATTTCAAGCATTTTGTATGGGATTTCAATGTAAAGTCAGCAGCGCGGCCTTAAAAAATGCCAGCGATTTTAGGTGGAGTTACATCAGCTTCCCAATCTAATAGTAGCAATGGTATTGAAACTGAATATGACCATCCTTAGAGACATCCTTAGAGTTCAACTCTTAGCCAAGTGTGCACGATATGTGTCAAATACACAAAACACATTTCTAACAAGCACTAAATATATTGAAATATTTGACAATAAATTTATTACAATACAGTATATTTGCATTGTTACTGGTACAATATACTATAGGCCTAACTGTCTGAAATACATATGCCTAGTAATATATTCCTAATCACATTTATTAAGCACATTTTAGATATTTACATATATTTTTAAAAGCGCTTGCCAAATATATTTACATATATTTCTTTTGTGTATAGACTGGCTTCATGGTTCAACAGTAGGTTAAATCTCCACTTTCCATCTCTGCTAATCTCATGCTCTGTACATATCCGTATTGCCTTAATTACTCCACAAAGTCATCCACAGGAGGAAATAACTTTTTGAAAAGATTTCCATTGCAAATGCTACGGACAGAACAAAGATACGACTAGTAATGTGTGGCTGTAGGTTGGTTGTGTCTTGTTGGCACGGGTGTTCAAAAGATTAGCTTACTCAGGAGACCTCAACCTTGGCACCTGTAGCAGATGTGAAAACGTTGACATCATGTCGTTCTCTTCGGCAACAAGACAATGAGAATGAGCCACTTAACTGACTTGAAACCGTGCCCATCCTGATGGCAGTTAACTCTGATGCTCAACCCACGTGAGCCCCAGGCGCTTTATCCCTTGCCAACCTCTCTATGACCTGTCTCTGGGACTCATTAATGAAAGAGATTTCTGAGATGACCGACTGCGAACTTTTCACTGGCTAACACTAGAAGGGATACACCTACTACAGTAAAGTCAAGTCTTGCAGATTTTAACCGTAATAGTTACTGAAGAAACAAAAAACTAGGCATGGCCGCGTAACAACAGTAGCTAATCTTAAATAAACACAAGATTTGTGTGCCATTTTTGGCCACAACTGTGTTCTCTTTAATGACAAGCCTCACACCTAATAATTCAAATTTCCAGTACTGTCACCTCTGAAGTCGGACCATGTCAGTGCAGGTTGGTATAGTGGGCACTAGGAGAGTAGGAGAAGACTATTTTTAGGCAACTCTTCTTTTGGCTGGAAGGTAATGCTCCGTGAACTCTTGAAGAGTCGATCCTTTTAGTGACATGTACTCAGAGGACATTGTCAGAGGTGTGGTGTTTTCAGATGTGCAAAACAGTGCAAAACTCAAAATGAATTCAGTGATTTGAATTCAAAATGAATTAAAAAATGATTTCAGTTGATGATGACAAAAGATGCACATTAACAAACAGGAGAAAAATTAAACATTTACTATGGTGTTAAGAAGGACTTTCAGCAGACTAATAAGGACTAAGTAAACAGAATTGTTATTTTGAGAGATGTTAAGAGGCCATTTCCAAAACACTTTTGTCATTTTTCTCATCCAGCATGAGAGAGAAGCATAGACCTGTACAAAGAAATACTTAACTTAATACTTCAACACTTAAAACGTTTTCAACATGTTCTAACACAAAGCCAAAGAACGGCTTCAGAGCACTGATCACAAATGAGTCAGAACAGGTGTTTTTGTCCTGTTTGGTTTCTGCAAACTCCAGGCAAGCATCCAGCTCCTCCCAATACAGGTTTAAAACTATGTGATGCACACAACAATGCAGGTCTCTACCAAAGCAATAGCAACCAAATGATGACAGCTTCTTCTATAGATACTATGAAGGCAAACAAAATAATAAATAAATAACACTGCTTTAGTAACCCCAATACTCTTTGTGAGATGAGAGGGAAATGTCACTAAGTGTCAGTGGAAAATACTCATCCTGCAGGTCTTGGTTGGTTTGACAGATGGAGGATTCCGCCCCACCTCAGTAAAGAGCTAAAAATTCCACCCTGGAGACACCATCACACATATAAAAGAAATATTTATATGAAACCACTCTTAAATGCATCTAGCGGGTTGTGAGGAGGTGCACAAAAGCATAATCTTCTTCCGTCCCCAAAAATATTTACACTTCATCTTCCTGCCCCAGTGCCCGTGGCGGATGGAATCTTCCTTCATCTGCTAATTATAGACCTTTGAGACACAGACATCGAACCACTTCAATCCCGTGTGTCCGTGTGTGTGTGTGTGTGTGTATGTGTGTGTGTGTGTGTCTGTGCGTGCGTGCGTGCATGCATGGATGTGTGCACTTGTGTGTGTGTGTGTGTGTGTGTGTGTGTGTGCACGTGGACAACGCACGGTTTACAAATCAAAAGCAAATTAGTAGATGAGCGACAGCATATTACAGGCGCTTCAGCTTCCTCTTCCACTCCGACAAAAAAAGGAAGGGGAAAGACACTCCGTACACAAACATGCACTCATTTTTTAAAAAAAAAAACACTGTAGACCACACAACTATTACAGAGATACCTGACTAGATAGGCATTTGTCTACCATACTGGTCTACCATGGACTGACGTGGACTTAGCAGAACCAAGCAGGGCCAGGCCTGGACTGGGACCTCAGTCTCAGTTGGGTACAGACTCAGAAGCTCCCACGGGGGGGTCTTTTTAAACCAGTGGAAAAGAGATGGAGCAAAACTGGAAGATGTGGGATAACTGAGGGGTTTCCTGGCAGCCTGGGAATTCTGTGGCTAAAGCTAAAGGGTGACTGCGCAGAAACGAAACACACACCCTCCCAGACAAACACACACACAAACACACACACACACACACACACACACACACACACACACACACACACACACACACACACACACACACACACACATTCACAAGCACACATTCACATGCACACTTGCTTGCACGTTCACATACACAGGCACACTCATGCACGTTCACATGCAGACACACACACACACACACACACACACACACACACACACACACACACACACACACACACACACACACACACACACACATGCTTTCTATTTCTTATTGTCTTATTGAGGGGTTTCCTTCACAAGAACAGGGATCCTATGCCAGTGATGCAGACAAACACATCCTCAATCCACAGCTCCTGACCAACCAATGCTGCTTCTGCCTTAGTGTTTGTTTCCATAAAGGCTGGCCCAATGGTAAATGGTAATGGTAAATGGTAAATGGACTGCATTTATATAGTGCTTTTATACTCCTACGAGCACTCAAAGCTTTTTACAATGTATGTCTCACATTCACCCATTCACACATGCAAGGGGCCACCATGCAAGGGGCTAACCTGCTCACCTGTACAATGACTATGATGCACAAAATTTCGATCATTGAGGTGGCTTTCAGTAGTGCTTAGCAGTATACAACAGCAGGGCTACGTGTTGATTCACTCCGGATTATACCTTTAAGGCTGGCCCAATGACTGTACATGCTGCATATCTTTGTACACAGTCATAGGGCAGGCCTGTATGCTAGTGCCCAGTGCCTTCCTGAGGGTTACACACAGCAGCTTCCTACAGCAGACAACCTCTGAGCACCTCCCCACCCCCACCCCCACCCTATCCCACCCCAGACCTCATCCTCCACCAGCCCCCACATCACATCACAGACCATTACATCCTCTCTACTCATGTGGAACAACGGGGAGGTTTGCACCCCCCCCCCCCACAAACACACACACACACACACACACACACACACACACACACACACACACACACACACACACACACACACACACACACACACACACACACACACACACACACACACACACACACACACACACAAACACCATACACCATCAACCACCAAGACTACACACAACACACACACACACACACACACACACACACACACACACACACACACACACACACCATCAACCACCCAGACTACACACAAACACACACACACAAACAAACACCATACACCATCAACCACCCAGACTACACACAAACACACATTCATTCAGACTACACACAAACACACACACACACACACACACACACACACACACACGCACAAACGCACAACCACCACCACAACCACCACCATCCAACCCCCCCACCCCCCCACCCAGACACTCCCTCTCTCCCTCCAAATCTGTCCAGGTCAGCCGAGAGATTAAGAAACTCAAACGGGGTCACAGAGATCAGTGATCAAA
>JAODXP020000019.1:21345053-21347553 GCA_027497455.2 Sardinella longiceps
CATCAACTTCTGACAAGTAATTACCTCAGCTCATCTTGTACTTTATATAAAGTACATTTGGACCCGTAAAAGTGCACTGTTGAGTGCCGGCTGAGTAAATTTTTGCAACTCGTATGAACTCGTACATCGAGTACCTCAGGATGAAAAAGGGCAACAGCGTTCTCCTTCTGCTCAGAGCCGCACTGTAGGTTTGTTTTATAAAAAGGCGCGTGGGGATGGTTGGTTGGTTGGTGGGTTGGCGTGGCGTGAGAGAGGTTCTCTGCCGTGCCACCGAGGCTTCAGGCTGCGGGTATAGCGTGTGAATGGGCGAGAGTGGCTCGGGAGCTATGGTTTGGTGACATTGCATCGCATTCGCGTTCGCTGTGCTCGTGTAGTATTGCGTGACAAAGGCTGAGGGAGGAGACTGAGAGAGGTGGTGAATGTACTGTAGGCCCGGACACTCTCTTCCGAGGCTACAGGTTCAATATGGGGTGAGTGGGCCGAGAGAAAAAGGAGGGCGAGAGAGAGAGAGAGAGAGAGAGAGAGAGAGAGAGAGAGAGAGAGAGAGAGAGAGAGAGAGAGAGAGAGAGAGAGAACCAGACTGAGAAATTTACATCCCAAAGCTCTAGTCCTGGCTCCTGAGTTCGGTTCACATTCCATTCTGCTCTAATGAGTCCACTGTACTTATAGACACACACACACACACACACACACACACACACACACACACACACACACACACACACACACACTTCCTCACACAAATATAAATGCACACCCATATACTCGTGGACGCACGCAAACAAGCAAGCACGCAAGCAAAGCTCAAGCGCTACTGCACTGCTAAACAACGCGCCAGGCAGCACGTCCTCGGCCGGTGCACGCGAGCCCCTGTGCCACCCACGCCCACATGCCCTCGACACACACGCAAACACACATGCACCCGCCGACCCTGGCTATGAATGTGTGTGTCAAGATCAGAGCCACACACGCAACAGCATTTGCATGCAAGGATACTGTACTTTCAGACATGTATAGACACACATGCACACTCCAGAGTCAAACACATACATACCGGAACCACACACAGGCAGACATACTGTACACATTGACCCAGCAGCTATTGTATCATGAACACACACACACACACACACACACACACACACACACACACACACACACACACACACACACACAGACACACACACATGCACACACACAAACAGACAAACACACACACACACACACACACACACACACACACACACACATACAAATACTCACAGACACACAGACACACACACACACACACACACACACACACACACACACACACACACACACACACACACACACACACACACAAAAACAGATAATGTTGAAAGATGTTTCAAACACATCCCACACATCCCTAATCCCACACATCCTCCTCCCACACACACTAAAACTGAATGTGAAGCATTTCCGATGAAGCAACTTTTACTCTTTCATGACTGTTTGGTTACAGGCCAGAACTGTTACTAACCTCACCCAAAACACCTACCCATCCAGACACACACACACACACACACACACACACACACACACACACACACACACACACACACACACACACACACACACACACACCTGCAAAGCCTACAGGTGAGTTTCAGCCATGTAGATATGACCACAAACAATCCACTCCTCTGACTCAGGCTCTGACAGGTCGACTTGAAAGGGAATCTGAGAGCCACTGAAAGCATAAGGCAATGGGAGCACCATTCTTTTACATGACTGTACTCTTGTGCCTGTGTGTGTGTGTGTGTGTGTGTGTGTGTGTGTGTGTGTGTGTGTGTGTGTGTGTGTGTGTCTGACAGTGTGTCTGTGTGTCAATGTAGTGTTACTGCTCTTCATGTGTGCATGTCCTGTATGAGTGTATACATGTATATTAGACCTGTTCAAAAAAAACTTTTTTTGTTATTTTAAAGCCAATTGCTGTGATTCCCATTCTCCAAGCTATGGAATGACCAGATATAAAATTATTTTGATTTTGGACCATGGGAAGGCCTGCCTCATGAGCCATGAAGTTTTAATGCTGATTTTTGTTAAAAACGCCTGAGATTTTGGCCCATTTTGCCTCATAACTTCCATATCATTAGTCATAGAACATTATGAAAGGTACCATATGAAAGCTGGGGACATGTACTTTCAGGTGATACCCAATATGTTAGTGATCTAAACAGTCATTGTTGTTTTTAAAGCTAAAAAGTGCTACATTTTAGGCGGTTTTGGAGGTTTCAGATCAGACATCACATCATTTTACCTGTTACATGTACTAAATCAACAAATATAATGGCAAATTGAACTTTGCAATGAAATATATTTACAGTAATAGCATTGGAACATTGAAAATAACATTTTCTGCACATTAGGGACAGAAAACCATGTGTATTAGGTTGAACATGAAAGTAATTACATATTATACATAGGAACTGGAGACTTAGTTACAATAACATTATCATTAGTTCAGTATGGCCTT
>JAODXP020000019.1:21355053-21360053 GCA_027497455.2 Sardinella longiceps
GGAGCAGATTTTTGGCTGCAGTACAACTCTCTCTTTCTCTCTCTCTCTCTCTCTCACTCACACTCACACACACACACACACACACACACACACACACACACACACACACACACACACACAGACTCTCCACCTCTCTTACTCTTTTCTGCTAGCCTTATCTCTCCGTATCCTTGTCTATTCTTCTCCTCTATCTTGGAAACTTAACTTTCTCCGTCTTTTTATCTATATCCCTCCCACACTCCCAACTCTCTCTCATCCTCCACCTCTCTCTCTCTCTCTCTCTCTCTCTCTCTCTCTCTCTCTCTCTCTCTCTCTCTCTCTCTCTCTCTCTCTCCCCTTCATTGCTCAGCTCTGATTCACGCCTCCTGGGTTTCCTCACGGTGTGGAAACTAAGAGGCCATTACTCAAGGGCCCAGCCACGTCACGTCACGCTGTGTTTACTCTGTGAATTGTGTGTGTGTACGAGTGTCTGTCTGTGTGTGTCTCTATGTGTGTGTGTGTGTGTGTGAGTGTGTCTGTGTGTGTCTGTGTAACTGCCTGTGTGTGTGCGCGCGTGTCTGTGTCTGTATGTGTGTGTGTGTTTGTGTGTGTGTGTGTGTGTGTGTGTGTGTGTGTGGGTGTGAGTGTGTGTTTCTGTCTGTGTGTGTGTGTGTGTGTGTGCAAGCATGTGCGGCCTGGGTGGGTTTTTCTTTATAGGCAGGATACGGGTGCACGATGGAGGTGACAGAGGCCAAGTTGAGGTGTGGGTGGACTCAGGAGAACATTCTTTATCCAGCGTGTGACGCAGGAGAAGCAGGGCATGGACGCAGACTGGGACGCATGAGACGCATGAGGCAGGCAGGAGCGCAACTCAACTCAACTCACGAGCATGCTTGGCACAAAGCCCCAATGCAAAAGAGAGAGAGAGAGAGAGAGGTTCCATGATCTTCTCAGGGTCACAAAAACAAACTCTTTCCAATGTGGTAACAACTGGCCTGGCCACATCTCAGCCCACCCACATACATATGCACACACACACACACACACACACACACACACACACACACACACACACACACATAGAGAGAGAGAGAGAAATGCTTTCCCCTTCAGACACACAAACAATTCATCCAATGTGTATGCAAGGAAGCCAACATAACAAAAACTCTCTAGTCCTGCAGGAGGATCAGAATGAGGTAGACATGGGCCTGAGACCAGATACTGTCTCTCATTCTCACTCTCTTCCTTTCACCTTCCCCTCCCTCCCTCCCTCCCTCTCTCCCTTTCTCCTTCACTCTCTCCTCCTCTCTTCCTCTCTCTCAACTCACACCTCCCCCTCCCTCACTCCTTCTCTCTTTATCTCTCTCTCTCTCTCTCTCCACCCTCTTTAACTCTGATCTCTCTTTGTTGAATTAGTCGCTGACCTTCTTCCTTTCTCTTCAACTTCTTTGTATCTCTGATTCCAATTTAGTTTTTTCTCTCTCTCTCTCTCTCTCTCTCTCTCTCTCTCTCCTATTCCTCTCACACTTCTTTATCCATCTCCTTCTCCTCTCTCTCTCTCTCTCTCTCTCTCTCTCTCTCTCTCTCTCCATCTCCTTTCCCTCTCTAGCCCTCCACCCATCCTCTATGGATTCTATCTTTCCATTTCAGTCGCTGTCTCTGTCTCTCTCCGTCCTCGCTCACTGCCCCACAGCCACCCCACCCTCACCCCACCTCCCCACTCCACCCCTTCAGCCCCAAATAACCTCCACATCCCCCTCTGAAGGTGAGGCTGACCTCGGGTGCGGGCCGCGCCGTCGGCTGGTCCTGGTGGTTGGCGAGGATGAGGAAGGGCAACGTGCAGAGCTGCGGGTGCTGCAGCGCCAGATGCAGTTCCGCCCGCGACGCCTCCAGCTCGGCCGCCGAGCATGCGCTGTTCACCACGAACACCACGCCCTGGGAGCCTTGGTAGTAGCGGCTCCAGTACTTCTTGATGTGGTCTGCACCTGGAGGAGGAAAGGGGGGGAAAGGGAGGGGTGGAGGGGGTGAGGGGAGGGGTGGAAGTCATTACCATATTACCATTAACACCGAAACTGGGAAAGAGCAGGCATGCATGACTGGCTATGTACACTCCCAAGGTAAGTATGAGAGTGTACGTGGCCTGGGGGAATGTATGAAGCAAGCTAAACTCAAGCAGCAGGAATGTAATGTAATGTAATGTAACCCAGAGCAGACACTCCGTAATGATCACTATTGTGCCACTCATACAGTTGATTTAGTTTGAATCTCAAAGGTTCTTCACAGAGCTTTTGGCTTAGAGAGAGGGCAAGCACAAAGACAGTGGTGGTGAGCAGAGATTTCCTTTGAGCAGTTTCTGTTTGAAGTGGGCTTACTGGAGGATGGATTGGAAGACAAGAGACACACGTGGCAAGCAGATAGTTCATACTGTACATACAGTAGATTCCAGAGGCAAGCCTGTAATTCCTACATCACATCATCACAAATGTAGTTAGCTTACTGTATTAGCTGACTATCCACTACTCCCTTTACTGGGAGCCTTCCATCTTTTTTTCCTGAGGAGGTGGCATCTTCGTTTTTGATTGAATTTGCTTTTCACAGAAAACTTTTTTTAAATTACAGTTTGTCGAAGGCCTTTATTTTGTCTGATAAACCAGCGTTGATTGATCAAAATGTTAAATCCACCTACAGGCAAATTGGATTCTATGTCCTGTAGAAACTTGCAACGGTCTACTTTTTTTAATGTTTTATTTTGTGTGTGTTTTGTGTGAATGAGAAGAACAAGCCGAAATGAATGGGAATAACGTGGCTATTTTTTCAAATTCAAGGACTACAAAGGCACAGATAATTGTGTGAAAATCTAAGCAGTGGAAGTAAAAAGTTGGAGGAGAAAACTCCAATAAAGTATAAATAACCAAAATAGTAACATAGGTAACATAGTATTAGTAACGACTTTTTCTATGACTACGAAACTTGGTGACTTTTCCTAAAATTTTGTTGGTTACAATTTAGTACCAAAAGATTAGGTTTATCATTGTTGGTGTTGCCATGGCAACGGTTTTCTGACAGGTATGTCTGACCAAAAAATCAATCACTGATGTAAGTCTCATCAGTGTGCCTTCTTTATTGCATACTTATCATTTCCATAAGCATTAACAACCTTGTGAACATTTAAGTGGTCTGAAGCATATAATCACTAAAATTGAGGTGCATTACCTATATTTGATGGAAAATACAGTATGGTGACATTTTGGGCAATAATCAGATAATGATGTCATAATGACGTCATAATATCACATAATGACACCAAAATGGTATTATGCATCGATTTTTAGATGTAGATCATCTCCTTCAAATTTTACGGTCATACGCAATTCCGTTCATAAGTTATTCCCAGGAATGCCAAAAAAGCCCGGTCTGGATAGGCTTAAATGATTAGCTATGTCTCAAGAGGAGACATGTTTTAGACTTCATATGACCCTGATTCCTTAGAGGTTACAGATGAATGAAATTCCACTTACAGTTTTGCTAAAGTGCGTAGTGGCTGCTTCTCTGGTATCTGAATGACGCAGAATGAAGAGGCGAGATATTTGCAAGAAAACAAATAAACCAGAAAAATTCCACTTAATCCTTACGCATTCTTCTTCAAAGGGACCTCTCTTCGGACAATTTGCACGCTCCTGAGAGCTAGGGAATTAGGGCTTTCTAGGCCTGTGCCAAAACATGAGCAAAGAGCAACACATGGGCCTCTGAGTGGGTGATTGTTGATCAAACTCAAACATAAACAGGTGGGCGACTGGAGGATGAGCCTCTCATACAGAAAAACGCAGATTCAGAAGTGTCCTTGTGGCTCAACAGATTCAGTAGGAAGCAAGCAATGTTACCAAGATCTTAGACTTGACCCCTTATGGAGGAAGGTTGAGTTAATCAATGTAGAGGACTGGGGTCCAGATGGTGCAAGTGCATTGTGGGAAGGGAAGGGAAAAGCATGGTGATCGGTGATGAAGTCGTACCTAAACCAGCTATTCTTTGATGTTCTCAGATATTCTCTGTCAACCTCTCTTTCCATTTCATTCTCTCTGATCCTCTGTGCCATCTCTTTCTTTACCACTGCTTTTCTCTACTAACCTCTACTCTCTGCCATAGTTTCCTACAGAATAATTCAAGTATTTATCTATCTATCCATCTATTTACGCACTTTTTCATTTATCCATCTATCTGTAGCGAAGGGAGAGAACAGTGACCCCACCCGGTCTCGAACCCGGGTCTCCGGGGTGCTAAACGTGCAACTTGACCGCAACGCCAAAGAGCCAGGCTCGTTGGTATGGCAGTCAGAGCGCATACTCAACCGTAGTGACGGTACTCCGTCACACTGCCTTCCCCTTCGGGAAGCGCAGCCATGCGCTGCACGCATGCTAGCGTTCCTCACGCATCCACCAGCTGTACTTCTCCCATCCCAGGGCGCCCCACATTCTAGTGCTTCACCCATCACTGGGGTCCCTCACACCGGGGTCAACCTATCCTGGAGGTCCCTCATACAACTCACACATTGGCTACGCCTCCGATGGCCTCACAGTCGCCATCCCACTTCTGACACCATTTGTAGCGAAGGGTGGGGTCACTGTTCTCTCCCTTCGCTACACTATCCATCCATCAATCCATCCATCCATCTATTTATTCTATGTGCTGAAGGTGTGCTTAGAGGACAGGGGAGTGGGCATGGTTATGCATGGCACGATTTCACAGTTCTCTGACTCCCATGTGACATGCAAGTCTCCAACGTGAACACACACACACAAACACACACACACACACACACACACACTTCAGTTTCATTAAGTAAACACAGAAGCCACTCTCTCTCTCTCTCTCTCTCTCAGTCTCTCTCTCTGCTTCTTTCTCTCTTCTCTCCTCCTCTCGGGCATACAACACGGGTGTTTTTCGAGTCTTAAGATTACAGACACTCAACAGCGTGTTTGTGAGTGTGTGTGTGTGTGTGTGTGTGTGTGTGTGTGTGTGTGTGT
>JAODXP020000019.1:21365053-21375053 GCA_027497455.2 Sardinella longiceps
AGGAAACAAGATAAACAGATAGAGAGAGAGAGACTATGAAAAACAGGAGGTCGGACAGACCGCAAGCCACAGAAAATGGAAGAGAGAGAATATTGCAATAGATGATATCACCAAAAAGAAAACACAAAGGAGAGAAGACAGGAGATGGAATGGAGGGCTGCACGAGATGGTGAAGACGGGGCTGCTTGGAGTAGTGTTTCCTGAAAGTCTCAAACAAGTCCCCAAAAAAAAGATCAAGAGTCTGGTGATCAGAAATGACAGTAAAGCTCGCCCGTGATTCATGGGGATGCCTAGACAACAACCCAAGGGCTGAGTTCTTCAGAACAGGTTGCAGGCACATGGAAAGTAGAAAGAAATGAACAAAGTAAAAATGAGAGAAAAAGTCAGGAAGTGAGAGAGAATGAGAGAGTGAGAGAGAGCGAGAAAAATGGAGACAGAGATATGAAGGGTATGAGGATAGGCAGGAGGTGTGTGTGTGTGTGTGTGTGCGTGCGTGCGTGTGTGTGTGTGTGTGTGTGTGTGTGTGTGTGTGTGTGTGTGTGTGTGTGTGTGCTTGTGCGTGTGTGTGTGTATGTGTGCGCGAGACAGAGGATGATACGGAACAGGCATGTTTGATTCCTCATCTTCCACTTCTTCCCCCTAACTGAGACACAACCACAGACTCTGAGACTCTACCAGGTTGGTTTAGGCATTTGTTTCGGCTTACTCATTTTTACGAGGCATGAATGTGATATGCGCTCTTTCTCCTCTTCTCTTCTCACTCTGTATCTTTTTTCACAAAAAAGAAAAGAAAAGAAAAAAAAAACAGAAAAGGTGCAGAGAGCTCCTGTTGCTTCTTCTTATGCTCCTGGTTCCTGGTTTTGTACCGCCGCCTACACACCGCTATCTTTTTCGCTTCTTTACCTTTAGCACGGTAAAAACATGTTGATGGCCTGACTCCTGCTCTTCACAGTTGAACTCCAGTCAAAGCAAATCTGCTTTGAAGTCGACTAACACGAACCAGATTCCCCCGAGCAGCTGAGCATTCAGAGACATCTCTACCTCAGGAGATGTGCATACGTACCCGTGCGCACACGCACACACACACACACACACACACACACACACACACACACACACACACACACACACACACACACACACACATATACACACACACACGCATACACACACACACACAAACACACATACACACACACACACACACACACACACACACACACACATACACACACACACACACACACACACACACACACACACACACACACACACACACACACACACACACGGCATACTTCTGATGCAATCCTGAGGCAGAGGTGCAGAACTGCTAGAATCTCTGTGGGGCAAAGTTATTGTTCTCAGCACCCCTGCTGATCTCCTGTCTGAGTAAACATTGTCCTAATTACTAGTGACCTTTCTCCAGATAAAACCACCACCATTTCCCTGGAGTTTTTCAAAAAGAAAAACTAGACTACACTATATATTAGGGCTTCATTTTTCACCATCGCATTAATCCAATAACAGATGTTTTATTTGGGATAATTATAGAGAGAAAGACGGACAAATGAGAGCGAGTGCATAAATGATAATGATTAAAAGTGAGTAAATCTTTCATCAGTTAAATCCTTCATGGATAAAGAGATGTTTTAAAAGGAGCACTTCTGGTATGAAAGGATTTTGGCATATGGGTTCTAAAAGACGGCAACAAAGAGACCATGAAAAACAGACTAGAGAAGAGTAGGAAAGAAAAACAAAATCCCCAAAGGCTTCAAAAGTCGGAACTGGCTGGCTGTTGATCTCTCCGGCAAGCTTAATGACAATTTACAAATGATTCCAGGCGTGCTCTGTTTGCCTTCCCCTATTGAGAGAGAACAGTCGGCACAACCCCCCACACACACACACCCACACCCACACACACGCACACAACCCCCCTCAAGTCCATTATCGGTAAAAGAAAACCACATTACACTCACATTTTGGAATAACACAAACCATACTTGGCCCAGAAAGCCTCTCAGCGCAGCGGTTTCCTCGGCATGAATGCTCTCAGATATCCAGTCTCTGATGACTGTGAGAGTGGCCGAAAACGGCTTCCACTACAGGCCGACACTGATGGAAACAAACGGTGCACATGCAGAACAGGGAAAACACATACGCACATATGTGTAAGGAAATGCACACACATGAACGCACGCACACACATGGACACATGGACACATGCACACACACACACACACACACACACACACACACACACACACACACAGTATAAAACTAGAGAAACATACAGCATGTTCATGCACTTGTGCATAAACACATGTATGATAGTATGCGGACTGCTACCTACAGTACACCATATCAACACACACACACACACAGATTGCGGAAGGAGGGTTTTGGGGGTGGGGGTGGGTGGGGGTTCAGACATGCTAGAATTCACCAAGTGCAGTTTTATCTGACCGCAGCTGAAACACTAGCGGGGCAGATACTCTTATTATGACTGCTACTTCATCGGCTGTCATCACACATGCCACCCCATCCAAACTGTGTCTAGACCACTGGTCTCTCCTCGTGTCTGACATCGCTGTCATCGGAGAGGCCAGACGTGCTCGCAGACACCACTACAGTAACGCAAGCCGACAGGGCCATCTCACCCCCCACATCACTACCTAAGCCTGCAAGCCGCAATCAATACCGCAATCCACAACAGCGACGTCATTCATCCCATAGCGATATCTAAATGAATAGCCAAAGATCAATGCAAAGATTATGGTAGTAAATGTATAGCAGAAAATGTCCTATGATTCTACATACAGTTTTGAGTCAACTTCAGTCAAATTTATTTGTGTATGACATTTCACAGAGCAGGCACGGACTCGATGTGCTTTGCAGGAAGAATAGCCAGATTCACAACAAATGTATGACAACCAAGACCAACATCATGCGAACATACATAGCTGAGAGAATTTATTTAAGTTGGCTCGCACTGATTACAAAAATGTTGTCTGTCACTACTAATAGAACTACTAATAGAAAATCTTTCTAACTGGGGCCAACATTTCGCACTACTCTGATCGCACAAGGACCAGTGCTACTGTCTCTCTCAGAGCCCATGCTTTTGTCTGTGTTAAGTGTTACCACAGAGTTGGTGTTACTGTCACTTTTAACTGTTTGTCCTACATGCTATTCTCATGTTTTTCTTTGGTTGTTTGTTTGTTCGTTTTTATCGTACAGTGTCCTTAGGTGACTTGAAGGGCACTTCAAATAAAATGTTTTATTATTACTGTGATTCCAGTATTATTATTGTTGTTATTAATAGTAATAATAATAAGTCTAATAAGGCGGTGAGGGGGAAACTGGCATGACAGTCAAAGCATGGTGCTGGCACAAGGGCACTGGTGCTGGCAGGACGGGCAAAGCCATGATGGGCATGCAAGGGGAGGCGGGGGGGCATTTCAGTAAACTGTCGACGCGTTGAGCGGTTGACGGGTTTAATGGTTGTGGGTTGAGGCCTGGGGGGGGCGGGGGGCTGGGAATAAGCACTGTGTGTATATGTCTGTCTGTGTGTGTGTGTGTGTGTGTGTGTGTGTGTGTGTGTGTGTGTGTGTGTGTGTGTGTGTGTGTGTTTGAGGGGGTGAGGGGTGGGCGTTGGGAATAAGCGGTGTGTGTGTGTGCGCGTGTGTGTGCTTTTGGGGGAGCCAGACAGTACACACACCATGCCCGAAGTGTCTGCTGGACATTCCCCTAGGCTTGCATCAGCCTGCTATTTGTGCCTCGTTTACAGAGGAGCTAAAGTCAGAGATGCGCTGCGCTGCCCTGCTGCAGTCTACCCTGCTCTACGGCATGGCAAGCTGCTCCGCAGTGGGCGGGTGACACCGGAGATCCCAGGAACGCCCGTCTCGGCGTGTTTAGACGCGCTTGGCGTGTCTCGCGTGCCCGTCGGCTGACGCAAATACGAGACGAGTCTAGAGGAGAGTTATTATAGCTGGCGACGCCAACCCCCGCACACTGATGATTTGCCCAGCGAGGGGTGAAGTCAGGTGCTGGGCAGAGAAACAGTCAGCAGGTGAACACAGTAGAAGCTACATCCACAACAATATCACATAGAAGCAATTGAGGTTGAACCGGAAAGGCACTCGGAGAGCGCAGACCTCTGCCAAGGCAATGTGGTCACAGACACAATATAAACTAGAAAAGCGCTCATAGAGCGCAGACCTCCGCCAAGACAATGTGGTCACAGATGGTGTTCTGGATCACCGTTCGCCACCAAAATCGAATAATTTCTTACTTGTCCCAAAACACATGTTGTCCGAAAATTTCATCCGAATCCGTGCAGTACTTTTCGAGTTATGTTGCTCACAGACACACAAACACACAGACACATACACGCAGAGCAAAACATAACCTCCTTGGCGGAGGTAATAATTACAGATTGTGGTCTGGATCATCGATCGCGACCAAAATTGAATCAGTTCTTACTTGTCCCATCATACATGTTGTCCGAAAATTTCCTCCAAATTCGTTCAGTACTTTATGAATTAGGTTGTACACAGACAAACAAACAGACACAAGGACCCAGGTGAAAACATAACCTCCTTGGCAATGGTAATAACTTACCAATAGCTGGTTATACAGTGCCATCAGGAGGATCCTAATCACAATGTTCAATATGAGACAGTTTACTCACTGCCCGACTTTGCACATCATTACAGTACTGTATTGTAATTCATGGACCGTCTTAAGGTTTCTATTTCCTTTTCATTTTCCACTCAATTTTAGTATTCCCTGTCATAGCCTTAATCCAGGGAGCCACTCTATCGTCAAACATCTGTGTACATTTTCCGGTAATCATGGCACACCAGATCCGGACCAGATGCACGTCAGAGTAACTCTACGCAAATAAATAGCTATATTGCTAAATAGCTATATTGCTATTTATAGCTTATTTATTTATAGCTACATTAGTACTTAGAACTAGGTGAAGGTACACTTAGACACTAGGTGATTTTTTTTTATTGCCTTGGGTGTGTGGGAAAAATTGGAAAAATTCCTAATTACTACATGCATGGTGTCGGACACATGCCAGAAACTGATAATCAGTGTCTGACAAACATTGGAGATCTGATTTCCGCCACAGATTAATCAGAAAACATATTGAAACAATCAACTTGACAAAAACCAAACCTGATATTATGCAACACCACCCCTGCAGTACACAATGTCTCAGGTTCAAACAAGAACACCGTCATTGGAGACATTTTCCATTTTCCAGATAACAGTTATCTGGCCTACAATTCCAGGTGATTTTTTTGATGTGCTCTGAATGTGACAAAAGGGAAAAGAAAAAGAATTTAATTGGAAAAGAGAATACCATTAGATGTTCTCTTAATATAAATCTCAATTTTATGCGGCTATGTCATAAAATCTGGATGGATTCGTATTAAATTTTAGATGAACTCTGGATGAACTTGGATGACAAAGATGTTTTATTTTAATCTAGTTGTAGGAAATGTACTGTATTTGTATAATCTTTTGTGTGTATAGGAGAAGCACAGCCTCGCTTACTTTCTCCCTCGGTCTAAAAAATGGATGAGAGATGTGCTGCAGCTTACTTCCTCTAAGGAAGATCCCAGCTCCACACTGTTTTAAAAAAAAAAAACTGGAGTTCCTACAACGGAAGAACTCCCCAAACTGTCCCATCTGTGTAGTGAGATACTTTTTGCCAGACCAAGGAGGAAGAAGATCCCCCCTCCCCCTCTCTCTCACGCACTCTCACACACACACACACACACACACACACACACACACACACACACAAGCTTGTGAATGAATACACACACTCACACAAAATAAACATACATACAGAGCAAACACACATACTGTACACAGAAACAAACACACATACACACACACATACTATTTCCCATACACACACACACTCAGGAAGTGGAGTTAAATATGGTTAAATATGCATTATCTCCTGCTTATGCAGATGGCAGCAGCAGCAGCAGTGGCACTGAGTCAGACAGTCACACAACCCTGCCTGTGACCTGCCCCCTAATTGCCCTTTCCGCTGAGCTAGCCTGCCCCTGGCGAGAGTGCCCAGGCTCTACGTAAGCCTGCCCTGCCCCTACAGTGGGAGGGAGAGAGGGGGGGGGGGGAGGGGGGATGCCGTGATGTTCAAGAGGACTCGTTTGACGTCAGTTTGCCATCATATCAGTGCACCACATTGTGTATTTGTTGTTGGAATTTGACTGTTGTGAGAGAGATTTGTAATGCAGATCTGACAACATCACACTTGTATGCATTGCATTTTTGTATGGCAATAAATGAGATTGCAAGGCAACAAACTGCAGTGCAAATAGTCCTGGGAAAGAAATCTGAGAGCACGGCTCCAGTTTTCCCAAACTTGTAAAATGTACTTAGGCCAAACAAACTGAAGAGTAACAGAAACGTAAGTGGAATTACAGTTTTATTAGATTTTTTTTTATTTAATCTCCTTTGTCAGTTAACTTGGTGAGTGAGGAGTGAAGACAGGTTGTGAAATTACTGACCAGAGTTACTGGAAGTGATGAAGCGCTTCACTCAAACCATATGTTGTGCATGTATACTGCACCAAATATCAAAGACAGATTCTCCTCTTGGCTTATATGGGTTTGAACAGAGAAACTCAAGAAGTTGAATGGAGATATGGGAGGACCCAGTCTCAATGTCTGAATCTCAATGCCCACCCTAAGCCCTGAACCCTCAAAGACTTAACTTGCATGAACTGGCCAATCACAAGGCAGACTCATTCTAGTTAAGTCTTTGAGGGTTCAGGGTTTAGGGGTTAGTGGGGACGTTGAGATTCAGCCAAAATGCCTTCCCTTTCAGACTCATTTAAAGAGACACACTTACAGGCTTAGATTGGACACTCACACTAAGTTCACAAGGGTTTAGGGGTTTCTGTCACTTTCTGAACCCTTTCCATGCAGAATTCATGAAACACTGGAGAAGCATGGAGTCCACAGAAAAGCATCTGTAAAAAATCTATTATTTCCAAGAAATAGATACGAATGGTTGCAATGTGACTTTATTAGTTTTAATTGAATTTATTGAAAGTGGTGTCCCAATCATGCAAACAGGGAGCACTCGCAGCCTTGCAAACTCATTCACTAAACAGCTTTATTTAGTTAAATTAGAGTTAAGTTGAGAGCTAAGGGCTTAGTCCTGACAGTCGTATTTTAATATTCGTATTAACAGAAATTTGGATCAAGAATATTCACATCTTCATGCGTTTCCATCAACTTTGCAATGCAAAAAAAACTAACATTAGGCTAATCAAGTGACGTGTTCAAACAAGCTGTGGGATCAACATTAATGGTCAGAAACACAGTAAATGCAAATATTAATTTGCTTCCAGGGATTATGCTTCATTCGCACCAGAAGAAATCCATCCTAGCCAGGCGAACACCGTCTACTGGCTCCACTCATTTTATTTTTTCCACCAGATGAGTCAGGAAGAGCACAATACAGTTTGGTTTTCACCGACAGATCTGTGCTGGCCAAATTCAGCCAACAGAGTAACGGAAGCCACAATATTGTGCCCGGACATCACCAACCTCACATCAAGATGACAAAACATTTTTATACGAACTGTAGCAATTTTTTTGCAAAACATTGCATAGCACATAGCGCCCTTTAGAGAGGAAACGATTGCCAATGGAGATGTTTCACATGCTTTGCACGAAATGAAAGCAGATGGTCAAATCAGGCTAAATCCACCCACCTTGAATGAAATACATTTATATTCACATTGGAGGACTGATGCAAATTTCCAACGGAGAATTTCTCATTTACATAGAGTAACTTGTAGGCGCAGCAGAAGTAAACTACTGGGCCATGTCTCAGTAGAGTTTCCCGTTTCAACTGTGACTACATCAAATAAAACAAATGTCAACGCTGGCTAATGTGTTTTTGCTACAGCTACCTCTAACCCCTAGGATGGTTTTCCTTTCATCAGGTAGCAAAGCGTGGAGGTAAGGAATACCAGCATTCCCCCGAGAGCAAGATTGGAGAGGCAGACGGCAGTGCAGTCTACTATAAATCAGCCCCACCACAACAGATCCTCCACATGAGAGAGAGAGAGAGAGAGAGAGAGAGAGAGAGAGAGAGAGAGAGAGAGAGAGAGAGAGAGAGTAGTGTAGACGACCTCACAGAACCAGACCCCACACACTGTCCAGCTCTCCTCTCTCTCGTCTCTCACTTGCTCTCTCTCTCTCTCTCTCTCTCTCTCTCTCTCTCTCTCTCTCTCTCTCTCTCTCTCTCTCTCTCTACCTCTCTCTATTCGTTTTCACTTGCACATGTCCCACTGACTCTCTCTCTAAGTGAATTCACTATTATTATAATTGTATGGTTTTTATTGGTGTCACTTTTTAGGTGTAAATTAAGGATTCAATCACTGGTGGAAAGACTACAAGTGGAAGGGCAGCACTGTCTCAAACTGAGCCGATCTGTGTCCAGTTTTACCTGGACTTACGTCTGCCCATCCATCTCATCTCTCTCCCTCCCTGCTGCTCCGGGTCTCCAGGGAAGGGAGAGGGCCCTGGCAGGGGCCTCTGTAGTTGCTGGGGAGTCACTTGTCAAGATACACAGTACACCTGTCTTGTCCAGGGGCTCGCACAAAAACACATAAATTACTCGGGCCCTGGTCCTCGCTCTGAACACTCTCGTAAATACAGCCCCGGGGGCGAGCAACACACACACATACACACACACACACACCAGCGCCACAGATTTATGTCTTTCCCAAAGCCTTCTGTTCAGTGTGTCGGCATGCCTCCCATGACGCCCCTCTTCCACCACCCCACACGCCGCTCACACCAGCTCTGTCTCTGGTCCACCAGTCCACCCTTCACCCTTCCACCCCACTCCACCCCACCCCATCACATCCCAAACTCTTCCCCCATCCTGTCTCCCAGGGCAGCATCCTGCTGCTTTTAGGAAAACTGTTTTCGGACTGAAACGCGCCTCTTGGGGCACTGAGTTGGACAAGAGGCACTCGTCCAGAACAGAACAACCACCCCCCACCCAAACACACACACACACACACACACACACACACACACACACACACACACACACACACTCACTCTGGGGGTCTCCCACTGAAACTCAGTTGCACCTACACTAGCATGTGGCTGAGGAGCCTGGAGAAGCATCAAGAGCAGTAGCAGTAGTAGCAGCGGTAGCAGCAGGAGCGGCATCGTTCTCATCACATCTGATACGAATATCAGACGCGCACGGAGACAAACGACCCTAGCTCAAAGGCAAGATGGTGTTTCGATTATGCTGTGAGAAAGAAAGACAGAAAAAAAGAGAGAGAGAGAGAGAGAGAGAGAGAGAGAGAGAGAGAGAGAGAGAGAGAGAGAGAGAGAGAGAGAGAGAGAGAGAGAGAGAGAGAGAGAGAGAGAAAGAGAAGGCTCCAGCCACTCTTCTTCCCAAAGGTACAATCTGGTTAAAGGATAACCAGGCTCTGGCTTGTAATCTAAGCTGATCCCTCAGGCAGAGAAGTCTATGGGTGAAATACTACAGATCTCATGCTCCTGGCGTCGCTATAGCCAAACCTCATTCTATTTCAGCCAGCCAAAACTAACACCTCACCTATCTGTCTAGAACACAAACCCAAACAGAACCATATCGAAAACCTAATAAAGACAAAATAGAAAGCCTTGTGGATATTTGAAACGATGTACCTTCCTTCAAAGGCCATTTCAAATACACAACCCTGATGTACGCAGTTGGAATATCAGGTTCGGGGGTAAAAGTGGCGTGATGTGCTGTAAAATATGTAGCCTAAGGGATAATGGCCGACGAGGTGTCCCGATATAAGAAAATAATGGACGAGACGAAGGCCGTTATCCTACTTATCACCTGATTGCAACTAAAACGTATAGATGGTAAGCAAGTGTTTAAAACATAAAAGAAACACGTGGCTCCATTTTGAAAGAAGTTA
>JAODXP020000019.1:21382553-21385053 GCA_027497455.2 Sardinella longiceps
GCCACGGAAACGTATTGTTCTTCGCATCAAATTGGAACCTCTACTGTCATTGTGTTACAGTAATACATGATGGCAACCTAACAAACAACCAGGTAGCAATGGCCGGACACGCCCATTTTCTTGGTAAACCTAACTGGATTGGTTACGTTATCCTAAATGCAAAACGGACTATACTTCAGCAGAGTCATGGCATTATAAGTTTGGATGTGTCAATTTACTACAATAAAACCCACAAGATCGTTTCATGTAAGTGTTTTCTTTCTGTTAGAGGATTATAAACTACACATTAATGTTTAAATTTTGAATATTTTTCCGTTAACCAACGGAAGCACAGAACTTCCTCACAGCTTAAAGCTGTTGTCGATGAACGTTAGCTGCTATACAGCAAGCTAACCGTCAAAACGGCTCTTCTGTAGGCTAATCTAAATTTATTAACATGACAACATTCACACTCTAGCTCATACAATCTTGCTGTCAACAAGACCAGCCAGTAAGTTGTGTTACTCTAATATAATCAATTTGCCTATTAGCAAGCTAACCTGAGCTTACACTAACGTTAGCAAATACGTGAGTTAGCCATCAACATCAGGACACTGCAGACGAATTTGGCTGCAAATAAATATATTCTGACCACGAATCATTTGGGTGAAAGTAAGTCTGTAAGTAATGTTCATCAAATTGTTTGATGCCCTGGGAAATTATAAGAAGGTGTTCAGTGTAATTGCTACTCCCCATCTCCATTCATTTGAAGGGTCTTCCGATCATTCGTTTACCCTGAAAAGGGGAGGCCTGGGGACGTTAACCATGTCATAATGGCAAAATTCCTGGATGTTTGAAATAATCTATAAGCCCATCCTCCGACTCCACCTCTTCACACTTGATTGGTCCAGCCAGTTTTGAGGAACCAAGCAAACAAATGCTCACAAATCGAGAGTCACTAGACGTGCATGGCATGAAATGACACTTGCTGCCGCAAGGGGTGTCTAGTTTTGTGAGCTAAGGGAAAGAGAGAGACCCTGACCCACATCTTACCCACACTGTGCTGGGGCTCCACCAGTAGAAAGTCTAACAAATACCACACACCTACGTAAATCATTCAGAAAATAAACATACTTCTCTCAGTCTTCTCCACTACCTCCCACACACATGTGCAGATACACACACACACACACACACACACACACACACACACACACACACACACACATCTAATGTGTAGGCTATACAGAAATAAATCTAGTTTTATACCATGATCATATAAACACACAGTATTTACCTACACACATGTATAAATACATACATACATACATACTGTACATACATACATGCATACATACAGTACATGTACATAAATCTACTCAATATAAAACAGAATAAAACCCTGCTAAAGCTTGCCTCAGCAGAAGTCACAGCAGTAGGTGAAAAAAGGATTTTGCCAGAAGCCTTTCTATAAGAGTCAACAAATCTCAATTCATCATTGATTCATTGCCCTCCATTCGATTGGACAAGATTTAATTGCCTTCCCAAAAAAAGGGGTTGTCGAGACATTACCTCATAGTTGTGCGGCATGCAGCAAGGGCTGATTAGTTCAGTTTTATGCAAATGAAGGACACAGACGGCGGGAGAGAGAGAAATAGAGGGAGGGAAAAAGAGAGAAAGAGAGCTAGAGAGAAAGAAAGAGAGATGGAAAGGACATATAAATATTGCAAACTTACGTCCATCTACTCTCATAATTATTTTTTTGAGGTATTTGCCTGCTTGCTATAAGCTTCAGAGTCACAGTCAACAACCACACACACATTGTTGTTACCTGCCAGACTTCTTGCTTTGCCTCTCACCGTCCCTACTTCACCCTTCCCCAGCTTTGCTCACCTTACTCACTCATGCCTGCAGGACACTAGCATGACAAGACAACTACCCCAATGTCATAAAAGAGACTACTCATTCACTCACGCTCAACACACACACTCACACAGATCAGGAGAAGGATTCTCAATGGCATTGGCAATAGAATGTGTCACTGCAACCAAGATCACAGAGAGAGAGAGAGAGAGAGAGAGAGAGAGAGAGAGAGAGAGAGAGAGAGAATTACTTTGGGAGTGTTTTACAAAAACAGAGACACTTCCTCACATATCAAAGAGTCCACACGAGTGCAATCTTGTCTATTCCAATGATGGAGCCACAGTGACACCAAAACACACCCATTCATACACACACACACACACACACACACACACACACACGTGGGGCCAAACAACAACCTTATTTACTTCCCAGCCTTATTTACTTCCCGAGGCTTTGTCTGCTCACTGACTGAGGTGAAGCTGGCAAGAACAGTGTGCTCCTGTACACTCTAGTCACAAGGAGGCCCAGTCCCCCAGACTGACCCCAGACCAAAGACACCCATTGGCCACACGATTTATGAATGAGAATGACATCATCTCACCTCATTATCTCCAGAACGAGGTATAGAGATACTCTCAAGAAGGCAGTAAAAGGT
>JAODXP020000019.1:21400053-21417553 GCA_027497455.2 Sardinella longiceps
GGGAATGCACTGTCTGTCCAGTCCCACTCTATTCCAAACGGGCTTCAGTGACAACACTTTGTGGGGGGCTTAGGTTTCCTTAATGGAGACAATCCCTCAACCAGCGGTCCAGTCCCACAGTTCCCCTGAACGGCACGATTCATTATGGACACGCGTAATGCACACATTAGACAGCACAAGAGAGACAAGAGTGGCCTACTGGGGTTTTTATGATGAACCGCTCATCATGTCGCAAAAGCAGAGAGAGCGAGAGAAAGAGTGACAAAGACAGACAGAGAAAAAGAAAAAGACAGAGAGAGAGAGAGAGAGAGAGAGAAGCAGGAGTGCAAGAGAGAGAGAGAGAGAGCAGGAGAGAGAGAAAGACATTTAGGAGGAGCATCAGACTGTTTAAAGGCCCTAAAATGGCCCCAGACATGTCTCGAGGGGGGGTTAAGACGAATAAAATGGAAAAGCTATTAGTATGTGATGATGGGTAACATCCACGTAGGCAAGAGAGGTTGTCTGTGTGTGTGTGTGTGTGTGTGTGTGTGTGTGTGTGTGTGTGTGTGTGTGTGTGTGTGTGTGTCTATGTATGTGTTGGGTTGGTGTTAGATGGACAATTTCAGGAAAAGGCTGGTTTTGACCTCTGGGCATTGTAAAGCATGCAGTGATCACCTCTTGCCTTGTTTTGCGGCTCACTAACCGAAAAATACCTAGATAAAGACGAGACCAAGAAAAGCCAATGACTGATGGGAACAGAAATGGAAACCAACCAAGAAAACAGACAAATTAATGAATTAATCTAACAATCAATTTGTCTTCATTCTTAGTATCTAGGCACTAGGCACTTTTCTTGCAGAGAGAAAAAAAAGCTTCAGGAACGGAGTGGCAGATAAGAAGGCAAGAATACCACTAAGGTCTCTTGAGGCTGTGTGAATTTCAAATAGTAGTCAGCTTTGGATCAGATCTGGTTTATCTGCCAAAAAGGTTGGATTTCAGTCATCCTGGAAGAAAAGGATGACTGCCATTTACCTTCAGTGGTGTGGCACGGTTTTTCATCCAGCCAATCACAATGCTGAATATATCCCATCTCCACCATGCGAAAAAATTTGGCTCAGAAATTGTGAAAGCAAGTAGTACAACCACAATGCGTCTTACACAACAGGGAAATAGTCAGCCTTCATCCTCCTCCAGCCCAGCATCACCCTTGTTCACAGCAGCATAGCTGTGTGCTAAATACTTCTTTAATCTGAGCATCTCTCTGCATGCCCAACAAATCAAACAGAGTTTGATAACTTTTATAAACTGACCGCACACTTGGTCTACCCAAATCCATGAGAGAGATCTAGTTTTATCTCACATTTAGTTTGCCAGGTGCAGCTAAAGGTTGAGGTGAAAACATTCATTTTGTGGTGTTTTCCTGTTTTACACAACTCAGATGTTCTTTTAAGTAGCACCAACATATTTCTGAGAAAAAAAAAATCCATCTAAATTTGTTGACCTTCTGACTTCTCCAGAAACTCCAGAGACAGAAGGGCAAAAAGCATTACTGGGATTCGCATATAAACTTGAACTTCTTGAATTTCCTACGGGATTAAAAAACACCAGCATGGAAAGTTTGTCATTCAATTGTTTACTGCTAAATGCAAGTACTATCCCAGTTGTGGCTAATGAGGACCCTGTATGAGGAAATCTGTCAAACCGTGAAATGAAATGTTGAATGACAAGATGATCGTCCAGAACAACAGCAACAACAGAAACAGAAAGAGCACCACCATCAACAGAAAGAGCACCACCATCAACCACCACCAAAGTTCACCAGCGAGAGGCTTGTCAAACAGAGTCGGAGCTTCCGACAGACATCATGGTCCCAGAGGAACCACTGCGGAATCTCCCCAGGGACAGTTAGCCGAGACACAAGCCTCTTAAAACAGTACAGAGGGCAAGGAATCAGGAAGCAACGCAGACTGGACTATAGCAAATAAAACCCTTCATACTACAGGACGTTTCACAGGGGGCATAAGAGATGACTATGCAAACGCACAAATACACACGGACACACACACACACACATTTTTTAGGTTTCAGAGTAATTGCACTCTTTCAGTTGTAGAAGTCATTATGCATGACACAGTAGTAGTAAAGTACTTTCCCCAGAGACACATTTAAGGCCTCTTATGTTTTTTTCCCCCCGCTTTTGGACATCGGCCGAACCTTTCATTTCAGGCATGGTTTTCAACAGTGCAGAAAGCAGGGCTGCTCAAACACAAGGAGTAGATTGTAATCAAGACCATGTTCTCGAAATAAGGTGATAAGCACACCAACCTTTCAAATCACAAAGTATGCGCGATCCAGCCAAGAAGTCCATCCATCCTGCCTTTCACAATGCATCAAGTAAACCTGAACCAAGAACTCAGCGCTATTTTTTCCTCTGCTTCTCTCCATTTACCAACGTTCACAAGTAACCGTTAACTCAGTGTATAGAATAATTCTGTTACAATAATAATAATACATTTCTTGTAAGGCAGGTGGTTTCCTTTGTAGGTAATTTATGTTATATTAATAATGGTCTATCATGTGTTGTTGGACTTGGACCCCCTCGAAAATGAGATGGTACATCTCAAGGGGCTATCCTCTAATAATAATAAACTTGTAAACTTTGAAGGCCTTACTGAGGTTAGTAGGCCACAACTCAGCTACACAAGCCGAGTCACTGTGTATGAAGATGATATAATCTTGTAACAGTTGCATGTTGACTACCACACTTCCATTTGCCCCAATTTTGACCTTTAAATCAAATCATATAGACATGAAATCTTTCAAAACACCTTTGGCTGCAACAGTCCTTGCAAGTAATGGGCTGTAATGAGAACAAAGTTAGGGGTTGGGGCCCGGGAAAAAGAAAAAAAAAACAAAAAAAAACATGGGTCTTGAGCAACAACCAGATGAGAAGTTCTCAGTTTTCCTGCAACCGTTACATAACATTGATAGAAGCTCTTGTGAATGAGTCCTATTGTTTGGGAGCCCATTTCCACCCTAGAATATCCTCAGGCAACCCCTGACTGAAAGCTGATTTTGCCCTACGTAAAAAAGAGGACAGGGCACAAATAGCAAGGATTTGATTGCATTTCTCGGGCCCATCTCCCGAAGAAAAAAACAAAACAAAACAAAAACATGAACTGGAGAGTACTGCGTGTGTCTGTGTCTGTGTCACTGTGCATTCACTTCTTCAACCATGTCCGTCCTCGAAATCTAGCCTGAAAAGGAAGGACAAAGCCTGACATGTCATTTGGGTATGGATCACAGCGCTGCTAAAGAGTCCATCTGAACCGCAGATGGATCAAACGTCCACAGCCCAGCCTGCACGGCGACGACCCGGCATGCGTCTAATTTCCTCCATTTTTTTTGTTCTATCTCTTTTTTTCTATACGTGGGGAGAAGAACAGGCGAGGGCGAGCCCAGAGGGCCTCGCTGTGGTTCAGCGTGGCTCGTCTCGGCGCTCTTTTAACCCCTGTGCTTGCCGAGGCAGACTGGCATTCATTCCCATCATTGTTGCAAGATGGGGGTCATTGACTTCAATGGGCCTTCATTAGGAGAACTTAGTGTCAACAGTTAATTATGCAAACGAGCAGAGCTCCCGCCTAGTATCTTTTTTTTTTTCTTTTTTTTCGGGGGGTACCACTATGGATCCTCACTTCACCCTTCATTGACAGCTCACAAAAAAAAAAAAAAAATTAAAAAGCAAACCAACCCCCCTTCACACCCGAACCCGCCCGCTGCTGAACTGTATGTGTGGGGGTGTTAATCCATGAACTCTCTTTGACGCAGTCTCATCTGAGGGGCCTACCCAGCTTTTGCAGCAGTGAGGAGATGTGAAGAAAGAAGACAACAACAACAACAACAACAACAACAACGACGACGACAAAACCAAAAAGGAGAATCAAGAGTTTTGGAGGGGAGGATCCATAAATGGAGTCCATTGTGGGTCTAGGAGCCTTCATAGCCGTACATTTCCCTTCTTTCTTTCTTTCTTTCATTCTTTCTTCCTCGCCTCTCTCTTTCCATCAAAGGCTCTCCGGAAGGTTCTTGCTGGGTGCAGCTGAAAGCCCTGCCGAGCTGCCCCCCAGCCGGCGGGCCGAGAGAGAGGGGCCGCCAAGATCATCAGAGGCACTCCATACACCCCCCCCCACCGCCTCACCCCAATACCAAAACAGTCAATTAGGCAAAAATGCATGACAACCAAATTCCAGCATTGTTTCAGTGATGGTAATGACAGCCTTTCACCCTTTCGCTCCTATCAGACATCTGATGTCTGAGCTGTTGTTTCAAAAGGCCAGGATGCCATTGGGGAATTCATAATCACACGCTTTCTCCCCTCCTCCTCTGTTCTGTTCATCTTTGCCGCCCTTTTTGTACCCACCCACCCCCCACCACCACCCCCACCCCCAACTTCTCAGCCTGCTGTAACACCCCACCCCCATCCCCCGACCACCACTCCCGCTCCATGTTGTTGTTCTTTTACGTTGTGTCGTTGTTTATGGTGGTTCCCAAACAAACAGCAATCGCTCCTCAGTGAGCTCTCAGCCAAGGCCGTGGGTTCTGTTTATTCACCATTTGGCTTCACTGACATCAATGTTGTTTTTCCATCAGTAGGACACCACCCCCCTATAGCCCCCCCAACACCCCATCTAAGAGGGCATACGTGGATGGAAGGCCAAACACAGATAACTCTTAATTGCAGTCAGGACTTAAGAAGCCCAACAGTAACACTACCCCCCAAACACTGCCTTCAAAACCACTCCCATCCCCCTTACCCACTCTTCCCAGTGTGTAGGCCTGTAGAGAAGGGTTCAACGAGTTCAACAAGGAATAAAGCTTAAAGTGCAACTGCCAGTTGACTGGATTCTCGACTAGGCACAGTCTGTGTAGTAATCGCTAACCGTTAAGGCGCTAAAGCGATCTGCCATTCCAGACCCTGACATGCATCATCTTTGACGGCCATCTTCTTACTCGAACGCAACTTAGCCACATGCTGTTGAGCGGTGCTTAATCAAAGTTCCAGGCTACCCAGGATGGCATACATTATCTCAGGCATGAAAAACAAGACCTTCTCCCCTGGCATCTAATTCATTAGGGCCACCCAAACACATTTGGAGGCCCTCACCCTGGGCAACACTGTCCCATTGTTTGCCTAGGAGACAGGAGTAGCAGATGCGTGGGCTGCCATGCGCGACTCCATCGCCCTGGAAAGAAAAAAAAACAAAACAAAAACAACACAAACAATTTGGAGGACTTGCTCTTTCCCTCAAATTGATCCCTGCCGCATTTCTCACATTTTGATGTGGAGGTGGGAGATGAGGAAAGGGGGGAAGGGTTGGTGGTGGTGTTTGAGGGCCCTTTGGGTGTTTGGTGCTCCCAAGTGGCAGGGACATGGCGATACGGGAATAGGGGTTCCTCTGGCGACGGAAGGTTGTGTGTGTGTGTGTGTGTGTGTGTGTGTGTGTGTGTGTGTGTGTGTGTGTGTGTGTGTGTGTCAGTGTGTGTATGTGTATGTGTGTGTGTGTGGGGGGGGGGTGGATTGTGGAACACCCATTGCTTCTGTAGGTCGATCCATGACATGTACACAAGCCTAATCCCCATCACCACCCCTACAGCCGTCCCCCCACTGTCTGCAAAGGAGGAGGCTGGTGAAGGTGGTGGTGGCGGTGGTGGTGGTGGTGGCAGTGGTGGTGGTGGGGCGACTGGGGAGAAGGAAGGAGGAACAATAGCCTGCACTGTGAGGGGCCACTCGCAAGAAGCCCCTGGCCCGTGGAGCAAGTTGTTTACACGCCACATTTGGGTTTGGAACCCCTTTTGTTTTCATGTTTTTATTTATTTATTTTAATCTTTTTTGGGGGTCTTAATTTGTTTTGGCAGACCAAAGTTTTCAAAAGCAATGATATCTTTCACAAGGGAGGGAAGAAAGAAAAAAAAAACACTCTTATGCAACCTGGTAAACTGGAAGCACATTGTGGGCTCCTGCCGCAGGCCAAGCCCACCCAAGGCTCCCTGGGAGTCATGCCACCCCCTCGAAGAGCAGGCTGGTATGGAGACAAGGCAGCGGCACTGCCCCCCCCCCAAACCACCCACCCACATACACTCACACACACACACACACACACACACACACACACACACACACACACACACACACACAATCACACACACACACATAAACACACACACAGACACACACACACACACTATCAAATAAAAACAAAAAACAAATTGACATTCAAACACAAGCTGTGTTAGTATCACATTAGATACTCATATGCAATTGTAAACCAGTAGCAGTACTGTCTTCGCCTTCTTCAGTTGATACACAATTTCACAAAGGACTGCAGCAGACAAACCAGGTTTATAGCACCTTCCATCACTGCCAGTTAAACACATAGGCCACTAACTGGCTTAAGCGCTACTGCTGAGGGGACTTTGTGACAATTTTTTTGTCAAAAATGACTCTCACATTTCTGTCATTTTTTCCCACCCCTGGTCTCATAAATGGCAGTGAAATCAAGAATTAAAAAAAAAAAAGAAAAAAAGAAAAAAAACATGGACACACTTACACCCATACACATATGTATGTCATGCATGCACACACACACACACACACACACACACACACACACACACACAGGCACACTGATAGTAGAGAGCCCAGGGCCTCTCCAGGGACTATGATGGGTCAACAGAAATATAAACCACACTGCTTCCTCTGACCTGCAGCATGAGGAACTGATCACATCATCTATGCTGCAACGATGAGTCCTCACATCTCTGTGTAAACACTGTTGTTTTGTTTGTCTGTTTAGTGTAAAACCTCGCATCCACTTACTGATGGTCCCTGCTGATCAAAGTGACAAGGATGTGTAATTTAAGTGGTTTTGTGGGGGAGTTCTCTGTTTTTTTTTCATAGACATACTAGTGGTTAAGTAATTGGGCAGGGATGATGAGAAAGAACTCAGTAATGCTCCTTTCTCAAGATGTGCGACAGGCGGGTAGCACTTTGCTCTTTGCCTGGTTATATAGACTGTGCAATGCTTCCCCCTTCTGGTGTAGTGTATACTTGCAACTGAACACTTGGAGCAGGACAGGCTCACTAAACCTTACAGATCCTTTCAGTAACAGGAGACCACTGAAGCCACTGAGCGTAGAGCAACAGGCACAGCTATCTGAAACACATTAACTGAAGCTGTTTGTGACAAATCACACTAAGCGAAGGAACCGAGTCAGCGCTACAAAACGCAAGCTGTAAAAACTTGCTTAATGAGCTTGTTATTGTGAAAAGCAATCCCTTATAAAGAATGGGCTGTAACTTCGATGAAAGCCCGAACATGTGCCTGAAGACAAAGAGTGGGAAAGTAAAAAAGGGAAAAGAATAATAGTCCATTTGAAGTGACGTTTAAAAAGTGTTTTCACGGAGAGGGACCTAGATCAGACAGAGAGGCCTGAGGTTCAATGGCCAGAGGGCTGGCAGTAAAAAAAAACAACAAAAAAAAAAACTCACATTTACATTGCTATAGTGAAACATTACTGATTGATCTGACTAAATAAAATGGTGCCATAATAGAGGTCAGCTGTCTGCTTGGGCCACAAGGATGGCTTGTTTTTGTGGTCAGATGCGCAGCAGCACCACCATTCAAAAACTTTGGACTCATCGAGAACACTGAAGAGAGATTCAGATTTCCAAAACATGCAGTTAAGCTAAGCGTTGTCTACAGGGCACTGTTTTTGGTATGGCGCCATGGTACTTTGTAAAATAGAGCTATATCCTTGCTTGTGAAACAGTCCTTTTTCATCTGTGCAAATGACACACTTCAAAGCCTCACCATCATTGGATTTCCTATGCTTGACAGATGGGCTAAAGCACTTCTCCCCAGCATCTTTCATTTACTTTTGTAGTAACAAAGAACATAACTTTTTTGCCTCTTTGTAGGCCTAATGCAAACAAAAAATAGATATGTCTATAAACCTGCAACCAATAGCCATTTCCTTTCGCCTGTTTTCCTTCTCTGGTTTCATTGGCCAGATTTGTTTTTCATTTGAATCTATTTAGAACAAAACATCTTTATTTGGTGTTTTATTCTAAATGTGTATAAACCTGACATGAAAAGGAATGAAAAAAAAAAAAAAAAATCTATTTTCTCCTTAACATTTTGGACCACATAAAACCACAACATCATGTTTCAAATGCTCAATTGCAAAAAGATGAGTAAAACTAACAAGTTCGTTTTGTTAGAAGCATGATGACCACCACCATTTCGGTTGAGATAGCACAAAACAACTGAGACACAGGAGTCATAGAAAACGGCACTTCATCATCACCATTAGACAGTAGATATCCATCTCAAAATCAGGCTTTTCTTCCAACCTCAGCAAACAGCAATCAATAAAATATTCATTCTTGGGCAGCATGGTATGAAAGAGCATGGGGTAATGCGGGAAAGGGGATCATTTGGTCCCTTAAACAAGGCCCTGATTTTAACAGACCATGTGCATATCTCTTTCCAAATTGACCGTGTTGTTTTTCTGAAATGCCATCGCTTCTGGTCGCCACAGAGGCAAAACAGGAAGAGAAACAAATATAAACACTCCAGCATTTTACTTTGAGTTAATTCTTTCCATAAACACCAAAGACGAATCTCTAATATGACTAACTGGCTCCTGACTAGCCTGAGGAGGACCTAATGGTGAGGAGTCATGCTATTCAACGTGCAAATATTCTCTAAATTTATCTTGCAGAGAACTGTCCTATGAACTAGGAGCAGGATGCAAGCAATGGACTCCAGAGAATCTGATCCACACGTTACACTCATGCATGGCGTGTTTGGGAAACATTTCAAACAAGCCTTAGAATACGTTTCTAAATGGTGTCTGTTCACAGTGTGTGCCAATGTGTTGTGCCAACCAGCCAATAGCGATATGAACTTGTTGAACTGTTTCGAAAATGGAACACCACATGCCCACTTTTACAGCAATACTGACTTAATACTTGTTACCATTTCATCATGATTTTATATGTGGCAGCTGTGGTGTTTGCATGGTTTTATAAGATCTAGTTTCAGTCCTTAGGTTTTGGATCCTTATTGTTACATGCAATTGAAAGTCAGTTCAAAGGAGTCATTTCTCTTTTGTCTGTCTCATGTAAAAAGCACTTCCACTTGGCTAAATTCATGAATTTGCCCTTGTGAGAGTTGTTAATTCAATACAGTAGTCACATCATTGAATATGATATTTAAAAAAGTATGTGATAGATAGACTGATAGATTTGGATACAACTCAACAACTTTACTCAACAACATTAAATGTTTTCAAGGGTAATAAATCCAGAATTCAATTATGCGAGAGATTTCACAATGGGTGAAAATTAAAAAGTTAGCCTACTTTTTGAGTCTGCAAGGAAATATTTTAGCTTGTTAATCAGCGCCATCTAGTGACATGTATTGAAAAGTAAAGCCACAACATTTGCAATGGCCACATGAAATTCATCAAATCAACAGTTTCATTTACCTTGAAATCTATGAATAATCACCTATTCCCAAATGTATTCTAATCCTGTATACTGCTTCTGATGAAATGGTTTACAAATTTGAATGTAAATGTGTCAGACAGGGACAAAGTTCCATATTTACATTGCAATACTATACTAGGCTATATGACTATATTTTTTATTTAAAAAAATTTAAATTTTTTATATGTTATTGTATTGTATTTCATTTTTTGACGGTAATTTCCTATCCTGCTCAGTGCATCACTGACCTGGTGATCAGTTGTCTCTGACAAACTGTGTATTTCAAGTCTATGTAGGATTGAATGGCTGTGTATGAATAGCTCTTCCTGCAATCAATAAAGTTGCCAGAACCGAACTAATTTGAACTGACAGTTCACTTTCTTACTCTCTGTAAATAGTAGGCTACACAAAGGCCGAAAGGCAAAAAGCGTTTTAAATGTATATCATGAAGTATTGTGCCTCATTCACAGTTTGAACTCTTGGCTGCTGAATGTAATATGCTACAACTAAAAATCTTTACCAGTTAAAGGAGACATCCGGTGTGATAAGAACCCAAAGTATATTGCAAAAGTTAGAGGGTTTGTCGAGTAGCAGAATCTTAATACGTTCATGCAGGCCGGAGAAGACCACTTGCTAGTTGTAGCTTCCAGGGGCACCCAGCTAAGAAATTGCTGTTTTAGACCATAGAAAGGCTCAAAATAGCCCCACACTTCGTTTATAGTATATTGACAGTTCCAACATTTAAAACCAGGCATTGAAAAATTACTAACTGTACGGATAGCTATTTACCACCTAGCTGGGTGCCCCCGGAAGCTACAACTAGCAAGTGGTCTTCTCCGGCCTGCATGAATGTTGCAAACTTCTGCTCCACGGCACGTTTTAACTTTTTATGATGTTGCAATATACTTTGGGTCCTTATCACACCGAACTTCTCCTTAAAGTGACCACACAGTAAAAGGTAGCCTAAAGTGACAAAAATGACATATATGACATCATGAGTTAATTGGAGAAAACTTAATCACTTCTCCCTGATGGAACTGGCTCCTGTACAGTATATCCCTCCTTAAATACATGCATCGACTACATGTTACAATCAAAAGTCTAGGCACCCTCAAAACTGGTGGCTGTTATGAAAATAAAGTAGAATGATAACTAACTAAGGATAACTTTCAACAACATTACTATTATTATTACTAGGCCTACAGTGCTATTGTCACAAAATGAGGCAGGAGACAACTGCTTTGATCAAGAACAGGGGCTTGCAGCGCATTCCCAGGGGGTCCGTGAAAGATTTTTACAAAATAGAGAATTCAAGTATCTAACTGATAAAAATGAATATAAGTCTGTCTGGTCCAAATAAGTTTGAGAACCTATGCTCTACCCAGCCCTACTGCCACTTACAGAAACAAACCATCACTGACATTACTGTAATCTACTGTCTTCTGGTAGCCTGGCGAATGCCAAACTAAAAATCACAAGTGCTTTGCAGAGTGGAATGAAATAAGCGCGCAAAGGAGCATGGGAACTCCCAGGCTAGTCTTCTGGTTGAAATGATCTGCAATATCATTAACAACAGATCAAGTCTAAAGAGTGACAGACTTAGTTTCTGTGTGTCTTTTTGATTCTTGGCTGGCTAGAACTAATGCAACTCGCCTGGACTTTACAGTAACTCCTTCTACACAATCTGTCCTACTCTTCTCTCATATGTGTGTTTGTGAAAGACAGACAAGAGTATGGTTGACCATCCCGTCTTCATAAACATTCCAAGTCCTGTGTTGAAATTAAATTTTCTCTACTAGTGAATAATGTAAATAGCTTCAGGTGACATAAGCACTGTGGCATAGTTTTGCAAGAACAGTTAATTCCCAACATCTGACCAGAGGCCACGCATGTGCAATCTCCCACCATAAGGCTGCAACAGAACAGGCCTGACCTAGACCAGACCACTAACACAAAGCTTCTGTCCTTTTTTTCCATTTCAGCCTCTGAACACAAGACATCAGTGCAGGATGCTATCCATTTGCTCAAGGCTTTATTTGGGGCTTAGTAAAACTGAGAGGTAAATAGAGAGTGGTACACATTCTCGTATCTTGATTTAAAGTTTAGTAAATAATTCTGTATCGAATTAAAGGTAGCTTAATGCAATTCACTTTTCCACTTCACACATGCGTGCATCATTGCAAATACATGTTGTGTGTTTATCTTGTGTTGAATATCTTCTTGGTACTTCAAGGGTGGTCCAGGGACCACTGGTGGTCTGCAAGCAACCTCAAGTGGTCTGTGAGGGGATTTCTAAAACATTTCAATTCAGTCAGTTTCCCAAACAAACTACGGTAGCTTTTACATGAGTCCAAAGTGTAAAGATGAGTTGATCCCTGATTAACAAAAGGCAGGTATGCAAATTATATCCAATCTGCGCTGACTTGAGTGCCTAAAACCTGCAGCCAAAGCAAGCCCGCCAATATGCATCTCATCTCTAGACAACGTCCGTCATGTCAGTGACTTCAAGTCCTGCAGGGGGTCCTTAAAAAATTGGGCAAAGTGGTAATGCCCTAAGGCACACACACAATATGAGTGTCATTTCTGCCTAGTCATTCGTTTCACACACCATCTGGTTAGGCAACAGCATGCGTTTGCAACTCCCTTGGAGTGGCTAGGCAAATAAACAATTCAACTGCATATATCACTTGTCAACTTTGCCACGTTCTCAACAAGCCAGCTAGTGATTATTATTACCAATAAAGCCATAGACCCCCTTTGCACACACATAGCGCTAACAACAGCAGAAACTTAATAAGCAACAGCACTAGCTTCTGTGGTTGGGCACCCATTAGAGCACATTCAGCTGACACAAACTCTGAGGCTTAACCTTGCAAATCATATACCCACGGGCAGCCTGATGATGGCACCATTTGGAAATAGTAAGGCTATTGTACCATAATAGTGCAGTGTTCTGTAGTGTAGACTAGTGATGTAGACTAGCTATTTACAGCAAAGCTTTTTGTGTTCCACAAAAAAAAAATATTGTGTAGTAGCATTTTGTAATCTGTACCAAGTATGTTCCATGTGGTGTAGAATTTTGTAATCTGTACCAGGAATGTGTTCTCTTCTATGGTGTTATAGTTACAGATGTAGATATATATATAATATAGATATATATTATCAGATATAATAATAGTACATTAAATGTGCTACAAACATATTAAAAGTTCACCTCTATTCTGCTTGGGGTGCATTGTGCTGGTGTAGTACTTTGTATTTCTAATATAATTTGTCTGTGTCAGGTGTGTGCACTCTAAGGGCTTGTTTCATCATGAGAATGGCTGACATGTTCATGGTGTCCCTTCATCAAACAAGAGCATTTGAAGTAGTTCACTGTCATGTCAAAAGAAGCTGGATGCTTTTCTGGGTACGAGCATTTGCAGCAATCTGCAAGCATTATAGCAATGAAGCGGACTGAAAGCTTGGCATCTGTCCCAATTTGGTCACAAGGTCTTTATAGACCTCTCATCTTTTCAAGTGATGCCACTGCATCTGTGAAGTGTTCAATTCAAGCAGCCATTAGTAAAATGAAGTGGATTTTCCGTGTGTTCAAGATCGGGGGATGGGAGCATCGAGAGCAGAACGGCAAGAGCCCTAATATCGTCCACACACAAAAGCAGGAATATTACCCTGTGCTCCCCCTCTGAAACAGGAAACGAATCCCTCAAGGACTCTGCTCTTTGTTTCACAGAGATGATGGATCCCCAGACAGAGTGTAATGTGGCAGGCTGCTCACACCCGTCATCCTGCTTGGGGTCCCTGAGAAAACTGTTGGCCCTGTCTTGAGAGAGAAGAGGGCGGCCGTTTGCGGCCGTATCCCCTGCGGCCTCCGGCAGATAAAATAAATTCAAACTCTCAAGCGTCAAGGACTCCCTGTTTCCCAGCCGGCTCTCTCAAAGCACGGAAACAAGTCATTCATAGTCCACACAACAGGTAATGACGACTCTAACAAAGGACAAAACACAACACACCAGAAAACAATGAGGGAAGAAATACTGGCAGTGATGGTGGTGGTGGGGGCAGGCCAGACCTCTAAACTTTTATGATGACTGGAATAACGCAGCAGGTTCCAGCTACACTGGTGTTGAAATGACGAATAAGCGGGGGCTCTGTCGCTCAGTGGGCTAGTGCGTCAAACCCTGGATCCAGGGATCCGGGTTTGGGTCATTTCCCGATCCTTACCCATCTCTCTCTCCCATTCATTTCCTGTCACTCTCTACTGTCCTATCAGATAAAAGACAAAAGCCCTAAAAATATCTTTTAAAAAAAAGAAAAGATGAATAAGCAAGTCTCCTGTTGATGTTTAACCTCTTGTGATCTTACATACATCTGCTGCAGCTGAGATATCTAGAGGTTCCACTAAGAACCATATGCTTTCCATTCGTGCAATCCTTCATAAACAACCAAGCAAAAAAATGAAGATGAAAGGCACATGAGAAATGGTTTACTGTCAAACGTTTACATGCGCAGTAGGCTATATACATCAGTGTAAAGAGCTGATAGTTGGTAGATTGTTTGCCAAAATGTTTCTGCAGAGGTTCAAACCACGACACCTGCCTCTGCTATCAACGGGAGAACTGGCGTGTTGTAATACGTTTCACATATGACAAGGTTGTTGAAGGAGTTACTGTGACACATTTCTCACTGTGGCACACAACAAAAAGAAACTGTGACTGACAATCACTGACAGACAAAGGAGAGGAGAGGAGAGATGGGACTTCCACTGGACTGATGAAAGGATGTCTTCCATAACCTACAGTAGTGAAAATAGTAAATATCATTATATAACACACATGAATCAGTCTTGGACCTATCCAGACTGAATTCCACTCAGACCAGTTCCTGGTACTGAAATGACAAAGACAGATGTCAACAAGTTTGTTTTCTCTTAGAAGGAGAGGGAAAAAAACCTGGACACCAATAAATCAAGCATTCAGCTTCCCCCTCTTCATTGTCTCAGCGACAGATTTAGTGACTTCCTGCCAAAAGCAGTGTGTGTGTCCTCTCACTGCTTCTCCTACTTCTCCTCATCCTTGGCTGGAGGGAACCCTCTCACAGTCCAACAGCAGGCACAAGAAGACGAGAGAGCAACATTAGCGAGCAAGTGCGAGTGCAGCTTGACGAACATTCTGAAGTGCAGCCTATTGATATTCCATTGGAGTGAGAGCTAGCCAACTGCCTATCCTTTCACCACACACACACACAAAGGGCTTGGTTTGTCAGCTCCAGGCTAAGAAGCGTTGTGTGGCTATCTTGGGCCCTGGCAAACATCCCAGTGAAGCGCTTTCAAAGAACCTGGTGAGAAATCCTCCCTTTCCTAGCAAAGAGAGAAGCTGTTCCTGGTTCCTGGGAAGCTGAGTAGAGTGAATCGGCTTGGTCGGTGAAAGTGTCGTCTTAGAGGTTAGAAAAGGTGTCTGAGTGGCTGGGATAGAGGCTAGAGAAGCCTGGGTTTATCTTTCACTGGGAAAGGTTAGGAGGATGCTGCATATTTACAGAAACAGTCGCACAACAGGATGCAGGCGTTCAGACAGATAATGTGCAAGAGTATGCAGACAAAAGCAAACAAACACGTCTACAAAGATTGCCAAAAAAGTGTACAGACACACATTCACACGAATATGCACACAGACACACACACACACACACACACACATACAGTACAAAGACAAACACATATTATGACAGACACAGATTAATGTTTGCGCAGGGCTAGCTTATGTCACATATGAATGCATCTCCTCACACCTGCTTATAATTTATATCAAGCAGCCTCCACGCAAAACAAAAAAGAAGATGAATCAGGACAGAAAGCTGAATGACAGCTTGACTGACTGAGCTCATCAACAGAATAACATTGTTGTTGTGAACACCTAAACTCACACTTACAAACCATATGATAGCGAAAGAGAGAGAGAGAGAGAGAGAGAGAGAGAGAGAGAGAGAGAGTAGTTATAAGGGCATAGTGATATAAAGTGATTGAGCAGTAGAGAGGTATATTGTTACAGAGTACACAAGCCGCTGTGACCCTGACACAAGACTGGGAGCCATCACTCACTGCATCAGTCACTCACTGAAGGCGTAGCATACTACCACTCATTACAGACACATATGAGACAACCTGCTGTTCTGAGATGCTACTCCAAATGGGGTGAATTTGTTACCATCACCCCCTAGTAGGTGGTAGGAAGATACTGTAACCAGGTCAGGTCTGTCTGCATTATTAGTGACGTGATCATCTGTATGTTGTCCGACTGCAGATGAAGGAAATAGGGGTTTCACTTCGGGCTAATGTTGTTTGACTTTGGGCAAAGGTTAACAAAGTTGCTGCTTTGTTTGTAAATATAAGCTGAAAAAATGTGCCTGAGTAAAGGCTACCAGTAAACATGCTGCAGTTAGTTTGTTACTACAGTATTAGTGATTCACCTTATAATCAAGGTTTCTTGTTATGCTTATCCATGGACTCAACAGGAAGTATCAATGTCTGTCTCAACATTTAAACATGGTTTTTGAAAAGTAAGGCAAAGTTTGGTGACCTCTGTTTCACAATGATAAAAGTAATTTACTGTGCTTTAACATGCTTGAGCAAATGATAAACAGGAAGGCATACTCGTCTGCAGATGAAGAACCATAACATGCCCTTGACCTTGACCTTACTTATAAGCAAATGAAGACTCTGACGGAAAGTATCATTAGCGCTCATAAAGCTAACATTGATTGGCTGCAGGGCCGTCGCAACAGGACAGGCAAACCAGGCACTTGCCTAGGGCCCCAGGCTGAAAGGGGCCCCCAAGAATGACATAAAATAAAATATTATAGAGTTAGACAAATGTAGGTTCAACACAAATAATTATATTAATGAAAGTTGCTTGAATATTATAACAAAGTGGTTTATGTAGGAGGTGAAGGGCCCCGATGCCCTGTTTGCTTGGGGCCCCCTAAGTACCTTGAAACCGCCCTGATTGGCTGTCCTTGTCTTTGAGAGTGTATCTAATTAGGCTCCATTAATGCATGTTGCATTAACATTATGTTACGTTGCTCTATTATTGGTGTCAACTAATATTGATATATTGGTGCAAGATAGGACACATCATTGTCCTTTGGTTTGCTAAATTAAACAACAACAACAACAACAACAACAACACACTTCACTTCCTACTGAAACTAGGGGTGGGAATCAATATGATTATATCAATATTAACACCATTGAATGTTTCTGCTTATTGGTCCAATTCTTTATCGATTCTCCTCTCAATTCCTTATTGTTAGAGGGTTTTCTGCACTGATTTTTAGAAACAGCACATAGGCCTGTCATATAGCCCATACTGTACTACTAACCTACAGTCACCCAATGCCAGTATTACAGAGTTCTATAATATTTCAAAATAAAACTTCTAAACATGAACAAGGTAGAATATTAATTGAATAAGACTTCTCAATTTCTGGGCTTCAGATGCGCATTATTTGAAAGTATAAAATAAGGAAAGTAATTGATCATTTTAATTATAGAACGTTCAGTTTACTACCATGGAATACCGGAATGTTCAGGTGTGAAATAAGCCCATAGCTCATACTTGTGCATTCCTGAGGAGCCACCCGTGACATGCCAGCCCCCATAAGAAACCTGAAGAACCACCAACAACCTCAACCTCCTCACAAACACTATTTCACTGTCCTTACTTGAACTTCTCTCTCTTTCCGTGACCATTTAGCAACACAGCCTCCTGCCACGTCAATTTCCTGTATATGAATCTAGGATGGAAAAACTATATTTGTCTAGATGAAGGGGCTATTTATTTTCTATAGAGCACATGTGGATGTTTCTTTCTGCATTTTCTAGTGGGAACTTCAGCTATCCCGAGTTAAGGAAAACACACATCAAGCCAACACATGCTTTTTTTGTTAGTACACAAGTCAGTTCAAATATAC
>JAODXP020000019.1:21420053-21435053 GCA_027497455.2 Sardinella longiceps
AAACGTACACACATACAAGCACGTGGTCACATTCATATGGTCATGGCTTCATCAGCTATGAGGCGCAACAGTTGTTTATCTTACCGTATAAAAGCCAATCCTGCACAGAGCCAGTGAAAGCTGAATGTGTTCAGACATTGTCCCCGGCAACAGTGTAACCCCCGGCAACAAACAAGCCGAGCCAGAATCAACGACGGACGGCAAGAAGAGGAGAGGGGGAAGGCGAGAAGCAGCGAGAACACACACGCACACACGCACGTACAAACGCCGCTCCTAAGTGAGAGCGAAATCTCAAGCAGCGGCGGCAGGAATCAACAGTGGTCTGTTTTCAAAGCAAAGAGGGGAGGAGGAGGAGGCGCTGCTATTCATATCCATTCATGAAAAGCAATCACAGAGACAGACGGAATCAAGCGACAGGGGCAGATTAGCGAAGAGATCTCTCCAGTGGGATTATCGGATCAGTGACAGCCCTGTTCCAAAATTACACTACAAATTGGATTAGTCACTATTACACACCTACACACACGTCTGTGTGAATGAATGAATGAGTGAATGAGAATAACAGCCCACTCAGACAGAGAAAAAGGAGAGAGGGAGAGAGAGGTTTGTTTTGGTGCCGTGGCTGCTGTCGATAGCAGACAACACTTGCATGTTGTAGGGAACAGAGAAGGATTTCCTGAGGCAATCAGGGAGGTTTCTGTTCTTCAAAAGCAAAAATCAATGGGACTTAGATCTTTCCTTCCGTCCATTAATCAAATAGATGCTGCATTAGAGACAAGAAACTGGGCAAGACCAGGGATGAGAACAACCAACAGTCAGATAACACTTGTCCATCAAGTAATCCAATTACCTGAATGATACACAGCAATGTGCATGACAGATTTTGCCTTCATAGAAATGTGAAAGCAAGTTACATACACATTCAAAACCTTGCAATCTCTTATAGTTAATATTATATGCACCAATTTTCTTATGGCGTCCTGATCTTTGGACACCTCATCTGAATAAATAGATAACAGGGTTTTAAACCTCGACACTCATTCCTGTACTCCTGGTATACAGGAGTGTGGCCATCCATCTATCCATCATTATTCCAAAGGCCCACTCCAAAGCCTGATATTGAATATTTGTGTAATCTCAACAGTTGCTGAGCATACATATAATAGACGGCATACATAATAGAAATGAAAGTGATATAAAAATACTTTCAGAGAATGTACTCTATAGATCAAATATTCTAAATCAGTGGTCTCCAAGTAGCTCTCCAAAGGGTCAGGAGAAATGGATTTAATCCTCATTACTTACTCAAACCCTGATTATTCTTTACCAGGTCAGGTCATGTTTTTCTCCACACAAATTTAGATTGACACTTGTTTTCTTTGTAAGTAGTAAGTAGGCCTATGTAAGATGCTTTAGGATGTGGTGTTTCTCTCCAGGGCTATCAATACAGTGATACCAAATTACCAATGTAGTAGTAGTAGAGTAGCTCTTAGCCACATTAATTTTGTCAAAGTAGTTGTCGGACGAAACAACGGAGAACCTTGGGCTAAATACTGTTGTACAACTGACAATGTTCTATTGACACATAGCTTAAGTGATAATTCTCATGTAGTACAATTAAGAGAAAGCTGATCCCATGAGAAAGTTAAAGATCTTGATAACTTATTTTGTAAGCAGCCTACAGCAAAGATCTTCTTCTTTTTTGCATGACAAAACTATCACAATCTTTTTACATCCTGGTCTTTTCCTCGTCTGTCCATGCCCACCCCTATTTTAGATGTTTGACCCAGAGGAAAGGACTCTAAGTCAACTATTTACTTTTGGTTATCAACAGGTGTTGAAAGTTCTAAAAAGGTCAGCCTCTACCCCTCTTGACAGAAGTATGAGTACAGTCAGTTGGGTTTACAATGTCTTACCACTTCTGCTTAATCTTAGCCTACTTTATAGAACTGTCTGTAATTTAATTCGAGAGCATTCACTAGTATTGTTATGACATTAAACAACTATTTCAGTAGTCATACAAGGAGTTCCTAGGGCAGACTGTGGTTATAAATGCTGTTACATCAAGCATTGCACAATGTTACATCTGCTTTTTTTCAAAATATCACACAGCTTTTGTTGCCACCAAAAACTGAAAGAGAGATTGGCACACTCAACATGTACCACCCGACTGTGTTTCTTTCAATAAATTAAAACAAATGGATAGGCAGTAAAGTTTAAAGGTGAAATCCAGAGTAACACTTTAGAACAGTCCATGAAATATAGGTAAGGAGTAGGTAATGGCCTAACAAAAAAGTATCAATGGTAAATTACAGACTGAGTACTTACTGGAATAACACAAACTACATGAAAGTCCATTTCTCCTTAATCTGTCCAGCATTGCCTATACAATGCAGGTATTAATTTGTCAATTCATGTGCTAATTAAAATAGCCCATGTGCTTACACTGCTCAATGGTATGTTTTGCCCCCAACGGCACCTTCCAGACAGCAAAGCCAGGCTACACCTGTTACCGCAAACAGAGGGGGGAAAAGACTACATGCTAGATCATGCAACCTGCTATTCAGTGTGTACTTGGCCAAAACACAGTCCTTAGTAGCCTACAACTTATTTGTTAGAAATGGGATATGAGAGGGTATATTGATTTTGTTACCTTCTGTTTCTTTATGTTGGCCTGGCATACTTACCAGAATGTCCATGTTCAATGGGGTTTTGAGAAGACTGCTGAAGACTGCCCAGTCAAAGGTTTCAGAGTCCGAAATAGTCCAGTCCTTTTGACTACTATGTAGTAGCCTACGAATGAAAATGAACAGGAAAGTGACCACATAACACTGCGCTTCATATTCCCCGCCTATTTGTAGACAGACTAGTATGACTGGAACCTTCGGTCAGTCGGTGTCATTGCGCACCAATCTACCCGTGCGTTATATGTGTAGCGAAAACTCGCACGCGGAGAGCAGCGCGTGTTCATGTCATCAGACATCAGATTCAGAGTTCCCGCTCGTACAATACAGAATGTAAACTCTTGGCCTCCTACTCATTCATCACGTATAGCCATTTCTATTACCTACGTGCTGTTACATTTGAATCACAACAATCACATTTCCAGACATTTTAGACTAGACTATGCATTTAGGGTAGGGCAATCCATATTAAAAAGAAAAAATGAAAAACCCTTGTAATTTATTGCCATTATTAACTCTAATAATAATACATTGAAATATCAATTTATTTATTAAAAACAAATTAATTAATTAATTAATTAGAATAAACAATAGGTGGAATGGTGATATTAGATAGCATGCTTCTGCTTGGTTTCTTTTACATTAATTATCCACTAGATGGCACAGGTGGCATATGAAATAAAATCGACTTCCCTTCCCACACACACAAGCCACCTGCTGGCTAAAGTAGTCAGCAATGTTAGGCTTATGCCTGTAAGGAACATGTTGATAAAGTAGCTCACGAAGATTTGCTACAAATTGTTTAATTACTTGTGGACCCAAATGCACAAGTGAGGAATTGAGATATCATGTGATGTCCTTTGTGGAAATAGTCTTGACAAATGAAGTTCATATTTTCCTGTCTTGTTTTTGAAATGACATTCACTGACTTTGTTGTGAAGTCTATGCTCATATTGTTGCATTGCATCTGACCACAACCCCAGTACCCCCCCCCACACACACACACACACACACACACACACTCTACTCCCACCATGAACTACCTCCAGAGAATTCATTTACAAGACTGATTTAGAAGAAAGATCCCTCAGCTCCCCCCTATCTTATCGCCTGAGTCATCTATGCCATCTTTGTCTAAAAAAAGATCCTACTCCCCCGCCCCATGCTCAAACCCTTCCTACCCACCATTTCCCCTCCCCTGCAAGAGAAACATTATCACAGGCCGACCTTTTTTTAGACCCCCTTGTTGATTTTAGCCAGCTTGGCCTCACAGTGACACAGGCTCCCACATACACACAGAGGGTCGGCCATGGAGGGAGTCATCAAGCACTGGGCGACCTGCCCTCCGCGCTATCACTCCTTTTTTGAAGGCAGAGACCCGGACGACCTCACTGAGGACCACAGGCTATTCGCCCTGCCGGGTCCCGCATTCAAAAGTGTCAAGCCGAGGGCAAGAGCAGAGGCATCAGGCGGCGAGAGCACTAGCAGAGAGCCAACATTTCAAGTGCTGCTGGACGTGACTCAGTTCAAGCCAGAGGACATCATGATCCAGGTGTTTCAGGGCTGGCTGTTGATCAAGGGTCAGCATGGGAACAGAATGGACGAGCACGGCTTCATTGCCCGCAACTTCACTCGGCAGTACCAACTGCCTGAGGGGTTTGAGGCGGCACAGCTGAGGGCTCTAATGTGTCAAGATGGGATTCTGGTGGTGGAGACCAAAGAGCAAGAGGACTGAGGTGAAAAAGGGAGATGGTGGTGGTTGTTGTCAACCCTGTTACAATGTCACAGCCATGAGACTTTATTATTATCACTTCGTGGATTTACTATGCATGTGTGTTGGATTGACTGGACCAGGGCAAGTTAATTGTGCATGCTGTTCTGTTTATTTTACGACTGATTTGTAACATCTGGTATTTTACAACTTTCATTATTTTTGTGCTTGTGATTTTGTTATGTTTGATCTACAGGGCTTAGTAGCCAATAAAAGGTGAGGTCCAAAATGAATATTTTCTGACCATATTTCCTCCTTACATTGTCATCTAAATAAATGCAATATTCATGGAGTTTGTTATTTTTAGCACCAACATATGAACAGCCCCAGGTGAAAATGCTCTGTCTTATTTTAACTGCCATAAAACAGTGGTGTCTTACTACTAGGACAGAGTTCAGATTTTCTCAACACAGATTGCATTGGCTGTAGGCCATGCTTTGTAAGAGGGCAGCCATCAGATGTGCTGAAGGCGTTCTTTTGATCTTGGAAGTGATAAATGCTGAGGGAAAACAATTAACCTAAGAAAGGAATGCAGGTTTTGTCTGAATAGGGCATGCAGAGACAATAGCATGACTTCCTTTCTGAAATTTACATTTCGGCCTACCGTGGCCTGCAAGAAGCCCAAAGCCCTCAAGTAGGCATAGCCTAAAGCTCTTTAAATTTGAACTAAACCTAAAAATAACTCTAGGCTAAATTAAAAATAATAATAGTAAAATAATAAAATAAAATAAAAAACAGAACACATACAAAACTCTTTTTAAATGTCCTCCCACCCAACCACCCAACCAAAAAAAAAAAAAAAAAAAAAACTACAAAAAGGGGGAGAGAGATAAGAGCACATTCCAACAATGGAATGTGACCACTGACCCTCTTCATAGCGGACATGAAGTGAGTGATGAGAACAGTAGCCTTATGGAACAGACTATTCCATTTACGCCATTGTCTTGAAAGTCTCTTGTTCTTCATGAAAAAAACCGTGCGACTATCAAAACAACCAAATCTCCAAATCCACTCGAAAAGCATTGCGTAAGAGAATTTGATTGGTGTAGTCTGATTGTGCAGCCTCTTGCCTTCGCTCCTCCCTCGATTACTCAGACTGAATGCGTTTGGCGCTGTTGCTGGAGATAGGAGTTTAGTTTACTGCTGGACTCGAGTGGGGCGGGAATGAGCTGAAGTGTGTCTTTGGGAGAAAGTCTGTGGATGTAAACAAGGGTAATTTCTTGTTTTATTTTGAGACCAAAATTATGGACATTCTCGAGAGGTAAGCTGGCACTATTCAGGGAATAATCAGGAGAACTGTTTTAAAATCGAAATCGTTTTCTTATGCTACAAGTTTAATAGTTGCACAGTTGTACCGCTACATTGGCTACTGCTGTTCCACGGGCAGTGTCCACGGATTGACTGGCTAGCCTGCCAAGGGGGAGTTAGCTGGCTAGCTAGTTGGTTAGTGTTTTGGAGTGTTCTCTTTCTCCACTTTCTCCTAAGCATGGCGCTAAAAGCGAGAGCGTTGTATGACTTTAATTCGGAAAACCCTGGGGAGATATCAGTGCGGGAGAATGAAATTATCTCTTTGCACAGTGAACAGGACATTGAGGGATGGTTGGAGGGGTCGAACAGTAAAGGCGAAAGGGGTCTCGTCCCCGCATCTTATGTAGAAATGATCAGAAATGACACGGCTACGTCACAGAACAACAGCACATCTGGAGATGCATACCAAGGCTCGCGCTATGCCAACATTCCCTCAGGTGGGTTTGACGCGTCCTACAAACCCAATAATCAAGTCGAAAACTTTTCAAAGGCACCAGCCCCAGCTTTCTCAACTTTCACTGCCCCAGCTCAGCAACAGCAGCACATGTATCAGCCAAGCCAAGGTAGTGATGATGATTGGGATGATGACTGGGATGACAGCTCAACTGTGGCTGATGAGCCAGGTGGTGTCAGTGGACGTTTTCGTGACTTTGAGGGCAACGGACCCTCCACTTACAGCATATCCACATCGTCCATGCAACGGGGAGGAAACGCACAGCAGGCAAAGAGCTCTGCGACCGTCAGCAGAAACCTGAACAGGTTCTCAACCTTTGTGAAGTCCGGAGGCGAGGCGTTCGTGCTTGGGGAAGCAGCAGGTTTTGTGAAGGACGGAGATAAGATATGTGTAGTCATGGGACAGTATGGGCCAGAGTGGCAAGAGAACCCGTACCCCTTTACCTGCACTATTGATGACCCCACTAAGCAAACCAAATTTAAGGGAATGAAAAGCTACATTGCCTACAAACTAACACCCACTCACACACAGAATGCAGTGAGTAGAAGATATAAACATTTTGACTGGCTCTATGCCCGACTGGTGGAGAAATTCCCTGTCATTTCAGTCCCCCACATCCCAGAGAAACAGGCCACCGGGCGCTTCGAGGAGGACTTCATCTCCAAGAGACGGAAAGGCCTCGTATGGTGGATGAACCACATGGCCAGTCACCCTGTGTTGTCCAAGTGTGACGTCTTCCAGCATTTCCTCACCTGCACTGACGAGAAGGCGTGGAAGCAGGGGAAGCGTAAGGCAGAGAAAGATGAGATGGTCGGGGCTAACTTCTTCTTGACCATCAGCACACTATCGGCCCCACTGGATCTGCAGGAGGTGGAGAGCAAGACCGATGGCTTCAAGGCTTTCACCAAGAAGATGGACGACAGTGTGCTCCAGGTCAATGCCACCCTCAACGAGTTTGCCCGCAAGCAGATTGCAGGGTTCAAGAAGGAGTATCAGAAAGTGGGACTGTCATTTAAATCACTGAGTCAAGCGTTTGAACTTGACCAACAGCCATACTCAGTGGGGTTGAACCAAGCCATTGCCTACACAGGTGAGGCCTATGAGGCCATTGGAGACTACTTTGCAGAACAACCAAAGCACGATGTGGACCCAGTGATGGATTTGTTAGCTCTCTACCAAGGACACCTTGCCAACTACCCTGACATCATTCACGTTCAAAAAGGTAATTGTTTTTCTTTTTAATCGCATTCTTGACACACCTTTCCACTCACTGTCTAAGGTTCTTGAAAGTCAGCCATGTTCAGGTGTTATGACTGATGATTTTTTTTGTGTCTGTAATAGTTTTGGTTTCGGCAGCCCTTCCTGGTATAGGATGATGTCATTGATGGTAGCAGCATCAAGTATACTTCTCTGTTGTGGTTTTGTTGTCGTTGTTGTTTACCCTTCATAAAATGCAAATCTCATTCTTATGCAAATCTGGTCTATGGAAAGGTCTTGGAAAAGTTGACACCTTTTATGATAAGAATGATTGAGTTGAGGCACATACACACACACACACACACACACACACACACACACACACACACACACACACACACACACACACACACATAAAAACACACACCCTCTCTCTCTCTCTCTCTCTCTCTCTCTCTCTCTCTCTGTCGGCCCCAAGTTCAACTGACTGGCAAGTCACATGGGTATGTGTCACCACCACCACTGACGCCATGTGTGTTTTTCCACGACTGGCTACTTATCAGCACAGGAGTGGGCTCTGTCAATTCAGTGTAATGGAAAAGAAAACCCCAGACCTACAGAAAAAAACTATCAATGGCGAGTTAACCTCTCTGCTCTACCTGTGTTCCACAAAGAAAGTTACACCAGTACTGGAAAATTAGCAAGTTAATTCCTGAGGAGGCATGCAAAATTCTTGTAAATTACCAACAAGACCACAGCTGTGGAACAACAGGTTTATTTGTCCCTCCTATTTTGACTTGATGACAAAGGTATCTAGTGCTCTTGAAAACACACTCAGTGCCCTTAGGCTTTGCTTTTCCGGTAAAGCACAAATCCACTGTAGGCTACAATGTGGTTAGAGTAGGCAGTGCCCCTAATTTTTCCCCCATTTGAACCTGCCTTTTAGGATTGGGTCAGCAGCACCATTTCCTAATGGTAACAAAGTTTTAGCATTGTTAGCAAACAGTAACCTGATATCATATCTTCTTTATTATAATTTTTTTCTTCTATTGGTACAGCATGTATTGTTTTGAAGGTAGAAAAAGTTCTGCTGCAATATATTTTTAAGGTCTGCATATGCTACAGGGTTGGTAGTTACAACAGTCATTACCGTAATCAAGCTATTACTACTAGGCATACAAGTTTGTCTTAAATAGGAAGGGTTAAGTGAGGTACTGTAGCATGGAAGCTGTTGACTTCTGTTATTTTGTTTACAGTTTCCCCATTCCCAGATTTGTGGTTATGGGTTACAGTATGTCACAGTAAAACAACCGGGCGAAGAGTGCCATCTTAACTCAGCAGTTCATCTTTCTTGAAACTTTGTATCCTCTCAGAATTTGTGGTATTTCATGGCTGAATCAGGACCTTTTACACCACAGCACTGACCCAGCGACAACAGCTAGTTCCTTGTGTTTGCGGTCGGTCAGGAGGAAGGTTAAATGTGTCAAAGTATATACCTAAGCAGGAGTCTTGCAAATAGCAGTACCTCCCTGACTGAAACCAGAGCCCTTTTACGGCAGCCAGTGACACAGTGGATCCTCACAGTGACCTTGTGTGTTCGATTGACCAGGTCAGCATCCAGAGATGCACTTCTAATCTCTGAGAGACAGAGTTGAGGATTAGTTCACTCTCATTACGGTTAGGTTTGTCGAGACCGTTAGTTTATATCCTCTCCTGGACAGTGTTATTGTTGTGATTACCATCAGTACCTGTAGGCAGGCAGGCAGGCAGGCAGGCAGGCGTGCGGCTCTGATATTAAAGCTTCTGACTGAGGGCCCTGAAGAATGGCCAGTGGCCAAGCAGGGATTTTTTTTTTTTTTTTTTTTACTTTTTCTTTCTTTTTTTTTAATGATTGTGTTAAGCTGTTGTAAACATTTCCGTGAGGAGAGCTGGAGGGTAGCCAAACCAGAGCAGTTGGTTTGGAATGTGTGTGTGTTTGTGTGTGTGTGTGTGTGTGTGTGTGTGTGTGAAGGAAGAGAGAGGCGTGAGTGAGCTTTTAAATCTGCCAACTGGTCATCACAGAGTTGGCCTTAAGTGCAATGAGGCAGAGAAAATGAAAACATTCTCATCTTTAAAAGCTGATGTGTGTCCAGCAAGTTCACACTGCTGCTTAACTCAATGTATTCTGACACTGAGAGTTCATACACTCTCTAGCTGTCTGCATCAACACGATTGAACAGAACATCCTGTGAATAGGCTACAACTATTTATTTTATCAAAGTGTGTAATTTCAATTAGGCTACTCAATGTGGCATAGCCTACAGTACGTGCTGCTGACTACACTACCGAAAGTGTTGTTGGGTCCAACCGATGTCCGTTACAAGTGTGGTTTGGAAACAGATCATAGCATTTATACATACAGTACTGCACAAAATGCTTGCGAATTAGATTATTTCTATTGGCTTGTCTTCACTGGTTCTGTCGAGGCAGCTTTGCTGACCAAGACATCCGAGAAATGGCCTTTATGCTGACGTTTCCCTGGCCGCTGGGGGACTGGAGGAAATTCATTAGCTCTTTTCCTGAGATAGTGGCTTGGAGCAGATCCTTTAATAAATGGGCTTAATATCAAATTGATTGTTGGCTTAATGAATTCAGATACTGTAGCATAGTGAATCTCCTGTGTAGTGAAGAAATTGATTTGAGAATGCAATCTCTCAAGGCAAGATATTGCTCCCTGTTATAATGGTACTGTAAAAGTGTTGTTTTTTTTATTATTATAATGAAATGACAATTTTATTCAAATTTCTTTAATGACTGCAAGAGCCAACACTGAATATTTGCATTGATACGTATGTTTAAAGGTTCATTCACGTTTTGGCTGGAAGCGAAACTGCCTACAGTTGCTTTGGAGAGAAATTGACACGGCTCAATTTGATGTTTCACAGTGCCTATATATCCTTGAAAGTGGTGTGTCAGATTCTCAGTTATGTACTGTAGAGTAGAGTAGAGTAGACAGACACTTCTATTTGTGTACTAAACCAAACATGCGCCAGAATGGCAGGCATCTGGATTTGGTTCACTGTCTCCCCACAGCGGGAATGAGCTTCACAGACCCCAACAATACAGTCTGTGGTGGCAGTAGAAAGACAACATTGTTCTACTATAGGCAGCCGAGTCCCTGCTGAACGATAATGCGTCTCTTTACAGGGACGCAGCAGAGGTCATAAAATGAAAGAAAGAGGGGGAAAAAAGAAGCGGGAGAGCCTTATAAAAGGCAGCAGTAAAGAATCAGAGACAGACTCGTCTTCGTTTGTATGGAGGAAGACCATTGTTATGGCAGAGAGACAGCATAGAGACATATGCAAGTGCACACACACACACACACACACACACACACAAAATGTTCAGATTCATACATTAGAAGATACAAACAGAATCTTAGTGATCACAGTGAAATGTGACTTAGTGTCAGTGTGTAATGTGTGAAAAGTGACTTTGGTGTGTTGGTGTGAATGCGTAATGTTCGTGTAATATCAGTATAATATCAGTGTAATGTAAGTGTCATCTGCTCTTTCCTGTCCCATATTCTGATCATTTGCTGCATCTGTTGTCATCGCTAACTTATCACATGAAAGCTACACCTTTGCTGTGTCTTAGTTCAGCTGACCTGTCAGAGCACAGAAAACATAGGCCTACAACGCCCTTAACTCCGCTGAATTTAGTTTGAAGAATGCAGTCTGTTCCTTCCACTCGGTCTCAGACGCTCATGCACTGACGCCGTTATAACGCTGATGTTAGCAGACAACATGAGAACGAGGCGCTAATCAATGCTGTTTCCTTCGTGGCTAGAGGCCTTGTGAGTCACCGCAACACGTTAACAAACCACAAAAAGGACACAACAAGAGCAAGACCTTCCCAGCAAGACACAGAGCGCAGCTTGTTGTAGTGGCGGCAGCTGGGCTAAAGCCGGATGTGTACAAAACCTCAAAGCAGTTTCACTCTGATATGATCAAACGATGAGGGTGGTGTTCACGCGTGTGTGCATGTGTTTGTGCGCATGCGTGAGTATATGTGTGTGTGAGAGAGACAGAGAGAGAGAGAGAGAGAGAGAGAGAGAGAGAGAGAGAGAGAGCGGTGTGTGTGTGTGTGTGTGTGTGTGTGTCAGTGAGATGTTGGACACCACAAATAAAACCGCTGCTGTATCATTTTCAGCACATCTCTTTCGTTGTCACTTCTCTTATCCAGGCAGACTTAACCTTTGTGCACAATGCTTGCATGAGTCCAACTATCACTATGCTTCCCCACACACGCCAGCTGAAAACTTTTTTTTACAACGTTATAAATTAAAAAATGTTTTATATCAGTAATAACTCATACCTGGCTTCCTCCGCTAGATTATTAGGGGATGGCCAGACCACACCATCGCATATTTTTTTAGCTGTACAATTAGAATAGAAAGTCTGAGTCTGAGTTTCTATTGTAGGGTTGAAGGAGAGGTCCCATCGCCCTTGCAGAGTGCAAGACCCCAAACCTCAGTATATTTGCAATGCACCTCATGCCTCTGTTCTCACGCATGTCTTGCACTTGGTGTTGAGACTCCGTTGCCATCTGTTCTTGTTTTTTGTTTTTTTGTTTTTTTTGACAGATTTTTTTTTTTGCAGTCCAACTGTTGTGTGCAACCTCTTAACAGAGAACTGCAAAGTTGTTAACCACCAAGGTTATGCAGAATGAACCTGTCTGTATCCTGCAGCGAAGGATGCTTGACTTAAAGGCCCCATAGCCTTTCCTGTCCACTGCAGTAAGCATTTACACGAACATAGCTCTCACACAACGCTCACATAACGTTCACACAACGCTCATACTGGCTATTGATTGGTTCTGCACAGGCTTCCATTAACCATTAGTGTGGAGGCAGGGGGGCAGTTAGGGCACGTAATTACACAATGTTCCTGGCAGAACAGTAATAATATTTGTCTTTCTAGCCCCCGTTGACGTGACAGCCCTGCAGAAATGCAATACGGAGTGTGGGAGAGAGAAGGAAGAAAGAGTCTACCTCTTGGCTGCGGGAATTTTTTTTTTCTTTCTCAAATCCTTGCAGAAACATGAGTAACTAACATGTTTTAACACCATGCACATTTTGACGTGACCACTGATACGTCAGCCTACATGCTTTGGTTGGGTTTTTTTGGAGGGTGGAAAACCATCTTTCCACCTCCACCCTTCATAGCCACACACCATTCTCCCTTCCTCTCACTGAAGCAGGATTCTGGGTCCTGAGATGTCCTGGGCCTCTATGAAGTGCCTATCAAAGTTCATACTGTGTGTGTGTGTGTGTGTTTCCGGTGTTGTGTTTTTTAGCCTTCTCGAAGTGTGTGTGTGTGTGTGTGTGTTTAAACTTGGTTAAACTTTGTGATCCAGAACTGGGATTTTTCTAGTTTTGTGCTTTTCAGCCTTCTCCAATTATCATTAGCCTATCCCAAATAAGTCCTTATCGGGGAATGCTATTCCGAAAAAAGCTATAACTAGTAAACTCATTACTGTAACTTGGTTTGTGTCCATAAGGCTTAACACCTTCATCCCACTATGGACCAAACCAGGATATGTCTCATATTTATCTATTTAGGATACTGAAGTGCATGTAAACTCAGTCAACTTGAAACACAGCTTCACAGTCAGCTGGGCCAAGTAATTAAAATTCTGAGAAATCTATGCAGGTTCTCTATAGAAACTCAGCCAGGTGGTCAGGAATGGGAAACAATTTTTTTTTACGGTTGTCTCTCAAATAGATACCTCACGTGAGATTGTCCTACAACCTACCCTAGCAGATGCCATTATTCCTCAATAGGCTCTATTCACAAATTTTGGGTACTGGGAACATTATTCTCTTTGCCGGTAATGTTTCTGTGAACAGTGTGAAGCATTTTAAAGTCTTTTTTCTTTTTTTTGTGTGCTGGCTATCAGTTAAGTGTTGTTTTGCCAACAGACAAAAGCATTATCTTAATCGCTTGTTTCAACATCTAGTCTCCTAGATTGAGGAGTGGTGAAACTGGCAGGTCTAGCAGGCCTCTAAGTGGTCCTCCTGGGTGTTCTGTTGGGGACGGTGGGGTGGGGGGGGTACGGGGAAGTCGGAGGGTTTACCAGAGCTGGGTCACAGGCTGTTGTGTAATGAGGGTTATGCAATGCGCAAAGTAGAAACTAGTGCTGCTAGTGAATCATTCAGGCATGATCCTCTCTTCCCTTCTCTCTTTCCCTCTTTCTGCCCTCTCTACCTCTCGATCTCTCTACCCCCTCCTCTCCCTCCCTCCCATCAATTCAATTCAATTCAGTTCAGCTCAATTCAATAAGCTTGAAATGGCATTACATGGCCTCAGCAAAACCTAGTTTAGTGCTTCATAGTCTATCATTTTCTGCCTCTCAGTTCTCTGCCTTGTCTTCTTCTTCTCCTCTCTCTCTCTCTCTCTCTCTCTCTCTCTCTCTCTCTCTCTCTCTGTCCTGCTCTGTCATTTAAATGCCTTTCCTAATCTGAAACACTCACTCTGTTCAGGAGTTCAGTCTACAGTGATCCGTCTTTTTCTTCCTTTTTTTGTCTGGGAGTTGCTGGGAGTGCTTTTTGTCAAGTACTCATGCTGAAAATATCTGTTTTTGAGCAAGAAAGGTTTGAAGGTAATTCGGGGAAGTCTGAAGTGTACCTCATACCTGGACTAGGACAGATGGTCATTTCCTGGTAGACGTTTGCTCAGAACTAGATACGTATGCAGAGGGCAGTTTTTGGAGTTTGGCAGTTTCCACTGTGTTCACGCTTGGCAGGTCTGTAGAGCGTGTTTGCATGCAACGCCCCAGCAACACATGTGGGACTAGTACGAGCTGCCTGTGTGTGTGTGTGTGTGTGTGTGTGTGTGTGTGTGTGTGTGTGTGTGTGTGTGTGTGTGTGTGTAGATGAAAGGTCAGCCTCTTTGTCCAACACATCCGCTCTCATTGTCCACGTACATAAGCAAGCAAGCAATCACACACACACATGCACACACATACACACACGCATACTGTATAGCACCTGTTTCTATGGCGACAATATTTTCCACATGAAAGATGCACACACACGTTCTCTCTCTCTCTCTCTCTCTCTCTCTCTCTCTCTCTCTCTCTCTCTCTCTCTCTCTCTCTCTCTCTCTCTCTCACACACACACTCTCACACTCTCACACTCTCTCTCTCTCTCTCTCTCTCTCTCTCTCTCATAATGTAGGCTACCTCAAGGCAGCACCTGTGTCTCCACAGACAGACAGACAGACAGACATATTGGCCACACATGAGCACATACCCAGCTAGTGGAACTGATCTCTCAGTCTCAGTCTTAGGCTCTGTGAGTTGCACATATCTATCTGGGTTACTGACTCTGCAGCAGGCAGCACTCAGAGAAGCATGTAGCCAGGAGGCAAAAAAAAAAGAAGAAAAAAAAAATATGTGCAGATTTTTTGGAGAGGAGGAGAGGAAGGATGAGATGGGGCGGGGGTTGGGTGGGTGGATCAACCTCCGAGAATGTCTGACTGCGTGTCTGACTGCGTTTTCTGGAAGATTCCAGAGACATGCGTGGGGATGAAGCCTCCCATCT
>JAODXP020000019.1:21440053-21445053 GCA_027497455.2 Sardinella longiceps
AGATTTCAAAGCTGTATAACAGGCTTGTAGAAGTCAAACAGTTTCAAGTCTTAAGTTCCATCCAACATGTTAATCTCTTCTCCTCTCTTTCCCCCTCTCTCTCTCTCTCTCTCTCTCTCTCTCTCTCTCTCTCTCTCTCTCTCTCTCTCTCTCTCTCTCCATCCAGGTGCGCTGACAAAGGTGAAGGACAGTCAGAAGCACGTGGAGGAGGGTAAAATGGAGGGCCCGCAGGCGGAGGGCATCCGGGAGCGCTGCAACATCATCTCCTTTGCCACCATGGCCGAGATCCAGCACTTCCACCACATCCGCGTGCGGGACTTCAAGGCCCAGATGCAGCACTACCTGCGCGAGCAGATCGGATTCTTCCAGAAGATCACCGGCAAGCTGGAGGATGCCCTGCACATGTATGACAATGCTTAAGCCTTTCAGATGAAAGACCCCACCTCCTACCACCCCTCCACCCACAGACAACACACTTCTCCTGCAACACCCCCCATGACCCCATCACCAGTGCCCGCCACCCCTATCAGTGACCTTATGACCTGCGGCTGCTGTTGTATTTGCAGGCCTGGGCCTTCTCGACTGCGTCATGCTAGTGGGAAAACCCAGCCAGCTAGGACAAAAGAGAATGAGAGAGTTAGCACGCTAGCCAAACAGCTCTGTGCTTTCCTCACCAATACAATGGACGGAACCAGCAGCTAAACGATCCGCTGAACACTTCCATCCCCTGATTGCAAGGCACATTCCAAAGAGAGAGAGAGAGAGAGGGAGGGAGAGAGAGAGAACAAACGTTTGGAATTTTGCCACTTTTTCGACACTGACATGGCATGAATGTCGGCACAAAAAAAAAAAAGCCAGCCTACTATGGGTTTGTGGGCAGGGCATTGGGTAAACTGTTGCCTAGCATTGTGACCTTGTGACCTTTAGTCCCTAAAGCATAGGGGTCAGAATGATCACTTCCTGTTCAGGAGGAGGTGTGGGGATGTTGGACTGAGAGAGGCTAAGGCCTGCTGGACTGCTCGCATGCATGTGTGAGTGTCAGTTAAGACACAGAGGAAAGCCTGTCGCCAGCCATTGGTGGGCTGCTTGGAGGCCATATAAGTGATGGTATATCTCTACCTGCAGTTCTGCATTCGGGAGAGGCAACATTTTTTAGAGGAAGCAACAAACCAACCTTACAGACAAAAGTACACACAAAGATTGCTTGCACTTGTAATGTACAGTAAACAAAACAAAAAAACCCTGGCCTTATCTCTCTGTTTGAAATGTAAAGATTTTAAAGATTTATATATATAGATATATATGTGTGTGTTTGGCATTCAGCCGCTATGGGGGGAGTAAACTCCCCCCTCCTCTTCTCAAGTCAAGCAAACTAGAACAAATGTTTACAGAGCCTTTGCAGAGCAGCTGCCATCACTGTGTTGTGCCTTCCAACTATGTCCTTTTTTTTTTTTTTTTTTTTTTTTGTATTTTTCTAATTTCTATTAATGAAAAGACAAAGACAAAAATACGTTTTAAATGTATAAATATTATATATGAAATGAATAGTCTCACAGATGTGTTTTATGACGCCTAATTTTACAGTCTTTAAAAAAAAAAACAAAAGCAAAAAGCAGATGGCTACTACTAAGTATGTGCCTGCCTGCCTGCCTGCCTGGCTTGGACTGTGTGAGAGCATTATGATGCCTTGGGGGGCCGGGGGAGTGTGGAGTTGGAGGGGGATTGGAGAGGAGATGAACTGTGCTGATTGGCAATGCCCTTCCGTGGTGCTCCGGACAACTTTTCCCAGGATACGTCATCCTAGTTTAGAGCACACTATTAGGGTGGTGGGGGGAGAGAGGGAGAGAGAAAGAGAGAGAGGTAGAGAGAGAGACAGGGCTAAAGAAAGAAAGAGAAAGAAAGAAGAGAATGTCCTCTGCATCACGCCAAGGTTTCCCAGGGGGGAGACTTTTATTTAGTCCAGGCTCACTTCATTGAGACCGCCAAGAGGGACTGAACCTGAAACACACACATAAACACACACACACACACACACACACACACACACACACACACACACACACATGGAGGGTCACACACACGCACAAGAAGGGAAATGTGAGTGCTGACTCTGACTTAATTGCATTCTCAATGGCCCTTGCCTGCTTGTTTAATGCCAACTGTTTTGTTTAAACTGGTCCACCGATGAGTTTGTTTGTTTCAGAGGTCCTGTTGTTTCATAGGGGGCAGCCAGTCGGCTTACTGTGTCATATGCCCCTCTTCTGATGCTGTTCTCCGCATCACAGAATAATTTATGGGATGCTGTTGCCAAGCCGACGCTGCCATTTTAGCACTACAGTCTGGGTGGTCCTTAGTTGTGTGACACAGAGGCCATTTGACAAGTCTCCACACATTGTCTCCATTTTGTTGTATTTTATTTTCATTTGAATTTATCTGACCACATGTTGGATGGTCAACATGTGGACAGTGTAAAGGTTTCAAATCTTATTAAAGCCTTTTACAACAAATTTATATCCTTGTTTGTGGTGATTTGTTCAAATAATCCATAACACACATTCTGAATATCAATATGAATATTCCTTATCATTGCCTTTTACATTGCCTTAGATGTTTTTACATTTGTGTCTACCTGGTAAGAGGTGTATTGAATCTGTTGCCCAGGGTAGCCATCAGAAACTCACAGACACCCAGCAAGGTGTCTAAACAGAAATAAATCATTTGCAGATGTGATGATGTTGATTACAGGAGGGATAACAGTAGGATAAATGAATTTTAAGTGTGTATAGTATGTGTTGCAGTCTTAGCCAGGTTGTGTTTTTGTATATACTGTATGCCCAGTAATGAATTTAACTGCATGTGCATACTTTTGTCATCTGCTGACAAGATCCTTATCAAGTGTTACAGTCAGATCTCCACCTTGAGAACACCGCGGCCCTTGTCAGACAGCCTCAGTATCTCGTGAGATAAAGGAAGGAGATCTGTGAGACAATCTGCTTGTCTCACGCTCACACAGTGTCATTTCTGAACCCTGTGATCCGGCACAACAAAAGGGAATGCATGCATTTGGGCTGCGCCGCAAAAATGTTCTTTGGTCAAATGCTGGCAAGAGACATGACATCATCTAGTACATCTACCCAATCTCTACCATCTATTTCTCTCTCTCTCTCCCTCCCTCATCATTGTCCAGAGATTCTCTCTCTTTCTCTCTTTCTCTCTCTCTCTCTCTCTCTCTCTCTCTCTCTCTCTCTCTCTCTCTCTCTCTCTCTCTCTCATACCATTGTCCAGAGATTTCCTCTCACTGACAAAGCAACTTCAAAAGAGCTTAGAGAATCTTCCAGAATTTGGAGCTCAGTCAGTGCTGCCCATAAGCTACCCATCTATGATAAGCATGATGGGGCAGCGGGTTAGCCTAGCTTTAGGACACTGCTAACAGGAGGCCTATCAGCCCTGGAGTGGTGACAGATGCTTTTCAGCATGGTAGTGGTGGTGGTGGTGGCGTGGGAACATGGGCCCTGGCCTGTGGCCAGACTTGGCTGCCTGTCCTCCCTCTAGTGTGGGCCTGCCTGCCTGCCTGCTGCCTCCTTCCCTCCTTGGCCTGCTATGCCCTCACAGCGAACAGAGCATCCTTAGCTTTCAGCTAGATGGAGCCCACAGGCTGTCTGCCAAAAAAAGAGGGCAGCCAGGGTGCCGGCAGAAATAGGTGATCCCAATATTTTTTGGAACACTGAAATAAATGTATTTTTCATTCGAAAAGGGACGGGGAAAAAAAAAAACAAAAAAAAACATTCCCTATGGCAAAGCATTACAAGCCATTTTAGTAAAGCCTTTATCTGTTTTTAGATGATTATGGAGAAAAGTAGTCAGAGGGACACATATATGTGTGTTTACATCCCTACCAATGAACTAGGTGGATACTATGCACTACATGCCTCAAGTGCATTGACTAATGTAGTCTTCTGACCTGTCCCTGAGGAACAGAACATTTTTCTAAGTCCTTTTCCTGTTTATTTTTCAGTGCCTCTAGTCATAGTAATGAAGACATGGGAACATCTGCCCTGGACATCTGCTGGCAGCATTCTAGCTCTATATATACAAATACTAGTGAATCACTCGTCTCACACAAGGGGTTGAAGAGAGCATCCAGGCCAGGCCTGGGTGGGATGTGCTTTTGTTAAACAGTACCAGCAGAAGGGTCATGTTTCGAGTGCCTGAAAAGCCCAAAGCAAGCATCAACAACTGGAACTGGAGGTCTTGAATATGCTGAATTTTTTTTTTTTTTTTTTTCTTGGGTCTGGAATTAAAGAGAGCAGGAAATGCTCTCCAGATGCATTTTTAACGCCCGTAGTAGAAGCAGGGGCTTCCCTTGGGAGACGTGAATGAAAGCTTGCAGGTGGTGTGTGTCCGATGGGGTTCTCCAGCAACCATGGGGGTTGGTTGAAATAACATTCACAGGCTTCTATTTTTGGAACCAGACCCAGATTAGCATATAAAACAAATCTCACACAAGATGCTGTTTTTTGCCCTACTTCGGAGTAATCTTCCCCAGTATCTCCCCCTAAATGTACCTAAAAGGCCTCCGATGCTTGGAAAGGAATAGGAATACATGCTTTTGAGACTGAGAGACAGTCTTTCTTCCCTCCGGAGGTGTAGGGGAGTTGTAAAACAATGGGTTAAACAGAACAGCCACAATGAATAAAGAATAAGGCAGTGCTGAGAGAAGCACATCTGGCATGGAGGGCTGAATTCAGCTGTGTTGCTTTTTCATAAAAACAACTCAATTGGAGTCTCAAGATCCCTGCTTAGATTAAGTGGAATTCCTGCTCCACCCAGCCTGAATACCAATGCCACGGTCCAGGGGAAAAACATACGAAAGCAAAATAAAAACACGCTTTAGCCATCCCAGGCTGAAAGCTCAATTCAACAAACCTTTGCTTCAAAAAAAAAAAAAAAATAGGAATGTTAACAGTTAGTCAGAGTGCTCCGTCTTACATAACAGGATT
>JAODXP020000019.1:21450053-21457553 GCA_027497455.2 Sardinella longiceps
TTCCGGCAGATCAAAATCCCCCAGCAGCATCTGTCTGAGAGAGAAAGCCTTCTCTGCAAGGGGAAAAGCCTGTCAATTAGAGGGCAGAGTAATCTCATCAAGCCCGAAGATGAGTCCAGAGTGGGCCGGGCGCCACAGAAGAGGACAACATGAAAGCAAAAGCAAACATCTAGAGGATCAGTATCCAGGCAAATATTTAGACAGCCACTGCAATGTCACATATTGTCTGTCAATATGAAAGACACATATCGTAGGTTAGTAATGGGACCTTTGCAGCTCCAGCAAGATGTCATTGAGATATCCAAATTGTTTTTGTTTTTCTGAAAAATGTGAACATGATGCGCCAATGAGCAACTCGATTATTAAAGCTGACAGTGTAAGTTCATGTAATAGTTTCATGTCTGGTTATGCATGTAGCCTTTGTATACTAGGGTTGCCACCTATGTTTAACAAAAAATCCTGGACATATTGGTGTCCCGACAAGACCCATGAGGTGGATTGATATGTTTTTTTTAATGGCTGTGTTTCATGTAATAATTTCCTACATTCATGTCTGGTAAAGATGTACAGTATGTACAGTATACTCAACTAATGTATACAAACGTACCAAAATAATACCGTAAGAAGATGACGACTCTATGAGGACTCTTACAAGATATATTTGATTGATAGAGGCAATGCTAGTGTATCTATTCTATTTTCAGTTCCTCTCAAACAATAACCAGACACACCATACACCACGACCATCCATCTAGTTGACGTCTTTAAGCTGAAAACTCAAACTGCCTGGGTGGGAACCTCTCAAGCCTGTGTGGTATTTCAGTACCCAAGGAGAGATTTCACAATGTGCAATTAGTGCTCACTTATTGGCTCCATTTGTCAGGGATACAAGTGTGCTGGGCACTATGCATGAAACACTGAGGTCTTCATGCAGTAGGCTACTGAGTAATAATTAAAATAAGTGGGTTTTCTTTAGTTTAGTTAGTCTCATGGGTAATGCCTGATATTATAATGTGTTAATCCTCAGTGAATTTTCATGCACAAGTAGGCCTAAATCACAGATAGCTATAAAAATATAATTTATGCAATTACACAGAAAGACGACCAATTGATGAAATTAGTTAAAACATTTAAAGCATGTGTAGCTCTGTTCCTTGCACTTGGCCTCATGTGTGCTTATGTGTCTTATGCTCCCATCCCTCTATGTGTTTGCAGACACTGTTGCCAATAATTAGGTTTGGTTAAAATGCCTGCTTGACACAAGAATTCCTGCTGATGAATACATCTTGTGATGGAAGGCCTAAGCTTGTTATGATGACGATGATGATGGTGATGATGATGATGATGGTGATTCTTTCTCAGACTGACAGCTCTTCCCCTGACGGCACAGCACAGCACAGCTTTGTCTGCATGAAGAAAATGTCTTCATAAAAATGAACATTTAAACAGTTAAAACACAATCATGGTATATCTATCTATCTATCTATCTATCTATCTATCTATCTATCTATCTATCTATCTATCTATCTATCGTGTGTATGTGTGTGTGCATGTGTGTGCATGCTTGTGTTTAACACACACACACACACACACACACACACACACACACACACACACATATGGATAGATAGATAGATAGATAGATAGATAGATAGATAGATAGATAGATAGATAGATATTGACTGTGATCATTATCCTGATTTGCACTCCATTCCCTTGAAGTCCTCCTCTAGATTGTTGAGTTATAAATGGCATGCAGAACGAACAGATTGCCAGTACAGATTGCAAATACAACCATGATTAGCCAGAATCTTTATTAATTAAAGGAATTAAGCCATCAGGAATCTAATCACTCAATCAAAAAAAATGAAATAAAATGAAATAAAAGACAGAGAGATGTTTTTTCACTTAGGAAATTCTTAAAACACCTAGTAGAACAGACATATCTTTCTAATGTCAACAATTAATGTTGCTGACATGTTGAGTTCTGGCTTAGATATGTATTTCTGACGTGTTCTTTATAAACCCACGGAAAACTGTATAATCAGTGAATGAAGAGCAGTGAGTCCTTGTATTATGATCCAGTGATTCCTCATATTATGATAATGCAGCCTGACTGACCTGTCTGTGAATCACATCACACAGGGCTCTGATTACAGAGGGTCAAATGTACACTCATGAATAAGCTAAAAGGCATCCTATGTTTCGATGACTCGTTGCTTTCGCATCTCAACACATCACATGTTTAAGAGTCAGTGCACTTTCCATCAATGACTCTGTAGGTTCTTGCTCGTAATGTGAGTCATGCAGCCATGACCAGGAAGAACTAACCAGCCTGCAGTTCAAGAGAACAGAGAGATGCAAGCATGCCAAAATATACTGATGTGTGAACCATTTTTATTTTTAAACATGCCAAAATATACTGATGTGTGAACCGTTTTTTATTTTTAAACTGAAATAGAAATGTAATACTGTTATTTCCTGAATTAATCTGCACCACTCAGGTTAACCAAAGCACGTGTTATTAACCACACTCAAGATGAACAGAAACGTAAAATATGTTTCAATGCATATAGTACCAGTGTATTAACATAAGAAATTTTGCAATTGAAACCTCAGTAAATATCAGAACGTAGTAACAACCTAGAACAAGTTCATGACACCCCTATAATGAATGATAACAATGATGCATTCAGATAGTACCAAATTAATAAGCCTACTTGCAAATTATAACTTGATAATATGAGGAAATTCAAAGATTTTATTTTTTTTTGTATGAGCTCCTGTTTTAAGCTTAGACACGAAGCCCATTCTGACTAGCAGGATTCTCTTAGGGGACTATTTTATGCGAGCAATTTCAAGATGCAGCCTGAGAGGTTGTCAAATTGGGTTAGCGTTTTCCCAACACAGGAGAAAAGATGTCTCTGTTTATTCTTCCATAATGGCAGGGACACTCTCTTCTCATTATAGATGGACTTGGGTGACCCCTAAAAACTTGCAGAGTTCTGCAGGTCATTTTATAATGTTTCGTGGTGGTGTGTCCCTCTATCTTGCTCTGAAAAAGAAAGAGCAAAGCTTCAAGGCAGAGAGGATTATTTAACATGGTGGTTTCACTTCTCCAATTCTGCTTACACTTCAGAGAATATCCTCTTGCTTCTCTCTCTCTCTCTTTCTTTCTCCCTATCTCTCCCTCTCTCTCGCACACTAAGGACGGTTGATTTTGAGTAAAAAAAAAAAAAAAAAGTAGAGAAACAAGAAATGTGGGCTTTTGCAATTACTTCACAACTGATTCCCCTCTCTACAGCTGAGAGTAGTAGGCCTACTGGAAGCAAGCCCAGGCTTGTAAGAAGGTAGCAATTACCACAGTCCTGCCTGCTGCACTGAGCTAAGCTTTATATTACCACCCAGCTTAGATTGTGTTGTTCTCCAGACAAAAACCAATTACTCTTTAGTAAAAGATTATCGCAGGAGGTCATTTTTCCCAGAATCCTTTCCCCCCCCCTCGCCATGAACGTGTTGACTCTGTACACTGGCAACCATGTATGACAATGACATTGACAGGTTAATTAAAGATTACTCCCACTGTACATTAATCTCTGAATGTGTACATTTTATTTAATCCATTATTGTTGGGGAAATGCTGATTGCAGTAAAGTGAGAGTCTTCTGTGGACCATAACAAACAGTGAACAGAGTTCAAGACCTGAACTATACATAACATGACACAAACAGTTTGAAGTCAAATTTTCATGTCCTGACATAATAGTTCCTTGTTTTTGTGTCAAAAGGTTACTGGTACACTGTGTAAACAAGTCTGAAATAGTTAAATGAGTGAGAGCTGACAGAACAAGTCAAATAGGCCTTAGAGGCTATACATGACAAATGCAAATTACAGGCATGCTTTGGGGTCAGGGGTGAATTGTTGTTTTGAAGGGTTGTGCACTCAGAATTATTGTGCCGATTTCTTTGGCATTCTAAAGTCTAGACCCCCATAGCTTGGTTGTGTTTACATTCACATTTGAGTTGACTGGTTTGACTACTGTGTGCCAAATGTTGTGACAGCATGTGGTTGATAGTGCTGACAAGATCTGTTAGTTAATAGCAAGTGCCAGTGATGTGACAATGTTACTATTCTGCTCAAGGATGCGTTCAAATAAGGGGGAAAAAGCAGGACCTGAACATGCAAATAAAGCAAAGGTTGTTTAGCAAAAGCCATACCATGCTAAGCCAATTCACTCTGAGCAGTTCAATTTCAAGCTTAGACCATTCAACGCTTACATTTTAGAACTGCAATCACATAACACCCATTCACTGTAGTAGCTTGGTCTTGAAAAGGCATTCTTGCTTGCCGCTTTAGTCCCCAAGATCACAGTAATTAGCAGCAGGCAGAGGGACGAGTAATCATGATCATTATCCCTGAATTACACATCATATCTCTAGGCCTCATTATCTGTAGGGTTGTGAAATTCAGTATGAGAGAGACACAGAGAAGAAAGAAACCAGCTGGTGCAGTGCTACAGAAACTACAATGCGTTTCAGAACCTTTCAATTTCAGTGTCCCTGCTCCCCTGAAGTAAGAAAAAAAATAATAAAAAAAATACTGATCACACACACACATTTCATTGATACAGTATATGTACAACTTTTATTCATATTCTTTGATCAAAATAAATATCAGACAGCATATCAGCTATAGTTGTAGATGCAAATGTAGGCTATTATTTTTATTTCCACAGACATTTTTGTTTATTTGGCATACTTGACAATGTACAATATGTAAGCCTTAAAGACAACACATACCGTTAGGCCATTATTTCATTTGCAGCAGACGATGCTATATACTTCAGTACCAAAAGCGAATGTAAAGTGGTTATAAGTTCTGTTTATAGTCTTTTAATACTCAGTAGTCATCGTCCCTGGATTCAGTACAGGGTGTTGATTATGTGCTGTAGGTTATTGTGGCTAGTGCTGGATTACATGAAGATGCAATTCAGCACAGATTGAACTAGTGTTAGACTATGTGAAGATGAAACGTGTCAAAATAGGCCTTAGAGGCTCTACACATGACAGCATTCATCATATTGATGTGCGTGGTGGGGATCCGTGGGACATCATAAATTAAACATACATCAGATATCATCTCTGATTCACTGGCAGTCTAGTACAGACTGGGGATACACAGGGAATACTGGAGGGAGGTTAAAGTGATGATGATGCTTTTTTTTCATACCTTCACAGATCAGTGCGGGTATTACAGTGATTGTTCTACCTTACATCGACTCAATATCGTAAAAATAGCACAGATCGACATAATGCAGTGTCTATACAGAGGATTATCTCCATATATTAATTCCTGAGTTTACAAAAAGAGATCTGTACGTAAAAAAAGAATAACAAAATATACAGTACATTAAAAACAAAACAAAACATAAAAATAAACATCACACCCATACAGTGTGTGTGTGCATCTAAAATGTTATAATTTTCAGTGTTAAAAGTAAAATATTTCTCAAGACGGATCAAAGATTTAGTGTAGGCCTATAAATGCAACCCCTTAATTTCCCAACAATGACAAAATGGAGGGATGCCCTTGGGTACCTAGTGGTCATCATTTGATACTCAGCATAACACATCTACAAACCTTCCCTTGTTTACTTCAGCCTACTGACTGCTCATGTAATGGAGGTAGTAACTTAAACCTAGACTCAACACAAATGATACCTGCTCATCCAGCCAGCCAGCAGCATAGAAAAATAGAGACCAATCCTAGTCATTGCAAAAGCAATTTAAAACTGTACCTTTGACTTTGATTGTATTTAAACAATACTTTTTTTCCCCAAATGAAATAGCTTCAAAGAGCCTGAAGGTTTTGGAACACTTTGATTGGTTCGGCTTCAACAGTCACATGCTGAAAAACATTTTGATACAAGTTAAAGACAGAGTAAGTGTATCCTACATAGCCTCAATACAGTACCATGACAAGCACAATGTTTCCGCGACACAGGTATAATAAGTTTGGTTAGTGTTGAATGGTTCAGTAGCTTTTGAAACTTAACTTTAGCTGGAAGCATTGCAGTAGCATGAAAAGCTAATCTTTAGAACCGCCATTAAAAAAGGTGCATAATGAATTACAGTGTTATAAAATGGAGCATCATGCACAGCAGAGCAAAACATGTTAAATACACTAATGATGGTTACGGTTGATGATTGGTTATTCCAGCATTTCTGCACCACAAAGATGTACCATGTCAGCCAGCATCATGATGAGCTGTCTAGACGAGAGTAGCCTGGTGCTAAGTCAGTCATGTCATGTCCAGCAGTCACAGTGCCACCTGGAGGTCATACCCAGTACTGGTTGCGCTGCAAGGGGGGAATGACGGGGTGGGAGAGCGGCTCAGCCTCGCCTTCCATCCCTTCCCAGAGGGGCAGGGAGGCGTCAGAGGTGGCGTGAGGCCTCGACGACACGGGGCTGCTGGGGCAGCTGGGGCTGAGCGGGGTGACGGTTACCGTGGGGATGGTGGGACTCCTCTCTGATTGGACCGTGGGGCTCGGGGGGCAGGGGGAGGAGGCAGTCAGGCTAGCCGTCACCTCGCTCCTGTCCGGGGCCTTTTTCTGCTGCTGTTGCTGCTTTTTCTTCTTGCGGAGGTAGACGATAAGCATGAGCAGGATGACTACCAGCAGCAAGCAGGCCAGCACTGGTAAGATCACCAGCAGGGGATTGGAGCTCTTCTGCGGGTACGACTCTACACGTACGGGCGTGTTTCTGACCGGAGCCACATCGGGCTTCTCCAACGGCGGTTGGGGGATGGTGGAAGCTGCTGCTGCTGCTGCTGCAGGGTCAGTCCGGTTCTGATTTCCCCAGCGGTCACGGCCGCGGTTCCTCGGGAGGAGTCGAGTGGACTGACGCTGCGTGGCAGTGATGCCCGGTGCTGCAGAGGTGGAGAGCGAGAGAGCTAAGCCTGGGCCTGAGGTCTGGTTGAGGGCAGTGGTTCTCCCGGTAGTGTGGAGGGGAGTCTCAGTGGTGGTGAAAAGCATTGGGCTATATGGCACAACAATGAACATCAGTTCTCCCCTGGCTGGGGGAACGCTGTCTGCTTTTAGGACAAACACCAGCGTATCGTTCAGCTCCTGGATTCCTGTCAGGTTCGCCTTCACGTCAATGGCTACCTTCTCTTGTTCGAGATCACGCACGGTGAAAGACTGAAGCGGATTGGATCGTTTCCCGTTCTTTGTGACTCTGACGACCTTGCCACACTTGGGATGGGCCAGGATTTCAAAGACGGGATCGCTGTCAGTTATAGCAGCCAATCGAGTGGCGTTGAGACTGCGTGTCTTCAGCTTGAACAGAGCACCATTGGGCACCTGCAGTCTCTCTGCTAACTTAACCCTGGGCACCACTGAGATGTTCACCACTTGGCCAGTAAGGTTGGCCTCGGACGTAAAGGCGATGAACTCAAAGCTATCAGTGGATGAGGTATACTCCAGCATGTGGTAGACCAGC
>JAODXP020000019.1:21465053-21467553 GCA_027497455.2 Sardinella longiceps
AGAACTTGTGTGCCAGAAGTGCGAACTGGTGTGACACAGTGTGTGGGTTCTGTTGCACATATAGAAACTACACCATGTCAGAAACTATGACACATGGAAGACAATTCCAATCTCCTGGTCAGGCTGCACTTATAAGACATCCATTAAGCGTCATATGAACATGCTGAAGCAGTGTTAGGGGGGTTGACAGCACTGCATTGTGCGTAACCACTCCCCGTAGCCTTCGCAAAACCAGCATATGTCACAGCAACGCGTGGGTTATTAGGAAGTCCTGTCTTGCAACAGTAAAGTCTGACTAAGAGACACAAGCTAAGCTCGACTCTCAGCCGAAACTACAATTTCCAACATAGTGATGATAATCCGGTCTTAATAAAGTCATGATTGAGTAAGAGACAAAAGACATCAACTCTTTTTATAGCAAAGATGATGCAAAGCCTATGACTTCAGATGCCTCTTGAGAGGGACTATTGAGAGCATCGGTTACTCTTTATTTGAAGGTACCGTTATAAGACTGACACGACATTGTCATTAACTATGACATGACGTTGTCATGAATCTGTCATAAACTTTATACACCTGTCATGACTTCTGTCATTAAGTGTCCCCCGGTGTTTGTCATGGTTACGGTTAGGGTTAGGGTTAGGGTATGTCAGAAGTCATGACAGGAAAGTTTATGACAGATTCTTGACAACATCATGTTAGTCTTATGACGGTACCTTCAAATAAAGTGTTACCAGAGCATCCTCTCTGTCATCTTTAACCCTCGCTGTCGGCACAAAGCCACAAGCACTGTAAAGGAAACAACACATCCATCCTACTCGATCTTCTCCCTACTGCCATCAGGCAACAGGTACTGCACAATAACTGTCTGCAACTCCAGAATGAGGAAGAGCTTCTTCCCCCAAGCAGTCAGCCTGCTGAACAATGGGACTTGATGCAAGACCTCTCAAGCTGAACTGGAATGCACTCTTGCACTTTTTCTTCACTGCGGCCAAATTTTTTTTATTTTTACATTCTACCTCCACCTCTCTACCTCCTCTTCAATTAATACATCAGTCTACTTATGCCCTGTCTCGTGCTGTCTGTCCTGTCCCTTGTCTGTCTTAAAATGCAGTATCTTAAGTAGTCACTGTACTTGATGTTTACCTCATGCGTGCACTAAATATGCTGATTTAAGAACACTAGGCATTTTAAAATAAACAATTCTGAAGTCCAATCCCCTGTCTTCAGATTTCCCCTGAAGCCACACCTCCAGAGTACAGGAGCGAATGGGGGCAAACTGCATATGGGTTTAATAGACTTATCACCAGACTTATTTTGCTTCTTTGGATGTTGTTTTTTTCTGTCATGTTCGTTCCACAGGTGACTGGAGAATTTATTAATTCATTTATTAGGATAATTGGTTGCAATCGAGGTGTGAAGGTTATTTTAAGCATTCATTTTAAAAAGTGCTCCAAAAAAGCATCACATACCCCACCACTTGATTCATGGTAAAATGGTATTTTGCCTCACTGTATACAGTGTACTGTATATGGTTGAAATGACAATTAAAACGACTTGACTTTATCAGAAAGATGTCTCTTTCTTTTTTAATGAAGGCAATGCAGTGTTCATCTATCATGAAAGCTAACTTGTGTGCAAACCAACCAGTAGAGCTGAAGTCAGTGCTTAGTGGCTTACCTGGGAACACCTTGAGGGGCCCATTCTTGACCAAGCTGATGACCAGCGCCCGGGCAGTGATGCTGAAGATCTGCCTGGGGGCAAAGTTCACCCCATCATTGACCTGGAAGTTAAAGCCTCCAGCCATGGCACCTTAAAAAAAGAAGAGACCATTGATTTTTTTTAAAAAAAGAAAAGAAAAAGAGGTAAACACAGATTGAGATACAATAATATCATCTTTGCCATTTTGTGTTTTATTTGCTGCTCTCCTTACATGGCATAATCCAGTTTATCGTAATGCCTTTTTTCTTAATGTTATTTCCCAAGAAGGGTTGGGGGGGGGGGGGCTTTCGAGAACAAATGACCTTTAATTAAAGCCCATATAAAGATGGAGGCGATGGGGGAGAGTCGGTAGAGGCAAGTAGGGAGATAAGCATCGGAACAGTAAGCAGAGGCCTTATCGGAGCCGGCACAGAGCGCATGCTTACATAAGCGCCCTGCAGAACCACCGCATGGCCACTCAGCACTATGCCTGGGCCCAGGGGAGGCCCCTCCCCCCTTGCTCTCTCCGCCTGCCAATCAAACATGGGGTTTGGGACGCAGACTACGCCCTTCTCTTGTGGCCTTCCTTGTGGATGATGAAAAGTCTTATTTGGGTTTATTTTGATACGGTGGCACTGGTTTCTGGTTTCATGGTCCAACTGCACAAACACTTCGAATAGGTATACTGTGATACAGTATACTCAAAAGATATACAGTATGCTACATACATGCATTGCATACACAATACCAAATGACACCTGCAATCTTTGACTCATATAGGTCCTATAGGAGACAAGTA
>JAODXP020000019.1:21472553-21505053 GCA_027497455.2 Sardinella longiceps
TTCTTAAGGATCACAGGTGGCCTCTGATGGCTTTCCAGGTAAACTTTCACTTTCACTGTGGCATCCAGAAATAAGTCTTTCGCTTTCACCTTGATGGCAAAAGAGTCTGCCATGTTTTTGCTGTCATCATGGCGATAGGCCACAAGCCCCTGCTTCAGTTCAGACTGTGTGAAGACGGTAACTCGAGTCCTGTTCCAGAACAGTCCACCGTGTTTTGGTGCCTCAGTAACGATGAACGTCATCTCGTCATCGCTCCGGATGTCGAGGTTGGTGAGCACGCTCAAAGTGGTAGTGTTAATGGCTCTCTCATGCCCCTTCTGCACTAACAGTCCTGTGTTGTTGCCAATCCTGAGGTAGGGGTCTTGTGCGTTGATGTCCAGCAGCGTGGACACATAGTGCTTTCCGTCAGAAACAAAGAGCACAAACCGGCCCGAGCTGACGCCGCGGTGTGTGAACAGCACTAGCTTTTTCTCCAGGTCCTCCTGCCGGAATTGGTGTAGTCGGCGGGACGTGTCGTTAGCCATCACCAGCTCCCCCATGGGGATGCCCCGCCGTGTGTACACCAGCTGCTCATCACTGAAGTCCGAGTCTGCGTCATGGAAACGCAGGTCATCCAGTGTCAGGAGCCTCTGGCCGTCACGCACAACGTGGAAGATTTTGTCCACAACGCGCACTGGCTTCTCATCGTTCACCAGCTGAATGGAGATGTTAAACGACCCTTCCTTAGGGCTGACATAATCATCATCCTCCTCAGACGATGAAGGATCTGGGGTCAGACTGACAGATGCCACAAAAGTGAAGTAATCGTATGTTGTTTCGCTGTCATCATGGATGTAGATGAGACGTTCTCCGAGGATGTCTTCGTTACTGAAGGTAGCAATGTTGCTGTTGTCTGAGGTAGAGTTAGATGTGTTAATACGAGTCAGTCTTCCATGTTTTGGAGGTTTCTTGATAGTGTAATACATTTCTTTGGTGCTTAAAGTCTCTGCAAACAGCTCTTCCTTTGTGATGAGTTTACTCTCTCCCTCAAGGAGGGACAGCCCTTCATTTTTCATGAAAATACTGTTCACATCTGCCATAATACCAAGTGTAAAATTATGACTGTCAGTATGAGAATGTTTAGTGAAAACATGAAAGGTGAATGAATCGATTGTGTCTTCGTATGGCCTGTCCACCAACTGATACTCAACTTTTCCATCCGTCACATTTGTTTGACTGAATGTAGAGTTTTCCCCCAGCGCAATGTTATTGAGTAAAAGCTTTCCCTTCTTAGGTGGGGATAATATTCTAAATGAGAGCTCGTCCTCAGGGAGTGTTATACCTTGGCCCTCGACATAGAGATGCTCAGAGTTAATCACAACCCTTCGAATTTTGTCCATCTCCAATCTCTCATTTCGGACCAGGTCATATCTAATCCATTTCACTTTGATAGGAAATACAAGTTCTTCTGTGGCTCTCCCTGCCACTGTGATAGTACACTTAAACTGTTCCGACACGTCCTCCGTCTGGATCTCCTGAAAGGTGCTGACGTATCTGAGGCGTTCTTTTTCTAGAAGCCTCTGTGAGAAGGAGCTGGTGGGCTTCCATTCTCCGCTGGAGTGGAGTCTTTGAAGTTCGCCAAACTGGGGCAACTCGGTGATGTCGTAACGGATATCCACCGTCTGTTTGACCGCGTTTGTCTGGACCGCCAGATGTTTTGTGCCGATCAGGACCATCTCGCCCTGGGTGATGTTTGCCCCCGTGTTGTTGGCAATCTTATACTCCAAGGGCACAGCCAACACCCTAAGGACCACCGTGTTGCTAACCTTCTCCCCATCACTGACCCTTAGCACAATCCTCGAGTTTTTTACCCCGGTGTGCACATAATTGATCTTGCCTTCCTCTAGGGCAGAGTGAGGGAAGGACGTCACCACCTGGCCAGGGTTGTCATCGCTCTCCAGATACCCAGCATCGGCATTAAGTTTCCCGAGTACAGAGTAGACGAGGTCGGCGTGGTCGCTGTCGATGTCTGTGGCTCGAAGCACCTCAGTGCTCAGAGGCTTCCTGGAGTCCTCCAGTAGCGATAAGAGGTTGCCCTCAGGCAGACTCAGCTCTGGCGCGTCATTGGTGGGTGTCACGGTGATGTTGAATCGGTGCATCTTCTTGCCCTTCAGGTAGGCGGGTACCTCCTTGCGGCTGCTGGAGAAGACGGAGAACATGAAAAAGTCCTGCGGGTCCTCGGCGCCGCCGTGGATGTACATGACGCGGCCGTGCCACAGGTCCAGCATCCCGAAGGTGTTCTCCTCCTGCTCCTCGTCCACGTCCAGGCGAAGCTGCCCGTGCACTGGCTGCTCCTCGATGCGGAACATGATCTGCGATTGGCGGATGCCCAGCTTTTTGAAGTCCAGGTTGACTTTGATGTGCCTGGAGTCGAGTGAGCCGCGTCCGCCCTCGGGCACCACCAGGTCACGGAGCACCAGGAAGTTGTGGCCGAATTTCTTCACCAGGCCTTTGGCAAGTGTCGACATGTGCAGCGGAGGGGCCCGAGTCACAAAGGCTGGGTGAGGTGTTGTGAGGCTTGCTGCTGTTGTTGTGGTCAACTCCGGCTCCCTCTCTGGCTCACAGCCCACAGAAATGTCTTTGGTGACAAGCGCCTGAGGCAGACCGATGCTGGCCTGATTTACTTTGATGTCCCTCAGACAGCCTTTGAAGGATCCGCCTCGGACACGCTTGCCCGACACCGACACCAGCCCAATCTTCCTGAGCTCGGAGCGGGTGCTGTCATCGACACCGCCCACAAACATGGGCCCCTTCAGCTGAAATGTTTTGGAACGAGCAGTGATGCTGGTCTTGACTGACTCCGCATCAACAGTGAGTTGCAAGCTCTTGGCAGAGAAAAACAATTTGACATAGTGCCACTTCTTATTATTGACAGAAGTGAGAGAGCGCAGTTCTGTTTTAGACCCACCCCTGCCCACAACGGCCACTAACAGGCCCTCTTGGATTTCCAAAGCCACAAAATCCCCCTGTCGTGCTGAGTTGTAGAGGACGATCCCGTCGTTAGCTGAAGTGTGTAGCGAGCACTCGAATGCCCATTCCTGCTGGCCGCTCCAAGGCGGAAGAGACACATAAGCTCGGGAGCTGAAGAAGCTGATTGGATCGTCCTCGCTGGCCAAAAACTGGGGGCTGCAACCTAGAGAGACCTCGTGGACACTCTTCAACCCAGAGTAGGGCCTCAGGGAAGACAATAGGTTGTGTTCATTGAAGATCACTTCGTCCAAGCAGCCACGGAAGCCTGACAGGTCGCCAGGCAGGTAGAGTTTGTCAAGACCCCCTGAGCCACCGACGAATAGCCCGTCCTGGACGCTGAGCTCCTGCTCGTGCCGGGGCATCTTGGCCCTGGTGTGGGCATGCTTGTCCACGGTGAGGGTGACGTTGTAGCGCTCGTGGAGGAGCTCTAAGGTGTGCCAGGCCAAGTCATTCAGCTGGGTGCTTTTGTCTGAGACCAACACACGTTCCCCAGCACCTAAGTCCAACTTCACCTGAGGAGAAGATGGGGCACAAGAAACAAAGATAATGTTAAATTAAACTACTAATACAATTTTATAGATATTTGAGACAGGAATTTTTCAGTTAATGGACTGTATGGTTGCTGTATTTTTACCTTCCCATCCAAAAAATTGAATACATAAGATGACAAAAATGTGTGCCAGGCTCATCATTTAATTTTAATATAGGATGATATTTTGAATTACTTTTAAAATAGCAAGACAAGACAAGCTGGCACAACCATGGTTAACTCCATTAATATAAGGCTAAAAAGACTAATCGGTTTACATAAACCGGTCACAAAGTATTCATTCAGCTTGCACTAAAATCCTGAATCCAAGCTTGCACTAAAAATAAGTGTCATATTACACAGTACATTTAACAATGCATTCAAATGAGGTCATGGTGGTCAGACGTAGAGGCATTCATTGTATACATTTGAATACATACATTTTGCCTGATGTCACAGAGCAGTACAGCGGAGAGCTTTGCTAAGTGCCTGTGGCTGTGTGAGGGGACGATTATAGTCTAGCCTGCAGCCTGTGACGAGGCTGTCACAGCGTCTTGAGTGGAAGAGTGGAAGTTGCACTGGGAGGGCAGACCTGTCTAGGCTTGTAGGGAACTTTCAGGCATTTCAAAGAGAGACAGAGAGAGAGAGAGAGAGGAAGAGAAGGAGAGAAATGGAGAGAGAGAGAGACAGAGGGAGAGAAGGGGAATGAAGGATAAGAAAAGTTGGAAAGGAAAAAAGACAAGGGGCAAAAACAATGTGGTAGAAACAGGGATAGAAAGAAGTTATAGCAGGAAAAAAGAGAATGAGGAATGGAGAAAAGGAATGAAGGAGTAATGGTAGGAATGGAGAGAGAGAGAGAGAGCGAAAGAGAGAGAGGGGGAGAGAGGGAGGAGAAAAACAGTGCTAATCTATGGCTACGACTCACTGGGAGGGTTATTCCATCTCAGCCTGGGGGCAGTTCGATGGAGAAAAAGTTTTTGTTTGGTGACCTGGGAAGCTGATAAAGGATGTGGAACGGAGCATTTTCAGCTCATCATGATCAAAAGCCTGTCGCACGCGAACTCCAAGCCTTCCCTTAAACAAGCCTAGTTCTGTAGTAGCCTGAGGATAACCTCCAAATCCATAGTTACCCACATCACTGACACTTAGTGTAAATACAGCCAAAATCCATCTCAAGGGCCTTATGCAATATTTGCTCCCAACACTTCTGTGCTGGGACTGGGACGACAACTGTGGCTCTCTCTTACTCTCTTCTTCTTCTTCTCTCTCTCTCCCTCTCTCTCTTTTACTCTCTCTCCCTCATTCCATCTCTCTCACTCTCTCACTGTACAAGCTCATTGTGTTGATCTTATCTGACATAGTTGCAGCAGGCAACCTTTATAAGGACCGCGGTCAGAGTCTTCCAGCGATAAATGTATTTTGTTCCCACACACAATGTCATCATGGCTCAAACGCTGGCCGCTGAGAAATAGAGTGACCACCATGCCTGTAACGTAAAACCCTTTTTGTTTATAACACTCCTCCGGGCCTCTGGGGCTGTGCCAAGCCATCCTGTCCGAACGAGCTTGTTTATACTCTAAAATCAGGCTGGTAAACAAATACTGTATTTTTACTGTAATGCAGTCTATTGGACAAAAAAAATATAGAGCTTTATAAATATTAAGTCTTATAAGATACATGAACTCAACAATGATCGGCTTTAGATAAAAAGCTAAAAGGGTTAAAGGAGTTATCCAGACTGAATCAACCCGTAACCCTGTTGTTTCACATTGTTAGTGTAAGTGCTGTCAATAGCTACGGTATGAGAGTGACTGTATTTCACGCACCGCAGACCAAATAATGAAACGGCAGCGAACACTAACTGATGAGGGCATGAACATAGGCCCACATCTTCTCATAGGCCCACCTCTGTTAGCGTCAGCAGCAAGCTCGCAATTTCGGTTCACGTTGTACCATATTCTGCCGTTCTGATACCTGCACATAGCACACGGTATCCTCAAATAACAGGGATATGGTCTGATTTTCCTTTAACATCTGTATGATAGCATCTGTAAGCTATATTTTTGCAATCAAATACATTCAACTTTTCCTGTGATCCAGCACTTAGAGACATACAGTACTGACATACACCAAGATGTGCCCATCCTCAGAGTTCTGGATTAGTTTAATCTAGAGTCAGTATCAGTTCATCTACTGTAGGGCAAATCAAACAGCACCTTCATCTGTCTCTTTGTGTGAGGGGATTCCTGTGCATCTCACTCTGCAGAGACTGGCTGAAGGGGCTGAACCAATGGGCTGAACTCTCCTGAGCTAACCCCATGTTAACCCTTAGAGAACATGTGTTACTATTTTTATGAGGTAATGGAAGATGTCAAAGACAAGGAGAGGGTGCTAGAGGCAGCAATGTGTGTGTGTGTGAGTGTGTGTGTGTGTGTGTGTGTGTCTGTACATGTCTGTGAAACACACTGAGGGTTCTGTGTGTGAATGTCAGTGTGTGTCTTCACTATGGAGGTGTAGCTGTTTGACCATGTGTTTACATGTGTGAGCGTGTGTGTGTGTCTGTGTGTGTGTGTGTGTGTAAGGGTCTGTCTGCACATGTCTAAGTGCCAAAATGTGTGTTTAACTAAATGTGTGTGTGTGACTGTCTTCACTGTGACTGAGAATATGAGTTTGCGCATGTCATTCTGCATGCCTGCCTGATTCTTGTCTATGGGTGTGTTTTGGGCTGGTGTATTTGGCTCAGTGAGTGTGTGTGTGTGTGTTTGTATGCACGTGCATGTGTGTGCATGCGTGCGTGTACGTGTGTGTGTGTGTGTGTGTGTGTGTGTGGTCCTCACCTGCAGGCGTCCGGCGTGCAGCTCCACCATGAGGTAATCGCTCTGCCCCGCAGCCAGAAAGAGTAGCCCGGAGCTGCTGGAGGTTCGGAAGCGGATGTGCAGAGCGTTCCGGTTGGATGCCTCCACCGCCCTCAGCTGCACAAAGCCATCGCCATAGAAGGAAGCTGTGGAATTGGGGAGTGGGAGAAGGGTGTAGGAGGGAGGGAGGAAAAGGAGGGAGGGAGGGATGGATAGAGTGAGGAAAGAAAGACATAAAATCCCCTCTTTTTTAATGAAGTGTTTCACTATCCCTTTTCCGAGACACTGGATAGCTTACTGTGTGGGTGGTTTTGACGTGTGAAATTTAAATTGGAACAAGAGAAAAAGAGGCAACTGGAGATGTTAGGCGGAGAATGAGATGGAACTGTTTTTGACATAATACTTTCTACTTCGGATGTCAGGACTGTGCAGAATGATTTTAAATTTAGTGTCGGGTGAATGAGTCTCATGCCAAAGAAGACAATAAAATCTTCACAATTTCTGGAAACTATGATAGACCCAATACTCAGGTTTGCAAAACAATCAGACAGGAGACGTAAGGATGTAAGCTTTCCTGAATGTCTCTCTAAATGATTATTATGATTTGACTGAGGTTTGAATCCAGGTGATGTCCCGTAGGCAGGTACAAATTTAACAAATGCTCCCCTCCCCCTACTCTTCACCTCCTGCTCGTAAAACATCATAGTCATAGCATGGCTGAAGCGAAAATTGCCACTTAACATGAATGATGCGAAGCCGATAATCTACAAAAGGTCATACCTCTGAATCACACACGTAATCGCTTGGCACTCCTATCTCTGTTATAGTATCATTTAACTAAATTAACGCATATCTGCCAGAAAGAAAAAAAGGCTTATGGACTAGCTAGCTTGCAGGAAGGAGGCCACCATTCACCTCTCAGTGTGTGTGTGTGTGTGTAGTACCTGTGCCTGGCACATCTCTTCCCAAATTCCCTCCCTGTTTATTCTCACTCTCTCTCTCTCTGTTTTGCTGTCTTATAGGTTAGAAATGGCCTCACTTCCCAGACTATTCATTTGCCGAGATGTCAAAACAGAAACGGACTTTATAAACACAGCAATATTATTAATAACATTCATAGCGAAGCTGAGTAAACGTCTGTGGGTGAATATTGTGTGGTGCATTATCTACAGCATGTTCATGTACAGATCTTAACAAGTCAAAGCCAAACACACATTGGTAAACTGGCCGACAGATGAACTTATTTCCCTCTAAATACTGAGTAGCAAATCATCCTGTCCATCAAGAGAATTCAACAAAATACACATAACTTTACACATTATTCTTGAAATATAGTCTACTTTGTTTGGTTCTGTGAATATTGAAGATGACTAAAGAATCAACCTAACCTCAACATCAATAATTACACAGTAATAACATATATAATAATGTTTTTGTCTCAATCAAACAGCAAGCGTGTTTATCATTTTCGTCTCTTCTTCAGTTACAACCACTGTGCTCTGCATTCTTCTGCCCTTTCCATACAGTACCTGATGGTGTCACAATACACTCTAGGCTAGCATTTGTTGTGCTTGACATGTGTGCCCCATTGTAGCCAATGGTATTTCTTTGCTGTAAGCACACTCTGGTGTTAATCTGTCACTGATGCTGTTGAATACTGTAGTTCTCAAGACCAGCTGAGGGATCTGGTTTCAGGCCTGACCTCTCTGGATCAAGTGCTTTACAAGTACCCTCTCTCAGTCTCTTCATATCTCACATTCCCCCCTAATAACAGCCTCCCATCCCCCCTCTTCATGTCCCCCCATTCCGCCTCTCAATATTTCCTCTCTTTCCCTGTTACATTTCTTCCATTCTCTCTCTCTTTCTCTCTCTCTCTCTCTTTCTTACAGTGGCGCCCCAGTGGCTGTTGTGTGGTGCTCTGGTGTGTGTATGTGTGTGCGTGGGTGTGTGTGTGTGTTCAGAGTGGGTGCTAGGGGTGCATGTGCTGGCATGTCTTGCCCTGACAGCACCTCACCCACAACATTACCGACTCTGACAACGGCACATTGTCTGGACTCGGATCGTCCACTGTGAGAGCCTGGACGCAGCTGTTTTTCCCGCTCTCTCATTCCCTCCATCTCTCTCTCTCTCTCTCTCTCTGTGCTTCTCTGCCGCCATGCATTGCCCTGTAATTTACACTAATGCGCCCTGCTTTCTCATCTGACCACAGAGAGGCCCCTCACTGTCCTGCGTAAATGGGGTTAAAAATCCACTAGATTAGCAGGTAACCCCTAATGTCTACTTTCTAATCTACTGGACAAATTAGAAACTCACACTCCAAGCATGTACTACAGTACTTTACGCTGGCCCAGTCAACACTGATGTGAACCCAGATCTCACAAAACACTTAAGCCCAGCAGACACAACTCCTCCCTGTGCAGTAACTACAAGGTTACACTTGTGCTGAACGGCACATCTGAGGTTGCAGTAGAAGCCTACAGTTTAACATTAATGATGTACTGAGTAATGTAGAATAACGCAACAGTGAACCTTTGCACTCATCTGTGATACCTACAAAGCCATTGCAGCATTATTACACTATAATGTATAGTACTATCATACAATGACAGAAGGCTTAAGACTCGTGCTTTGGGGCTAAGGCTAGGGCACATACTTAGATACAGAGAATCAAACTCTTGCATAAAACAATATTATACTGCCTTTGGTTAAATTTGCATGGGAAGATCATGGGTACTGCAGTATAAAGCCCTGACATATGACGTGTGATGGAATTACAAATATTGGAACTGATTGATGTACAATTGACAGGCATCAACGTCTAGACAACTGCCATCAGACAAAATGCTGGAGGGTATAGAGGGACACCAATTGACCAGTGTAGTGAACAATGAGATAACCAGGCCAGAATGCGTGGTTGTGTTGCTGCATATGATGTAAACATAAACAATAGACTGACGCTAAAAAAACTGTTTAACAGTGACCTAACAAAAACATGATAATGGCCTCTAACATTTTTAAAATCAAATCATTTCCTCAATATTTTCAAAGGAATGGAAAATACTTTTACATGCATGTTATATTTTCAGTGGGATGGATATATAATGTGGCATATTTTTTTATATATTATGATTATTTTCCCCCACAAATATATCTGATCATGTTTTAACATTAGATCCACATTCCCTCTGCAGCTCATCTCCTTTCTCCCTCTGCAGTGTGCACTCATTCGCTATTATGCAATGAATTAAGGCAATGGAATCACCAACCATGGACAAATATCAGGATTTACACTTACATGCCCTGAAGTCAAGGCTGACCTCTTCCATTTACATATGGATACACAGCCCCGTATTTTCACCACTTTTTAGACATTCAAGCCTACGCCTCGGATGACAAATGGATACGGCCCCTGATAAGCATTTTTCACGTGTTATTGGATGCTGTCTTGACACGAGAGCTGGTTGTCACAAAGGTGCGTGCACATGTCCGTCGCGAGAGCGGGAGAGAGAGAGAGAAAAAGCCTTTGAGGCATTGCATGGAGATGCTTCCAAGGAGCTCGAGCTGTAGCTGCATGTCTCTTTGTGACACCCATGGCAGGATTATAACACCATGTAATTACCAATTACATGTAGTGCTTTTATTAAGTGTCAACATCCGCACTTATTGCCACGCCTGGTGAAGCCGAGTAAAAAGAGGCATGAAAAATAATCTTTTGGCAGTTCATCTTGGGCCTCAAAGTGTAAAACCTGAAGGAGAGCAAATTTATGCTTGTGAAAAGAAAACACATCACAAAGAAATTAATATTTTGTCTGTCAACAGCATGTCCATCATATCATGGCCTGGCCATCTTCAGTCTTTTCTGGAATGCGAGGGGATGATAGTCATCCGTCACCATTAGCGACAGGGGGAGGCTTTCCCCCCTTATCTCTTTCTCTCTCTCTCTCTCTCTCTCTGTACTTGACCCTGACTTTGAACTGTACTCTGAAAGATGGTGTGCCAACATGCATTCAGCTGCAGATGAAGCATGAGAAAAATGCACTTCAAAGAGCAGGGGAGTCCTGTGGGGTTGAGACCATTTACTGACACACTGTACCAACACTGTAATTGTGGGGTGGTAGTGGAGAGAGACGACCACATTGAGGACCTTTCCGCAAAAAAACAGTTAAGTGTACAACCAGGGGTTAAAGTGAGGGGGAACGTGGGGGTATGCAGTACCGGCACCTCAGATAAATGAACAATATCATCCTATTCTTCTTCTACATATTTTTCTTTGTTTGTGCAGACACAAAGTGTGAGAGTTCCCACTCCCGCCAAATCCCACTTTAACCACTGAGTACAACCTAGAAATAAAAACCATGTTATGCACAGCATCCTCAACATCATATCAAACTAAAGGTACCCGTGCATCCCCTCGACCTCTCATCCTTTTGCACTAAACATAGACTATCCTCCTCAGCTGTACATTTGGCATTATTCAATGTGACAAGTCTGGCGGTCAATACACCCTTAAGCATACTGTGCTTTCAATGTGAAGCTGCTTCTTGATGTGACGACTGTTTTTCAAAGGACAGTTTGACACCCTGTTCCTAGGTCTGATTGGCATCGGACAGTTAGAAGTCGGAACATGCCAAACAGAAACTGACCTCTCTAACAGTAATCACTGTGGACATTCCAGCGTTTAGTAATTAGTAGGTCATTTTTTAAGGCTGCAGGTTACAACAATGAAAGACAGACAGGGTGCAAGCATGACAAGTCTAAAGACTTCCAATTTCCTTCTAAACAAGCTATGCTTTCTAATATCATAGGGTAATTCCTTTTTAAAATAAATATTGACAGTAATGAAGGCTATTTTAATTCATGGCTGTCTGTACACAGTAGGCCTAGCCTACATCACGAGAAAAAGATTTAGATTTCTTTTTTTTAATATGCTGGTTAGATTAAGTATAGGGTGGGATTTGTTTTCAGATGCATTCAGATTCACTGCCATCCAAACAACTGTTGTCTTCAGCCTACTTTGAAGGAGCAGTGAAACATGCTTTAACCTACTGGTATGTAAAGATTTGCTTAAAATAAAAAAGCACAACATGCCAAATATTATTATTATTTATGCCAACATAAAATATTAGACGTGTTCTCTGCCAAGCATAGTCAATCATTCGACCTTTACTAAACAAGACATGACTATCCCAGGGCGACAGCTTCAATGATGAAGATGCCTGGAAAAGCTATGGCAGAAGGAAACAAGAGCCTATAAATAACAAGCGTCATGGAATAAGAATGAAGCAGAAAGTTTTAATCGCAACCTGGAGAGAAATAGTCTAACTCCTCCACTAGATATTATTTGGCCTTGCCCCGAGACTCATTAGGGTAGGTGAAGGTAGGTAGCCTGTGGCTGTGAATTCTGTGAGCTGCTCAGCCATTGTAGGCTATTGTATGCCAAGATTTGGGGAAAGTTCTTAAAATCGCCAAATACTGGGTCACGCGGTTTGGCATCTGGTTTCCTGCCAAGAGTGACCATAGAACAATTTGATGAATAAAACTACAAAAAACACTTCAGAAGCCTAGTGCCTGACCGGCAAGTGATCTATGCGATTTGTTGCACGATGTTACGCGCTTAACTTACCTCCGTTTGTCTGTCCGAATAAGAAACACGCCAGCGTGAAGAAAAACACAGTCTTCATCTTCAGCCCTATTGTATTTATTATATTTCCAGGGATTAACCATCAACTCTGACTACATATTTACTGTTTTCTTGGAGCTGTGTGTGACTACACCGCAACCGGACACCACTTTGCGAAGTCTCAGCTAGCTACTCCGTGCGTTGGGCACTTACAGCAGTCCCGGAGCTCCGCCTTCATGCGCCCCCCTCTCACAAGTTTAAGTTTTGTTACTGCCTCCGAGTCCGAAATAGGCTTGTCAAGTCTAAAAAAGCGAGACTTTGGAACGAAAAATAAAGAAATAAAATAAATAAACAAACAAACAAATAAACAAACAAATAAATAAACAAACCATGCATATAACATGATAATGACTTATCACTTACATCTCTCACATCCGGCTATCAGCCACATTGTAGTTTGTAAGCCATATATTTAGGCTTTGCAGCTGTTGCCATTTTTCATACCACACTGGTGACAAAAAATGTCTGAATCTGTGCGTGAGAAGCATGATGCAGAAACGGGTCTAAAGCATAGAAATAATATACATTCTGGAATACAAATATATATTTATATAATAGAAACATATGGTCTAAATTAGCAATAAAGGGTCTCTTGGTGATTTTGTCCTAGTCTATCCTTACATTTTAACATGCATTTCAGCCAATAAGGATATCTTTTCATTGATTTCTTTTGAGCCTTTTATTTTAACGGAACGCACGTGCGCGCGCACACACGCAAGTATTGTGTTTTTAATTAATTGATTTCAAAATGATAGTTGATGCGTAGCCTAACGTTAAGATTTTGTACAGCTATTACAGTTCAAATTTCTCTGGTTCCACCAACATCTTCTTGGATGTGGTGGAGCAGCAGGCGCTGGAGTTGTACATCGTAGACCCGCCCTTCGAAGATATGCACCAATCGGAGACAGTATTTACTGAAGTGACCACTGACAGGAAGACATCTGCTACTGTGCGACACCGGTGGTACTTGACCGGTGTGCTGCTGTGTGTTCAAAAACAACATGCTGTCCGTACAGATGAAACCACGTTTCTTTCCTTTTAAAGCGGTGTAATAGAGTCAGTTAAGCGCAGATAGGTTTTAATGGTTAACTTAAGATGCAGTGGGGTGCATATTTTCTGCCTCGACACAGGCTTGGACACAATTCAACCTTGACATTTAACTGCCTACCATTGTGCTAACCAGTAGGCATTCTTCGAGAATATTCCCGCGAGCACCTCAGGGTAAGTTGTAGGCTATTTAACATCCAGACGTTTTTAAAGGCTAACGTTAGCTGCAATAAATTGCCGTCTTTGGTCATGATGGGCGATTCCTCATGCTGTCTTCCTGGCAGACACACGCAAGCATTCTTTGTCGAAGTCATGTGCCATACAAATCGTAACCTCATTGACATTGATAAGTCCTTCAACGTAGACTACTCACCAAAATTGTGAATTAATCAGTCAAGCAAAGACATTTTATGAAGAGTGAAGACGATTATTATTATGCAGTAAACCTTCAATGTCACAATTTATGTCACTGATGAACAGTAGAGGGCGTGCACATTCAATGTCTTATTTATAAAATAATGCCATAACACTTTTGATCTTCGGTCCCAGGTTCTTGTGTGCAGATACAGTGTTTACACTCATGAAAGGGACCTTTTAATAACATTCTTGGGCTTGACGTTGCCTGTTGGAAGCAGCTGTCAACTGGACCACTCTGGACCAATATAGCAATGTGAGTGGAAATAGTGCTTATATAGTTGTAGTTTAGTTAGTCAGTTACATACATGCATAGTGCTCTGAATACTGTATTATTTTGCTAAGCTAAAATATTGTTTTTGTTCTGTCTCCAGGATTGGCCTAAAGTACCATGTTTCCCTACCTATGGCTGCAGGTGCCTTGTTTGTTGGGATTCCTTATGGCATTTCACTTGTAGCTCAGTGGTTGTATGGTTGGCCTAATAAGCCAGGTTACAAGAAGTACATTGAGGGTCTGAAGCCAAGGTAAATGTTTTTTTTTTTTTAAATTATTATTATTATTATTTTTTTTAGCAATATGCCATGTTGAAAAATTGTCCTTCTTGTGATATGGTAATGATGGTGTTTTAAGGTTACCAAAAGTTTTAGCAGAGACCAAGTCAGACGACGGTTTAGAAAATTCATGAACAGAGTTTATTTACAAACAAAACAAAACAGAAAAAAACTAAATGAACTATAAAGTTCAGTTCCAGGTTGATGGAAGATGTTGTTGGTCATCCCAGTTGACGTGGTCCACACAGAGTTAGAGCCAGCGTGGAAACCTAGCAGATAGCCACTGAGGCAGGGGGCAAACGTGGACAGAGCAAGCACAAAAAACCCCAGCAAGAACATAATATTCCGCCTTATCTGTAATGATAATGAACTAGTTCAAACATAAAGACATGAAATGCATATGGTTATTAACATAATTAGTAGTAATTTCCATAAACCCATTTGGAGGAAAAGTTGCAAAAAAAAAAAAAAGTTTTATGTAATATAATTCCATAACTGAGGTTTCACATGTGTTAGTACTCAACATGGCCTCTGTGGAAACATGGGTTAACAAGAGAGTCCACCGCAGAACATGTTTTGTTGAAGTGTGAAATATTGGTGAAAGTGTTTTTGTCTGAAACGGAAATGTCACCCTGCATACTTGATCCATTTTGTGTGTGTGTCTCTCTGTGTGTGTATGTGTATGTGGGTGTGTGTGTGTGTTTTGTGTTTTTAGGCGCATATACTGTCTTTCTAGAGCAGTACTGGAAATGCTGAAATACTTCAAGTATGGCAGGCTTTATTTCCAGTGGAAGGCTTGGTACAAGAATGTTGACAACAACAAGCATTATGTAAAAGTAAGAGTGTTGAGCCATGTGTGGCCTGATTGAAAGCCTCCTGTGACATAGCTGGATCTCTCTCTCTCTGTGTGTGTGTGTGTGTGTGTGTGTGTGTGTGTGTGTGTGTGCGCGTGCTTGCATACAGGTGGTTCAGAGAGAGAGAGAAATTACTTGTAATGAATATTTTTGCAGATTGAAAAGAATGAAACAGTAATGATGCCCTACTGTATGTCTGGATTTCAGGGCATTACGTATGGTCGAAGGGGCAAGAAGTTGGATTTATACCATTCTCCAAGTGTGGACCAACATGGAGTTGTGCCTGTGATTGTGTTTGTATATGGTGGTGCTTGGGGTTCAGGAGAGAGAAGCACATACTGTCTACTTGCAATTCAGATGGCCAAGGAACTCAATGCCACTGTGGTATGCCCAGATTACTCCACCTATCCAAAGGTAACAAAGCTTTTCTATATGATGCTAATATTTAGGCTAGGGTACTAGTATGCTCATATTTAGGTTAGGGTTGTCTGCAATATATTAGAGTGTTTATGCAATCTTTTAAGGGACTGTGTGCAATATGGAAGTTTGTGCAATACTATGGGACTGTGTACAATATACTGTATGTGCATGTTGAGGATATGCAATGTGTTTGTGAACTCCTGGCCAACCATGGTGGCTTGTTGATGGCAACGTTGTGATTGTGTGGCTGGGTGTGTGCATTGGCCCATATGGTCAAGTGTGTGTGTAGTGTTATATGTGTTATTTCTTATGTGTGTGTAACCCTGACCCCATATGGTCAAGTGTGTGTATAAGTGTTATATGTGTTATTTCTTATGTGTGTGTAACCCCTACCTCTGGACTGCCCAAGATGAATTACTCTACTTGAGACAATAAAGGCTAATCTAATCTAATAAAATATCTCTTCTGTTTGGCCTTTTTTTTGTTTGTTGTTAATATGTGGTCTTGTTTGCAGGGGAATGTGTTAAATATGGTCGAGGATATATCAGACAGCCTACTCTGGGTGAAGGAGAAAGGACATCTGTTCAATATTGACAAGGTAGCTTGAATGCTAATGGAACTTATTTATCTGGTCTTTTAGATATTGTACACAAAGGAGTTAAACCAGTTACTGCCAAACTAAAGTTATTTGGGCCATAGGACGGCATATAAAACATACTGTACATAATATGCCAGTAAAAATGAGAGTAATACAGCATAAACAGGTAATATTCACAGATTAAATTAAGTATTTTGGAGGCTATTATTATTGTATTTTGCCTATTACTGTAAGGGCTGCTTATTTAATGCTTTATTTCTGCCCTCAGGACAACATTGTGCTAATTGGTCACTCAGCTGGAGCCCACCTCTGTGCTTTGACCACACTCTTCCTGATTGATGGAGCAGAGGAGCTCGGTATAGAGGCAGCTAAACAAACTGAAATCACCTCTGCAATCAAGGGAATTGTGGGTAAATGGAGACTAAATTATCTTCAAACACTTGAACATGGTTTATTTCATGTTCAATGATTTTTTTTTAAATTTGACTCAAAAATGAATTAAATAAGCAGACACGTGGTATTGGCATTGATTATCAGCCAAGTTGTTATTTTAAAGGAGCTATTGTATGTGTAATACTTTTAGATTTAAAACATTGTTTCACTTTGTGTGCGTTTGAAACATCTCCATTGGCAATCATTTCCTCTAGACTGCGCTCTTGAAACATTTTGCTTATCTTGACTCGAGGTTGGTGATGTCTGGGCGCAATACCGTGACTTCCATTTCTCACTCTGTTCGCTGAATTTGGCCCACACAGATAAGTCTCGGAAAAAAACAAAAGAGCATTATGCTCTTCCTGACTATCTGGTGGAATTAAATGAAATGAGCGGAGCCAGTAGGCGGCATTCACCTGCCTACCAAAAAGTAGCTTAGATTAGATTAGCCTTTATTGTCTCAAGTAGAGTAATTCATCTTGGGCAGTCCAGAGGTAGGGGTTACACACACATAAGAAAAAACACATATAACACTTATAGGCTACACACACACTTTACCATATGGGCCAATGCACACACCCAGTCACACAGTCACAAAGTTGCCATCAACAAACCACCATGGTTGGCCAGGAGTTCACAAACACATTGCATATCCTCAACATGCACATATATTGCACACAGTCCCATAGTATTGCAATAACTCCCATATTGCACATACTGTATACTCTCCTATATTGCACACAACTCTTAATATTGCACATAACCCTTCATCCACACAGCAAAAGAAGGTGAAGGGACAACCCTGTTGACGTTTTGTCCACACACCAAATTGTTCAGATATTCACTGAGGTCACTAATAGAAATCATCCAGTTTCAGCCAAACTCTCCTCTCACATTCTGTTGTGTGTAGCTACTTTATTAAATACAATGTGAGTGATTGCAAAGCCGTACTCATCGCAACTTGAAATGGAAAGTATTCCACAAGAACTACACATCTCTCCTCTAAAACATGTACAAATATTGCATCCTTATTTATATCAACAGTTATTAAACAGTTATTATTAAACTTTTTTCCAGGGTTAAGTGGTGTTTACAACATCTTGGACCATTATCAGCATGAAAAGATGCGTGCGGTGGAGTATGTCTCAACAATGCATAAAGCCATGAATGGGGTGCAGAACTTCCCTTATTACTCACCTACTCATGCAATAAAAAAACTTGATGAAAAAAAGATGAAAAGGTAACGAAACGTAAATAACTACACCATACACCAGCTGTATTTCTGTTTCTAATATATGACTGTGTGTAGAACATTACAGACATACTAAATAGAAATTGATTTAAACGTTTCTGCCATTGATTATTCTCCATTGGTCCATCCAGAGTCCCTCCCTTTGGCTTGCTTCATGGAACCAATGACATCATAGTTCCCGTAGAGTCATCGATGAGGTTCTCTGAGGTCTTGACTTCCCTTTCAGTGAGCGTTTCTCTCTACCTGCTGCCCAAACTGGACCACACAGAGATTGTTACTGATCTTATGGCACCAGACAGACATTTCTATCACGCTGTTTATAGCTGTGTCAAACAGGAGTACGCTAAATTCTTGAAAGCATGCTGAATCATTCCCATCATTCAAATGAACTAAACGTCATCTATTTCCATTATAAAAGTGCAAACTATTTCCATTTTTTAAAAATGCTAACTGCCTTTCTACTCAACACTTAATAAAACTTCATTATCATTTCTTTATAGACATTCCTTTTACAGTTTTACAATATGTACCCTGTTAAGTTTATTTGTGAACTGATACTATTAAAACTGTATTCGCAGTAAGACTGAATGTTGTTTTGTGTCACTGAAGATGTGAGACCATAAAATGCTGTAGGATCAGGGAATTAAAAGCAGTTAGTGAGTTTTTTGGAAACGGTCAACTGGGTAGTTGTATCCCAATTTAAGTGCCTATGTAAGATCCTAGCATATTGTTTGGCTTAAAGAGAACCAAATATATCCAGAGTAGAACTACAGAGAACATAATCTGCTGTGGAATCTGGAGCAATCATCTTATGTGTGCTGATTAATGTGTAATGTGATTGCTGTGCTAGTGATCTCCTGGCACAGAGGTAGGCTACAGTACTTCAAAAGGAGAACTTTCACTGACTAGCAGATTTACAGTGTAATTCAGTCAAAGCACATTTGCTGATTTAAACATAACTTTTTAGTTCAGCCAGGAAGCGCTGTAATGCAGTTTGGAAATCAATTTGTTGTTAATTCAATTAATCAGTTTTTTTCCCCCTGCTAAATAAATCCTGGACAATCCTGAACAGTTTCACTTTTCTGTAGGGAAGGCTGTAAAGGATATTGTAGCCGGAGATGATACATTTTTGTATAGCGATGGCTGTGTTAGTTTACAACAATCACACAGCAGATGGCAGCATTTTTCTAAGCATGATATGTGGCGCTGCGCTGTGTTGAACTACCCATAATGCCGAGAAGGAGTATTGCTGGACCTGGGACGAGATTGTGTTGTTGGGATGTTGAGGATTAAAGATGGCCACTATCTGAAGGAACAGGAACATTGACCACTTTTTGAGATTGTGGCATCATGTGTCAATTATGGATGCAAAAGGGAGCCAAAGCGTGCCGTTGACACTACGCAAATAATCCCGCTTCTCCTGGATTGGGAATTTATCGACCAAAACACAGGTTTACTGGTAAGTGACAAAATTATATCCGACCACTGGAAACAGCGTTAGCTGGCTAAGCTAGGAGGTTAGCCAGGCAGCAGTGGAGCTAGCTCAAAACCCACTATGTACTTCCATCTCACTGCTGCATGAAGAGTTACGTTAGCTTGCTTTGCCTCACTGGACACCACCTAACGCTAGCTTCTACTGAGTGCCAATATTCTCTCCCAAGAAAGAAATTACATTTTAGAGGAGTGTTCCTAAAAATAATCACATTACAATCAACCTTGGTGTTTGTCACTGAAGTGACATTATTTTGTGACAGCTATTTTAGCTCCCGTTAGCTCTATTGCTGATGTTGCTGTCGGCTCAATCCATACAGTAACGTTAAACGTTTACATTTATTCGGCTTCTAGGTTTTGATTTTGTGCCTCCCCGGCGTTTCACATTTAATACACCGATGGCATTCTGCAGCATGTCTGCGTAGTTGTTGTCAATCGTTTGTTTCATAATGTGAGATATGAAATATCTGGTCACTAGTTTGTTTATTATTTAAACCCTATGTTCACGTTAGCTCCCCTCAAAGGCCCTGCCGCTCATAAAAACAAGGTAATGTTAAGGTTAGCCTATTCGAGTCGACGGATCCATCCAAGCAGTCCACTAGACAGGTCTGGTAACGTTAACTGGAGCTAACGTTACTTCCCCTAAGGTCTTTTAAACTCTTACTAGAATGTTGGTTGTGGAAATAAAATTGGTTTGCATGAGGATTGCCATGCTGTAGCTAGTGAATAATTTCAAGGCTGATGTTACAAATAAGACCAGTATCCCTTCACCTTCAGTAACCAACGTTAACCCGAAATACCAGGTTGGAAGGCGGGTTGTTTTTTTTTTTGTTGTAACGTAGTGTATGGAAGTCATTGATAAACAAATTGGCGTTTTATGATTACCCTATCTGATGCTGTATTGCGGCTGTATTGCGTGTGTAGCGTTGGTTTATGCAATGGATGACTTTGTGTTTTGCCAGAATGTTTCTTACGCCGACGCATATTACGCAGTGTCACCCAGCTGGCTACATTTTAACAATAAACACTGAGCAGTGTATCAGTGCTGTCAGTCTGTAGGCACACGTCTCCTCATCGGCTTTGACATGAATCGTTGGGATTACTGTCCAAAACAAATTGTCAACTCCAGTTAGTTGCGTGTTTGGGTTGCATGACGGAATGTGGATGTGAGATCCTGAACGAAGAGGTCCGATTCTAGATTTCCGACCTGACCGTATAATGTTAGCTAACATTAGCTCTGTGTACTACAACAACACACTTTGAAAACCTTTATTGCTAGCGTTTGCTAGTGGATTTATTTGCCTTCAGTTTTGGCCATACTTGCGTTGTAACGTTACCGTCTTGCAGGAAGCCCACCATTCTCAGCTGTACCACCGCCCAAATGACGAATGGGAAAAGGAGTGGAATCGCACAGATCTGTGTGATCTTCAGTGAAATGCAATATGTAGTATTCTGGGGGCATATCTTGGTTACAGTCAGCATCTGCTTAAATTGTCTGATGCCATGATTTAGACTACAAGGCTATTCATCAAATACAACACCAAACTATCCATAGCCTAATGTTTTTGAAGTTGCATGGCCTTCAGTAGGCTATAATATTTAGAAGAAGTGTCTTGACTTTAGTAATTGGCCTAAGCCAATCTGTCTTGTGTCAGACTTCAGCATTTTCTGATGACAGTGGACAAATGTATTGTCTTAAAACTGTTGAAACCATTTTCTTGAGTCAGTAATTCAGTCTGTCGTGGCAGTTGTCAGTTCTCAATCCTGTGGTTTGGGATATGTATAGTATACCATGATGTAGTAGAGCACTTCAGTTGAATTGTAGTCCAGAAGAGTTTTGCTGTCCCATTTTTGGATTCTTTGAGTGGTGTTATTCACGGTCTTGTCCAAGTGGCCTGTAGCTAGTCTGTCTGTGGTGGACATGTTGTGGCAGCCTTCTACATCTGAGGAAGGGTAGAGTGATCCTAGCTGTCTTGTTGGCTCTGTCTTCAAAGGTGTCACACTGCGATCGGAGCAGGAAGTTCTCATGTCATGTGATAAGACCCTGCAGCATCGTCATCCCTGCTGTGCGGGAAACAGATTTTTATTTTTTATTTATTTATTTATTTTTTTATCACCGGCAAGCACTGGTTGAAGAAATATAGGGCTATAAACCAATTTTGGGGTTTACAACATAGCCAAAGTTGTTAACCTGTTATCATCCCGTCATAAAAGCTGTTTATACTGTGTTTACAAATCCTGGTGGATTTACCTGTTAACATTTCCCTTAGTTTAATGTTAGCCCCACCAAAAAACTCATGCCTTTACGGTACTGTAAGCAGGCAGGAAGTCACAGCTCCCTAGAGAATCCTGATTTCTTACAGTCCCAGTAATGAAGAGGCATGATCAAGCTGATTTGCTCAGGCTGCCGCCTCCTCCTCTGGCTGGCTCAGACGTCACAGCCAGGAAGCGCTGGCTGACTTAATTGCACAAATTGGTTGAGATGGGAGGGATGCTTGACGGAGGAGGAGAGTGAGGAGACGGCTCACAGGGCTGATGTTAGGGGAGTGGGTACCCAAGAAAATGCAAAACAGTGCTAGTTTTGTTTGCAATCTAATCTAACAGTTTTGAGAGGTAGCCTAACAAGCCAGACTCAAACATCTATCTGAGTGTTTTTCTGTAGGCCTAGATCAATTCTGTCATCATTAAAAAGAGATAAAATATAAACTGGTCCATTGTCTTAGGAGACAGAGATTGTTTAGATGCATGTGGGTATGTTACTGTTTGGAAATGGGTCAAGTTGTTGTGATGACTTGTGGTGATGTCCCCAGTTAATGGGAGAGCCCATGTGGATTGGCATATACTACTTTCTTCGTCTGCACACATCGAGTTGTTTTGAGAATATCGAATGTGTCTGTGAGCTTTCCCTTAATTCTTTCAACTTGCCATTTTGAAAGTCAACATCAAGGCTTCCTCCTCCAAAAAAAATGTTGAGGCATGTACGAGGCATCAGCAAACTGCAGCAGCAAGCTGAATATTTAATGAAGGTTTTGCTGCCTGCCGCTCCTGTTTGCCTCCCACCCGTCCCCCCCTGTTATTGTGCCCAGATGGTATGCTCTGGTGTGACAGGGCCCACCCGCATGTCGGGAGTCAGTGACAGGGGGGATCAGCTGTGCCAGTCCCTGCAGGCCGCACCGCACATTGGCACACCGAGTCTCCTGGCACTGCCAGCAAAGGGGCTTGGCTCTCTGTGGCTCTTCGTCCATCGCTTGCCTTCCGTGCTCGCGAAAGCTCCCCCCCCCCCCTCTCTCTCTCTCTTTCCCTCTTTACCTCATCCTCCTTACTCTCCCTGGTGTATGTTATTGCTCTCCTCTCTCTCTCTCTCTCTTTCTCTCTCCCGCTCTCTCTATCTGTCTCTCTCTCTCTCTCTCTCCAACTCTATGTCTCTCTCTCACTCACTTACTCACTCACTCTCTCTAGCTCTCCTCTTACTCATCATCATTCCCCCTGTTTCCCTCAGTCTCTCTCATAGCATTGCCTGGAGTGATTTAGCTTGGAGCATTTTATCGATCAAATTAGAGGTGGATCGTTTTTGTTATTAGTTTCTCCTTGTTTTTTTTCTTTCTTTCTTTTTAAAAAAACAAAAACAAAAAAGAACGGGAGCATCCTCCCTTCCACTGCGAACAGAGATGCTGGCTGAGCACCGGGAGAGCAGCAGGTATGGAAAAAAAAATGGCCGATTAGCTCGTCGCCGCGGTGACAAGGATTTGTTTACAGTTTCAGGAGCTTTCTCTTGCGTTTATGTTGTATTGGTCTGCGTCAGAGACTCTAAAATGGCTTCTGTGATGTCTTTGCATCTGTGGTTGTGGTACTTGGGTTGATTTGTCAGGCAGGGGAGAGGTTTTATGGCTGTGAAAAACGGTGTGTCGTTGGGCAATTAGCCTAGTTTTTCTGCCTGATAGCCACAGTTTATCACTTAAGACCATACTCACTCTCATTTTTTTCCCCAAAATAGAATAATACACCAAAAAACACTGTATTATCCATTTAGAGAAAACCTAGGCTAATATTTACAATCTTTCTTTCTGGTTGCTATTTTTTGTCAGTTGTGGTGGTTTTGCTGGTGCATTTTTTTTTTTTTAACTTGGCACTAGGGTAGAGAACTCCAACAGGGAGCTCCATCTGCGAAAAGCAAGTTGAACGCAGTCAAATGGGCATTACTTGCCTGCTATATTTGTTTGACTTGTTGTGTGCTTGTAGCTTTCTGTTTAATTTATTGTTCATCCTTTAGATGGCCTAGCCTAATATGGTAATTTCATGGGCATTTGTTGATGAATAGTTTGTTTTTGTCCATATAGGCTTAACAATCCGGTTAAATGGAGGTGCACCCTGCATATAATGTCACATGAAGATGAATTAATTTTGCTACCAGCAATAAATTATGCATTCAGTGGAACGGAGGGAAATGACTGTCTTGCCGATGAGCTCCAAATCGCATTGTGTTGTTGGATGGGGAAAAAAGACATAGGAAGGATAAGGACAAATTCACAATGGTCAAAGCAATGACTTCCTCTTCTAGCCTACCTGATGATTGTTTATTGTACTGGTCTAAAATTGGCCTCTCATCTAATGAACCAGATTTGGAGCATAGGCCTCTCTGGAGTGTCTGGTTTAGGGCATTTTTTCTTTACATAGGAGTTAAAAATGTTTACTTCACAAGTACTGACTTGGTAGAGGTCAGACCTAATGATTGGTTGTTGAGTGGGTCCAGACTTGAACCGGATTGTCTGGTAGGTCGCAAAGAGAATGTGTGTGTGTGTGTGTGTGTGTATGTGTGTGCATTTTCTGTGACAAGTTGCGACTTGTATCAGACCATGCAGTGATGTGTCCTAACCAAAATGACAAGACCTCCACATTTTTTCTGAACATCTTCACAATGCTTAGCTGTCTTCTATTCTCTCAGGATTCTCTCCCCCCCTCCCTCTCTCTCTGAGTGTGTGTGTGTGTGAGTAGAGAGTCCCAAAAACCATTACGGAACAAGGGTGTTTTTGCGATTACATCACTTCAAGCTCTCTGGGGCGTGTTTTTTTTTTTTTTTTCTTTTCTTTGTGTGTTTGTTGTGTGTGTGTGTGTGTGTGTGTGTGTGTGTGTGTGTGTGTGTGTGTGTGTGTGTGTGAGCAAGAGTGAGAGGAAGGGAGGGCAGGAGAAAAAGAGGGTGTACAATACCCCCCTCCTCTCTCTCATTCTGGGGTGCCTTGCCTTTTAGTGCGGCTTCCTCTGAAAAACAGGCACTTTGAAACAAGTGCGGCCTTCCCAGACGCCCAGTGAATCTGGCAGCTCTTTAAGAGAACACCATGAAAGCCTTGACAAGACCACAAAGGACAGGACAAAAAAAAGAATATTCCACAAAAAAAAAACAAAAAAAAAACGATTTAGGCGAAAAAACCTTTTAAAGCTCATTTGTAGTAGACTTCTTCCCATCATTTGAAAAGACATTCACAACAAACTTCACAGTTGTTATATATTCCCACAAATCAAATTGGGGAAAAAAGCAAATAAAGATTATTTGGGAAAAAACAACAGGCTGCTCTTATGGTAGTATGAGTTGACCAATAGTAGGCTAGTCATTGATTGCCCTTGCTGCCAGCCAGGTAAATGACACCTGTGAAGTCAGACTGATGTGTGGAAATCAGAGAGGGCCTTCCATGATGGAAATATGTCCTAGATTTCCACAATCAGCCTGTCAAAGTGACATAGTTACTTGAGTCCATTGAATAACTTCTTAGCAAGATGTCAATATTGGCCATCACTGTGAGGCCAAATGTCCAAGGACATGAGGGAACTGCCCCATGACGGCATAAATGACCAAGGATTTGGGAGGTCCACTGTATTATTTTGCAGACTATCAACTAGACGATATTTTCCATTTTCAAAAATTTATTGAGCCTAAACTTTTTTTTTTTTTGAAAAACTTCCTTTCAGTGGCACATTCAACAAGATACCCATAGTGGAGGCTTTGGCTCTGACTCAAGTCTGTCACTCACTTCCAGGCTCTGCAGGAACTTTTCAACTATCTGACTCACTCTTCAACCACTTGTCCAGTTTCACTTGACGGCTGCCTGTAGCACACAACTTCCAGTTGACTTGCCAAATAAGTGACAAGCATTTCTCCACAATATGTGATGGCTGTCTCAAGGCTTCCTCTAGCAATAGCTTGCTAATGCCATTGGCACTGAGAATCATTTGACCTCATCCCGAATTATCTCTTTTTTTGTTGATGTACAGTACAGACCAAAAGTTTGGACACACTTTCCCATTAAATTATTTACTTTATTTTCATGACTGTTGCCTTCAGTGACAATCTACAAAATAAACAAACTTATGAATGAACACGTGGCATTATGTACTTAATAAAAAAAAGTGTGAGATGACTGAAAACATATTTTTTTGTTTTGTCCTCTTTTTATTTTTTTGGATGAGCTTCAAGAGGTAGTCACCTGAAATGGTTTTCCAACTGTCTTGAAGAGTTATTCATTCCCAGAGATGCTAAGAACTTGTCGGCTCTTTTGCCCTCACTCTGCGGTCCAGCTCACCCCAAACCATCTTGATCGGGTTCAGGTCCAAAAGTTTGTCATAATCTCACAATTTTTTTGTTAAACACATACTTTCATATGTGTTCATTCATAATTTTGATGCCTTTAGTGAGAATCTACAATATAAATTGTCCTGGAAATAAATTAATCGCATTGAATGAGGGGGTGTGTCCAAACTTTTGGTCTGTACTGTAACTTTGTTGATTGTTTCGAATGGCATGTTTGAGGTTAGCAAATATCTCAGTGTCTGTGTGCTGCTTTAGGATAATAATACCCATATCTTTTCGCCACATCTGTTCTGTTGGTTTGGCAAGCAGAGACAGGCCTTGAAGACTTTGTAGTGTCAAGTAATGGCATGAAAGTCACCTCTTCTTTTGAACTCAGAGAAACAGGTATGATTTAAGGGCCTAAGAAGTGGAGATTGTTGTTGTTAATATTTTGAAATACATACCGGTAGCCTACATAGTGATCTGAAACTTTTCTGTACAACCGTTTGACCCAGAGACACTGTGTCTTTCCGCGTACCAGGCTGTACCGTTGTGGGACTCTCACCCGAGGATAATCAGTGCTCTATCTTTAGTGTGTGGCATTGTGTCCAGCTTCACGTGCTGCACAGAGCCCAGGGAGAACAATGAGCCGCATGTAAACCAGGAGTCTGTTCTGGAGGAGGAGGAGGAGGAGGAGGAGGAGGAAGAGATAGATATAGATATAGATAGATAGATATACTTTATTTATCCCAAAGGGAAATTCCATTGTTCCAGCAACTAAAACATATAACAGATACACATACAGTACACATGAGATAATAAATAGTTATGCACATATACAGTACATTCAGTCACAAGACATTGCAGAGGTGAGGTACAGTGTAGAAGACATCACTAGTCCCAGTAGCAAGTGAGACTGTAAAACATAAGTATTGTGCATTTCAGAGAAGAGGAGGAGGAGGAGAAAGAGGAGGAGGATGTTTTCAGCTGGGTGAAAAGTTGGTGTGGCTGCTGCTGCTCCTGCCTCTGTGGTCTGGCTGTGTCTTTCATGGCTCACCCATACTGGTCCTCTCCTTACTCGCTTTGTGCACATCTGGCCACCTCTGGCTTTGGGGTTTGGGACTTTATATATATATATATATATGTGTGTGTGTGTGTGTGTGTGTGTGTGTGTGTCTGTCTGACCGTGTGTCAGTATGTTTGTCCGTGTCCATTTGTCTGTGTCTGTGTTGTTTATGTGTGTTTATGTAGTGCTGGTCTATGCTGGCAGACACTATTTTAGCCATTGTTTTTCTCACCGAAAGGCACGGAGTCTCCATGCCCATTTTTTACTGCACCGCTGTTTTCCTCGCTCAAGCAAATGTGTGTCAGATGTGTGGCCTAGATAGCCATGTGTTCTGAATCCCCTACCCTCCCCTAACACACACACACACACACACACACACACACACACACACACACACACCTCCATCTGACATGACATCATAAACCCTTTTGTGTCTGGGCAGGCAGGCTGCTTGAGATCCATTACTGGAGAAGAGGTAAAAATTCATGAGGGTGGCTAACTGCATCATGAAAGATGACACAACAATAACTCCTGCCCTTATGAAAAGCCAATCAAAGATTGGTCAGTAAAAGGCACAGCTGATGTTTGCATGAACCTAAAGGTTAGCCTATATTTAGGCACTGTTTAGGCAGTGTCTGTTCTTGTTACTGTAAAGAAAGGCTTTGTGGTAACACTTGGTGCTTGTGTGGACTAAGCAGACTGATTTGAACACTAGTCTGTTTTAGCCTTATTTTTAGCGCGTATTGAAACAAAGTTGCAAAGTTAGTGAGTCTCTCACCATTCATTTAGATAGGAGCCTGATCTTGTTTTCCAGAAATAGCTGCTTGAAGACATTGCCAAGATGGCTGCCGACTTGGGAGACTTGCCTATGAGGACTTTGGCAGTACAGTCTCTACCTGAAAATGGACAAATAGAGATTTTGTTAGCCCACTATTAGCCTCAGTTCTTCCTCCCTACAAAACACACACACACACACACACACACAAGCAGATACACACACAAGTATGCATGCACACACACACACACACACACACGCACACAGACACACACACACAGGTACAGTCTCAAATGTACACACAAAAACACACACACACACATAAACACACAGACAAACATGACCACACACATACACACACACAAACATACGCATACACACAGGATGAAGCAATGTGAACTTTCCAAGTGAAGAAGAGCCGTGTTGTGTGTTTGTCTCCTTGAGTGCTGAGTTGAGTGTGTCCTAAATAACAATGTGTTTGGGCGGACTGTCGTTGGCAGTGCTACAGTGTAGGCCGCCATTGGCTCCAGTCTACAGATGTGGGGCAGATTCCTGCCAAGGGCAGCCAGAGGCCACTGATGATGGGGAACATATGATATGTCTGGGAAGGTCACCGCATCCAAGCCTCCATCTGTTACACCTTAGAGGTGCAATAGGCAATATGTTCATGTCTGGGTTTTTCCTATTGTAAGCCAAAGCATGCATTGATTGCACCTTTAACACAAAAAGTCTAAAATGCTTTTGTTCATGAGGCAAAAAAAAAACGGCTTTGTGTTTGGATATGTTCTCAGTTTCCCCTGATTTGCCGCGGTGTTGACCATCTCTTCTTGTCACGCCTTCATTCAGCCAGCCAACGCGTGTGTGTGTGTGTGTGTGTGTGTGTGTGTGTGTGTGTGTGTGTGTGTGTGTGTGTGTGTGTGTGTGTGTGTGTGAGAGAGAGAGAGAGAGGCAGACGCTCCTGTGGTTGGGAAAGAGTGTGTGTGAGTGCAGGAATGCAACGCCTCTTGTGAAAGCAAACCTGGGGTTTTGTGGTCACAGACCCTGCAGACAAGGGCTGATTCTGCATTAGCTTAGCAGCTTGAGCGCTTGCTTGTGTATGAGTGCAAATATCCAATTCAGTAAGTGTTTGCATGTCCTCTATATTATTGTTTGTGAGAGAGCCTGTGACTTTGACCTAGCGGCTAGCCTGCACGTTTTGGACAGGAGACGCATTTCAGTTCGCAGAGTTGGCTTATTTTGACCTTTGTCAAGCATCACTGATAATTATTGTCTCAGCCACTCAAAACTTGCATGAGTTTACAGATCCTGTGTCTGCAGTTATGCATTTGTTAGACAAATCATGCACATCACAAGCATAAACTGCTAACATTTAGTTTGAATATTGTACTGTAGTTGTTAGTGGTCTTAAGGCCACTGCCCTGATGCCTCTATACTGGAGTCTGTGTCCCAAAAGCATAGTTGCTAACTACGTTAGCAACTTTGTTGGTTGCAATGCAATGTCCCATTGTCAACTGACTAAATGACTATGCTTTTGGGAAGCAAAGATCTGGAAATGGTGCTGTATAATGGTGGCTCTCCGCAGGGAGTGAAGTGCATGCTAGTCGCTCAGTAATCCCACACATGTGATTTTAGATCAAGTGTCTGTGTTTGCCACATCATCAAGTCATGCGGCGCTCTGCGTCAAATCTGTGTGATTACGAAAGAGACCAAAATGAACTTGTTGCTCAAAAAAACCCCAAAAAAACATGACTTCACATATTGAGGCTCGAAAGGACCGTTTTAACTCGCCTCTCTGCTCTGTCATCCACCACCACCTACACATAGATTTATGACAGAATCTCACCAACTGTCAGCCTGACCCCCCCCCCCCCCCAAAAAAAAAAAAAACAGGAAGGCCAGGCTGTTTGCCGTGTCAGTCTGATCAAAGCAAGTTTGGGATGTGTTGACTCGCGCCTGAGCCTCAACCCTCCCCACCCCACCCCACTCTCCTACTTGTTATGTCACAGGAAGGAACTCTCAGCAGGCCGGTGTGGGCAAAGGAACCCTGGCACCGAGTCACAGGGGCTGCAGAAATGTCACGCAGGTCACATTCCTCAAGGACCAGAGAGAGAGGACAAGTTGATTTGTTTCAGTGCTTTCAACAAGCTAGTACTTAAAAATAATGTAATGTAATAGTAGTAGTAGGCCTACCAGTAGGCTACTAAATAGCGTAGTGAAATGTCAATCAAGGGTCTGTTTCAACTTTGTTGGTTGCACTGCAATTTCCTAATGTCAACCAACTAATGTTGTTAACTGGTTAGAAACTTTGCTTTTGGGAAACAGGCGCCACACTGGCAGATCAAACTGTTTAAATGGTTTCATCATCGTGGTAGTTCAGCTCCGTGGAACAATCAAATGTAAATAAAAGGAAACGAGGAAATAAACAGCCTGTCTCTACAGAAGTGCCCAATCTGCATTTGAGTACGATGGCGGCCTGATTTTGAGCCAACATGATTTTCAGTTCCTGTCAGGCTAGTTAGACCAGCAGTGGTCCGTGGACTCCAGCGCTGCTGTCTAGGGATGGCAGTCAGCTGGGCCTTATCTCAGTGAAATCAGCCTCCTTCCAGAGGCAGGCTCAACAACACCAGACCAGATCAGACTGGGGTGGGGTGGGGTGGGGAAGGCTGACCGGATGGGAGGTAACTGTTGGATTTCCACCACAGCTGTTGTACCTCCATCCCTGTTTGTTGGACAAGGGGGCTTAGGGGTGAGATGCTTTGACCTCACAAAGCAGAGGCTGAGGGAAAGATGACAGAAGGCCGGACTTACCAAGATGTTTTTTTTTCTTTTCTTTCTGTTCTTCTTTTTTCTTTTTAATCATTTATGCTGGAAATCCTACATTGCCAAAGGCTTAGACAGGCCAGGGATAAGCTAGCTTATTGCAACTCGTCATCAGCTTATTTATGGAGACTAATTTCATCATTATGGATAATAATAGGCCATTGATGTTACTGTGCTAGTGAACAAGTGCAGTGCTACTACTCATATTTTAAAGGCCACAGTGCATGTAAAGGACTGTGCTGGACTCCCTTGCCGGAGCGTTCCTGTTTGTGTGAAAACAACATGAACCGCCTGGGCACACCGCCACTGGAAATGAAGCCAGGACACACACACACACACACACACACACACACACACACACACACACACACACACACACACACACACACACACACACAGTCTTCCATCATGTTGAGTGTCAGGCCAGATTTTTTTTGTCTTTCTTAAGCAGCTGACAGCAGATTGTGAATCCATCATGGCTGCCTGTACCTAAGCAGACTTAGTCCTGTGTCACCAAACGTGCTGTACAGTGACGGCCACGTTCTGTTCCTAACAGGCATGTAGTGTTGGAAACTGGTCCACAGCAGGTGTAAAGTACACACACACACACACACACACACAAACACACACTCACCTTGAATCTGTTAACAGTCCCAAAACAAGTCCAGCCTATTATTCTGGTTAACAAAGCTGAGCTCTGTACATTTAGCCAGGAGAGGCCAGACCAGTAGTAGTAGATAACATACAACATTTCTCTGAGTTAAATTACGCCCATGTGTTTCAGTCCAAACATCTCCCATGAGCAATTGTATTTTCTCCCAACAAGTGTTTATCCATGATGACCTCAGCCAAAAGCCATTTACTGCACAGTGCTCAGTGCAAGAGGTCAAAACACTCTGAAGTTAAAACAGCTTTGGCCTTGCATGCTTGGAGAAGGCAGTATTTGCCAAACAACCACTTGTACCGGTTCTACGTTTTTTTGTTTTTTTTTTCCTTATTTTTTTCCTCCGCTACATTCAAAATGTATGAAGACATGCTTGAAGACACAGGCCCCTCACACCTTGTGTTCACCCCGCCGGACTTCAGGGGTTAGCCTATTTGCACAGGGCAGCAATACTGTGGTGGCAGCAACTTCAGTAGCTGAGGCGTTGGTGGCGGTAGCATAGCCATTTATTTATGGATGATAAACTCGACCCGCTCGTCAGGAAACTTGGGCAGAGTGAGTCGCCCGTCGCAACAGTAGGGGTCAATGGCAGGTCATGCACTCCGCAGCCAAAACATACCAGAGGGGGCTAAACAGCCTGGGCCCGCGCCGGTGACGCAGACCTCCTTCCTCTCCTTTTTACCCGGACTTGTTATTTGAAACCGGACGGTTGCTGTGGACCAGAATTACCCTGGCGAGGATATGTGTGTGTGTGTGTGTGGCACCGTGCCCTTGGGTTTGTTGCCGGGCTGTCACTACGACACAGAGAGGGGAGAGAAGGAGAGAGTGTCATGGGGCTCTGAGTTAGCATTCAGGCTAGGTCAGTCACACATGTGATTATTATTGTTTGACACCCCAAAAGCATACTTTGCTAACTAAGTTAGCGTCAGGGATACTAAGTTAGCAACTATTTTGGTTGCAATGCAATTTCCCATTGCCTACGAACTAAGTCGCTAACTGGTTAGCAACTATGCTTTTGGGGAACGGATGCCTGTTTCTTGAGCAGACCATGGCTGGCCTGATGGCACATTTCAGGAGTGGCAACTGAGCTTCCTCTTACCTGTTGATGTGGTATGGACTGACCCACACATACACACACACACACACACACACACACACACACACACACACACACACACACACACACACACACACACACAGGCTAAACTACAAATGTCTCATGCACAACACACAGGTACACACACACACACTCACACACACACACACACACACACACACACACACACACACTCAGTATTGGTAATGCTCTGTTTTTATGTCCTTACCTCATAATCAAAAACAGCACGGCTATAGAAGGCTGCCCCCATGTGATTGTTGCTCATGTTGACATTTCTTTTGTTTACATGGAAGTGGAGAAAGATTAGTAGTCTAATGGCACCTTGCTGAGCGGTTTGTGAAGCATTTTGTTTTAGCTGCGTGTGCCA
>JAODXP020000019.1:21512553-21530053 GCA_027497455.2 Sardinella longiceps
CTGTGCGCTCTCTCTCTCTCTCTCTCTCTCTCTCTCTCTCTCTCTCTCTCTCTCTCTCTCTCTCTCTCTCTCTCTCTCTCTCTCTCTCTCTCTCTCTCTCTCTCTCTCTCTCTCTCTCTCTCTCTCTCTCTCTCTCTCTCTCTCTCTCTCTCTCTCTCTCTCTAGAGTGTGTGTGTGGGTGCCTGCACACACACTGGGTCTCTATGTGTACTGAAATGGAATGATGCATGTTGCTGTATAATAATTGCAGTGGTGAAAAGAGCTGTGTAGAAACAAAGTTGAGATTATATGGTGGGGCTTCTCTCCTGTTGTGTGTGTGTGTGTGTGTGTGTGTCTGTGTGTGTGTGCGCGTACATGCGTGCGTGAGCATTTACTGTATACCCCAGAAGGTGTGACTAAGCATGCTGTAGGGGAGTGAGGCTTTATATACCGCTGCCTCTTCTCATTCTCAGCAGAGATGCATCCCTTTGTTGTCATTCATTTCTCAGGATTTATAATCTTCAAACAGACCTCCCTGAGCCCTAACCCCAGTCTTAACCTTTACCTTTACCTATACATCTCGCCTTTGCTTCTCCTCCTTTTTCTCCTCCTCCTTTTCCTATCCCTCCTTCACCCTCAACCTCTCACTGTTTGCTTGACCTCAATTGCCCCCTCTTTCCTAGGATTCTCTCTCTCCTTCTCTCCCCCCCCCCCCTTCCTCTCAGGAAGCGTCATTTATTAACTCCGTTATGCTCCCCCTCGGGCCACTGAGCACATTTCCCAGTACCTGAGAGTCATGCACTCAGATTGTCTATCTCCTCACCAGCTAGCCTTAGCATCTCACCAGCTAGCCTTAGCAAAGATCATGGAATACTGCTCCGCTTCCACCCTCTCTGGCCTTAGCATCTCACCAGCTAGCCTTAGCATCTCACCAGCTAGCCTTAGCATCTCACCAGCTAGCCTTAGCATCACACCAGCTAGCCTTAGCATCACACCACCTAGGCTTACTGTAGCATCTCACCTTCTAGCCTTAGCATCTCACCAGCTAGCCTTAGCATCACACCAGCTAGCCTTAGCATCACACCACCTAGGCTTACTGTAGCATCTCACCTTCTAGCCTTAGCATCTCACCATCTAGACTTAGTGTCTCACCAGCTAGCCTTAACATCTCACCATCTAAACTTAACATCCCATTGTTTGTGTAGCCCTTGCTTTAGAGCAACGACATGAATATGCATGGAGGCTCTCAACTCATTCTTCTTTCTCTTCTTCTCTTTTTTTCCCTTTCACTTCTTCTTTTTGTCCGCGACTGCCTCCTGTCCCTTTTCTCCTGGTAACCCCAGGCCAATGCTGCAGTTTTAACCCATATTGCAATACTGCACCCGAGGTCAGTCAGTCAGTCACTCACTCACTCACTCACATTCAGTCAGTCAGCCAGCAAAGCCAAGCAATCAGCATGCCTGTATGCAGTCAGTTGATTAATCAGTCTGTATGGAATTATGAACTGCTATTAGACTGTATAAGGATTCCTGTATTGATTCGTCTGCTGCTTCTGTCATCTGTGGCTGGATCGATTTCTAATCTCGAGTCTCTCAGTCTATAGATTCTAATCTGGTTATCTGTTCCTTCTTTCCTTCTCTCCTTCTGCCTGCCTTTCTTCTTTCATTTCTCTCTCTCTCTCTCTCTCTCTCTCTCTCTCTCTCTCTCTCTCTCTCTCTCTCTCTCTCTCTCTCTCCCCACCCCCTCTATGACGCATGACGTGTGTGTGTGTGTGTGTGTGTGTGTGTGTGTGTGTGTGTGTGTGTGTGTTGCTGTCAGTGGCAGACAGACAAAAGGCCCTCCTGGCCCTACTTCCCTCTGTGACGTTAGTAAGACAACAGTCGGCTTTCTTTCCTCTGACAGACTGGCCTTCATATTTCGCCCTCTCTCTGCCTCCCTCTCTCTTTCTTTCTCTCTCTCTCTCTCTCTCTCTCTCTCTCTCTCTCTCTCTCTCTCTCTCTGTCTCTCTCTCTCTATTTCTCTCTGTCTCTCAATATCTTCCTTTCTTTTTTTTTCTCTCTGTCTATCTTCCTCTGGCCATTTGTTACCCCTCCCCTTGTTCCCTCTCTCACTGTCACTCCTTCCTATTCTCTCTCTCTCACTCTCTTTCTCTCTCTTTCACTAACTCACTCACTCACTCACTCACTCTCATACACACACACACACACACACACACACACACACACACACACACACATTGTCCCTTTCTTTCATTTATTTCATCCTCCCAGGCTCAGTAAATCTCTAAAAAAAAAAAAGAATGATTGATTTGACTAATTTGTCTTCCTGTGATCATTTCTTCCCTCTCCCTCTGATCAGAGATGAAGAATGGAGGGGTGGGGTGGAGAACTGATTAAAGCTTCTGTGTCTAAGCACAACAAATACAATACACACACACACACACACACACACACACACACACACACACACACACACACACACACACACACACACACACACACACACACACACACACAAACAAACATAATCACTTACTCAGACACACACGGCACAACCAAGAATTTAGTGGAGAACTAACCTTGACCTCCGCCTACTCTGTCTGTGTCTTTGTGTGTGTGCGTGTGTGTGTTGGTGTGTACTACTGCTTCCCTGCATGATAATTCAGCTTTCCTGCAGGCTTTTCTTTTGTCGCCAACCATCTCTGTGCAACTTCAAAAGACACGCACATTCTCTCTCTCTCTCTCTCTCTCTCTCTCTCTCTCTCTCTCTCTCTCTCTCTCTCTCTCTCTCTCTCTCACACTCACAATCACACGCCCACACACGCACACAGTGTCTCTCTCTCTCACTCACATACACACACACACACACACACACACACACAGGCAGCCATGATGTGGGTGAAAATGCCTAGTGTTTACCCATGACCTGGTGACCTGTGTTATTGCACTTGGCCATCCCCTACAATCAAAGCAGCCTTCCTCTCAAGGGATGTTACCTTAACCCCATATGGCCTATTCCTATTAAAGTGACAGTCCGTATAGATATACTAGCCTGCTGCAGCCACCACAGTCATGGCAGTGGGTTACCCTTGGGAGGAAAAGACCATTTAGTCTATTCATTTTTCCTGCACGTACTGTAGGCCTACATCCTTGCAAACATGTGTGTGGATGAGAGATGAGATGAGAATAAGTTCACTTCTACAGTTTTCTCTCTTGATGTAAACATTAAAATTTATTATTATCAGTGTTTCCCATACATAGACCATTGTGTGGCGGGCCGCCACAGAATGGAATCCTATCGCCACATAATAAGACTCACGATTAGAAAAAAAAAAAAAAAAAAAACTCGCGGGAAAAAAAAAAAAAAAAAATCAGTTGCGTATCGTTCCACTTCACTCACCCCTGTATCGTTCCTTTCCTTCGCCCCTTGCACGCGCGCACCAGGGTTTTCCCACAGCGCTTTAAAGCTAATTCACCTTGCCAAAAACTGCCCGCCGCCTTGCTTACGTCCCCCGGATTTTTTTAAAGCATAGACCTACATAAAAAGGCCGGTCGCATCATTATCACTGCGCGATGAGGCCATATAGCGGCATCTGAAAGTTACTGCTCCATCGGCAATGTTACCTTTTGCTACGCCAACATTATTAGTTTAAAGGAAGAGGCTAATTAACCAACAACTGTAATTCATACCATGATCGTGGGTAGAACACATGGGGTTGTGTTTTAACGTTTAATCAAGAGAATATGTGTAGCCTGTGGACGTGGCTTATCAAAATTGTCCATGCTAATCTTTACAGAAAAAAAAATCTGGACGTTAACAGCAGTTCACTAAAGTCACCAAAGCGTCAAAGTTAGCTGTCAACGTTAGTTGGTTTACGATCAATAAACACAAGCGCTACTTACGGTATTTGCAATAATTTCTTGCCTATGCCTGTAATGATTAACCAATTGGAAAGCACACGCAACAAATGTTCTGTTGCGCACACAGACACTGCTCCCTCCCTGCCGGTCTCCTCATCATGCATATATGTTCCTTATTGATTTGGTGCAGGAGATAAGCCTACAGTCCTCATACTTTTTGTAAACCTTAAACTCATACAATTTATTCGTCAAGTTGGATTTAATTAATGTGACCTATTTCACAGCAATTTATGATTGTGCCATGAGTGTGGCTGTACTGCAAGTAGCCTAATTGGTACAATGTCAGATGACACTTAATGACTTTAGAAGCCAATAGCCTTGAGGAAAAGGTTTCTTTTTTTTACAGTTGGGATAAAAACATTTTTTGATGAAGAATAAAAGGCAATGGCTTGGTCATTTTAACAGGCATTCTATTGCTGTTTAAAACCTCAAAATTAAGTTTTATCCCATTACTTGATTAATTGATTATATAATAGGTTACTGTGATTGTAGCCTTTAAACTTTACCTACTTTATTTATTTGTTCAGTAAATAAAGTAAAGTAAAACTGTTGCAAACTTAAATTTGTGCCCCATCGGGCAACGCCCCCTCCCCTGGTCACCACCCTCATCGGCACAGTGGACCACCACAAATTGCTACCTAATCTGTGGGAAACACTGATTATTATTATTATTATTATTATTATTATTATTATTATTATTATTATAAATAAAAATTCCACCACATTATTGTTTCCTAGAGGATTGGTATTTCAGTATTTACAGAAACCTCTTTGGCACAGTCCAGCTTTTCCAGGTCTGTTAGTTCTGAGCAAAATGGCCCATGTCCCCAGTGCTGAGGATTCTCTCAGTGAGAGTGGTGTTTACCTCTGACTGGGGTTACTGCTGTGTGTGTGTGTGTGTGTGTGTGTGTGTGTGTGTGTGTGTGTGTGTGTGTGTGTGTGTGTGTGTGTGTGTGAGAGAGAGGAGAGTATGTGTGTCTGTTGTCCAGTCCTGGTAACTGCAGTGGCATTTCAACTGCACCCTCTTTCATTCCCTTCTCCACCCCTGCTTTTCTCTTTGCTTTTATCCAGACTGTTGGCAGTGGTGTATAGTCTCTCTCTCTGTGTGTGTGTGTGTGTGTGATGTGGTGTGTGACACTTTGTGTTTGTGATGACTGTTTGCTAGCAAGAGAGAATGTTTGTTCATTTACATGTAAGGTCTGAATTAGCATATCTGCAGTTGTAAGAATGCATTCTGTGAGTGTGTGTGTGTGTGTGTGTGTGTGGGGGGGGGGGGTGTGGGTGTGTGTGTGTGTGTGTGTGTGTGTGTGTGTGTGTGTGTGTGTGTGTTTTGTGGTGCTCATCAGACAGGCCTTGGCAGGAGGTGTGATGTTGACCTGTGTGGCAGCCTGTTCACATGCATTCACAGCCAGACGCTTTCTGTCCTCACAGCGCTGATGAATGGAGGAGAAAGAGGCCCTGTCAGTCTAGCAACAACCATGGCTGTGTGTGTGTCTGTGTGTGTGTGTGTGTGTGTGTGTGTGTGTGTCTGTGGCTACAAACACTTTTAGCCAGAGCCAAAAGAATTTGCAATATTTAGAACTTTAGTGATAAACCGTATTTCCACAACAGATTTGTGACGGGCTCAATTGAAAATGCATCAGTGTAGATGCCACTAGTGTTTGTGTGCATGCGTGTCAAGATAGAGCAGGACTGAGCTCTTGCATGGCTTTTTTATCTTTTAAATATTAGATAGTGTAGCCTGGTGGTGTGAGTATGGATTCAGTGTGTATGGTCTATGTTTTTGAATATCTGTCTAGCGTGTGGATATGTGCTCTGATCAAGAGTATGTGTCTATTTTTGCTCTCTCTGTCTCTGTGTCTGTGTGTGTGTGTGTGTGTGTGTGTGTGTGTGTGTGTGTGTGTGTGTATCTGTGACTCATCTGTACCCAAGTGAGCTGTATCGCATGGCTTATATTCCCTTGCCCTGTCTGACTCAGTCCCCTTTGCACATTCATTTGATAGACAGCTCTGCTCACATGCATGTGTGTGTCAGAGAAAGAGAGAGAGAAAGTGGTGGTGGGGTTGTGTGTGTGTGTGTGTGTGTTTGTGTGTGTGTGTGTGTGTGTGTGTGTGTGTGTGTGTGTGTGTGAGAGAGAGAGAGAGTGACTGAAAGAGAGCCGTGTGTGTGTGAGAGGGAGTGACAGAAAGAGAGCCGTGTGTGTGTGTGTGTGTGTGTGTGTGTGTGTGTGTGTGTGTGTTAGATACAGAGAGAGGAGGCCTTAATGAGACGTGTCTGCCCCTAGTGTTCCTGCCCCCTTTTAAAAGAGAGACGTGTTTGACACTTGGCTCCGCTAGAGTGCACCTGAGCCCCCTCTACTGTATCTCTGTGTCATCTGCCGTCAGCAGAGAGGACATCTCACCCTTTCTTTAGCTCATGCTGTGGATGAGTACCGCTGCACCAAACCATCACACACAGTTGGACAGACTTGGAGGTTTATTATGAGCGCAAACATAATTATCAAGATGATGACTCTGACAAAGACACAGTGGTGTGGAAACGTTAATTAGTTTTACACTAATAAAGACTGCATGAGTCATCAGTGTGCTCCCGTTTCTCCTTTCAAAAGACTTTGGGTCCAATGACAAGCACCTGATGTTGCAAGACGAGGATTGATGCATGGAGTGCCCTGTTTTTATCAGTATCAAGATGTGGGTATGTTAGGGACTGACTCATAGTCAAAGCCAAGTCTGTAAATGTTGAGTATGAACACATGCTCACAAAGACTTTCATCGAAGCCTGAACACACCTAGTTTTTGTGCCACTGAGGCAATTCCTGCTACAGCTGAACACTGTGACGTCCATTTGTCAGCCATATTTCATCCTCTCTCCATTGCCTTTAAAAAATCATGAGGTCTGGTCCCAACTTCAGACACCCAGAGGTCTACTCGCCTCATATTGTCTATCATTGGAATAGCCTGGCAAGCCATCCTGTAACATTAAAACAGTCTGGCATTGAGAACTCAGTCGTGGGCAGAACAAGGCTGTTATCAAAGTATCAAAGTATCAAACTACTACTGGTTAGCCTATGTCCAACCAGAGGAACGAACAAGATTTAGACACCGATTCAATAGACTGTTGTATTCGGCGAAGTCCGCCCTGAACACATAAAGCGTTGTGATTAGATGACGACGTTGGCCCTATGGCTTGCTACTAAACGTACTGGCTGTGCAAATCTATTTGCCGCCGCTAGAGTATTTCTAGATTTCTAGGCTATCATTGGAACTCAAAGCCTGCTGAATCAGCTGAAGGGGATAGAAGCATAAAATGGTATCCTTCTACTTTGGTAATTGGACAGTGTTGTTCTGATGTGGAGTCCTGTAACGCTGAGAACATCAGAGAGACTGCTTGCTTGCTTGCAGGGGAAGCTTTAGAATGCCTAGCAGAGTAAACACAACTGCTGCTGGACTGCCTCATCATGCAGTCAGCTGAGCAGGATCTGTGTGTGTGTGTATGTGTGTGTGTGTGTTTGCCAGTGGCCATTTACTAGCAAACTGTTTGTTTACCTGTCAGCATTCTGATTTGGATGTTTGCTTAAGGTCAGGTGTTGGTGTGGTTATTATGATAATGTGACACAAGTAAATATGGCACAGCCCGGAAAAAATAGACCTGCCAGATGATGTGTTGGCACAGGTTGTCATAGGTTTGTTTGTCTGTGTCTGTGTCTGTGTCTGTGTCTGTGTCTGTGTCTGTGTCTGTGTGTCTGAGTGTCTGTGCCTCAAACCATTCATTTCATCTGGTGTAAATAAATAAATGAAAAAAAAAAAGATGCTTCATTGTCACCCATCTATTTCTCTGCCCATTTAAACTGGTTGTGTGCGTTTGTACTAGCCTAACAAGCCAGACTATCAAATTAAATGTATAGTCTGGTCAAGAGTGATAGACCCTAGGGTATAGATGGCTAAAACCCCAAGCCTGCCCAATGACTCCGTCACACAGTTTTATAGATTAACAGGGAATATTTACTCCTGCATGAATTATCACCCTCTATTTCCCTCACAGAAAACAGTGGACTGCATGACCACCATGTCGGTGCCCTCCACGCTGGTGAAGTGTCTCTACCTGTTCTTCGACCTGCCAAACATGCCCGAGGTGCCGGCCGCCACTCAGACCGAGCTCCCTCTGGCCGATCGCCGCGCCCTACTGCAAAAGGTGTTTGTGCAGGTAAGTCTTGTGCACTTCTCGTGCACTTCCCCCGTGTGTGTGTGTGTACAGTAACTGAGCACAGAAGTATTCTGTTTCTCTGCTACCTTCACACACACACACACACACACACACACACACACACACACACACACACAGGAAGCTGACTACAGCACGGGGATGTTGACTGTGAATCAACAACATTGCTCACCTGACCAACAGTGTTGCTTTTGCATCAGATGCAGGGGGAGATATGGTAATAGCATACAGGTAGATAGATTGTAGAAATGGAAATTTATCAGGTGGAGCAAAGTCCAACCTGTTGTTATTCTATTAATTTATATTTATTTATTTTGAATGTGCTAATGAAGATGTACTGTACATATTCTTTACTTTAATGTATTTAATGACTGTACATACTGTACTGTGCATTGGCTGGCTTTGTCATCTGTAAATGGTGGAATGCTCAGTGTAGCATAAATGTAGCGTGTGTGTGTGTGTGTGTGTGTGTGTGTGTGTGTGTAGCATAAATGTAGCATATTGCTTATGAAATGCTAGTCAAAGCACCATTTATGGGCATATTCTCAGTATGTCTGGCTACCATTGAGGGCTGATATCCTGCAGATTCCAGTGCACCGTCTATTGTTGGGAGCTGTGTGATGTGATGTGAGCAGAGCGGTCACAGACTCATCTGTGCAGACTGGCCAAATAGCACAGAGATCAGTATATCAGAGGCCAGAGCACTGCGGCCGACTTCTGTTTTTGGGGGTGGTGAGGGGACTGTGTAAGGGAAGTGAGCCTCTTTGTGTGTGTGTGTGTGTGTGTGTGTGTGTGTGTGTGTGTGTGTCAGCCTGCTTTAGTGTGTGAAAGAGAGTTTGCTCGTGTGTGTGTGTGTGTGTGTGTGTGTGTGTGTGTGTGTGTGTGTGTGTGTGTGTGTGCGTGTGTGTGTGTATATGCATTTTTATTTCAGCGAGAGAGAGGTGGGGATAGGCGTCTGTGTATTTCCTCTCTGGCCTAACCCCAGTAGTCATTTCCTCTGTGAGCAGCACTGAGCTGAAAGTGAGCCGACTGTGTTGACCAGTGAGCTGCCCAGACTGCACCAGTCATCTAGAGTCAGATCAGTTCCACACACTCATCTGCCTGGAAATCAGTAGCAGAGGAGAAGAAAATCCCCCTGTGTTACATTTCAGCAAATACTACCTGATAATAGCCCCACCCACCTCCAGGATAAGCCTTAAGTAATAGTCTATAATCTGGGCTTAAAACCAACCGTACGCCTGTGGCATATCTTTGACTTCAAAATATATGCAATATATGCCTTTGTTAATCTTAAATGCTCATTTATAGGCATTGTTTGAGGTTGTTAGGAATTCTATGGTGTTATTTTATTTACACTTAAGTTATTAGGACAGTGAAAGAGCAACCTATTACGGAAGTAATGTCAAAGAAGTACATCTGAATAATGTAACACTTTCTATGAGCTCTGTATTCATAAACCATTGTAGACACATTTATAAAAATGTTTTTATGGCACAGTGCACAACTAATCAAATTGATTAAGCTGTATGTCTTTTTTGTCCTGACACACACTCTCTCTCTCTCTCTCTCTCTCTCTCTCCCCCCCCCCCCCCCCCCAACAGATCCTGGTGAAGTTGTGTAACTACGTGTCTCCAGCGGAGGAGCTGGCCCAGAAGGATGACCTGCAGCTGCTCTTCAGTGCCATCACGTCCTGGTGTCCGCCACACAACCTGCCCTGGAGGGCCAGCGCCGGAGAGGTGCTCACCACCATCTCCAGACACGGCCTCAGCGTCAACGTGGTCAAATACATACACGGTCAGTCAGCCATGCAGGGAGGTGTGTGTGTGTGTGTGTTTGTGTGTGTGTGTGTGTGTGTGTGTGTGTGTTTGTGTGTGTAAGTGTGTGTGTTTGTGTGATTCTGAGTTTATGTATGTGTGTATGTGTGTGTTTGTTTGTGTGTGTGTGTGTGTGTGTGTGTTTGTTTGTGTGATTTTTGAGCTTGTGTGTGTGTGCTGTTGTGTCTTTGTAGCCAGTCTGTATCAATCAAACACTGTCCTTGGTTGTCCTTTGAGTTCCTGACTGAACTTGTTGCCTCTCCTCCACCCTTCCACCCTCTCTCCTTCTCATCCTTCCTTCCTTCCTTTCCTCCCTGCATCCTTCCTTCCTTCCTCCCTCCCTCCATCCCTGCAGAGAAAGAGTGCCTCTCCACATGCATCCAGAACATGCAGCAGTCAGACGACCTGTCGCCGCTGGAGATCGTGGAGATGTTCGCCGGGCTCTCGTGCTTCCTGAAGGACTCCAGCGACGTGTCTCAGACACTCCTGGACGACTTCCGCATGTGCCAGGGCTACAACTTCCTGTGTGACCTCATGCTTAGGTACTAACTGCCCTTTGACCTCTGATGTTTCTCGGACCACTGAGAGGTGGTGACCCATAAGGGACTGGCTCAAGCTGTGTCTTTATGTGGGAGTCTTTAACAGCCAAAAGCTGGCTATTGTGTGTTTAGTACATTTTTGGCAAACTCTCCAGAGAGCTCTACTTTTAGACTTCCTCTTTCTTGTTTATCGTGGATGTTCTAAGGAAAGCCATTCCTACAGTATCTGTGTTCTTTTTTTCTAACTCTAGATATTTGCTCAAGGTCCTCTTTTAAACACTTATTTAATGCCATTGGAAATCCCAAGTTTCACTCCTTTATTGACCTGTCATGAATTATTGGTGGTAAATGCAAATAGTAAATACTTAGGCGATGCTTATTCGACTTGCCATAATAATTTGCTTGTAAGGAAATTAAAGTGTGAGTAATGAAGTCGTATAGATACTGTACATAGTCTGTAAGCCCTCATGTGAACGGGTGTGTTAAAGGGATATTCCACCTTTTTATGAAAATGGGTTATTCACCCTCTTAGCTGGAGTAGAGTCACATATCTGGGTAAAAGCATTTCGGTCTCATTGCCTGCATTTTCCTAGACTGGCAACCCCAATTTTAGCTTTATTTTAGGCTTTAGCTTAGCATAAGTAGCCAGACTTCATGCAAAGGTGGAGTATTCCTTTAAAAGTGGAATTAAAGGGCTTGTATTGTTGGTAAACGCCTGATGTTGTTTCACAGACTTGAGCAGGCCAAAGAGGATGAGTCCAAAGACGCGCTCAAAGACCTGGTGAACCTGGTGACCTCGCTGACCACATACGGCGTGACCGAGCTGAAACCGGCCGGCCTCACCACCGGCGCCCCCTTCCTGCTGCCGGGCTTCGTTGTCCCACAGCCCTCTGGGAAAGGTGGGTCCTCCAGGAAGCTGTTCTGTTTTGTCTCTCTCTCTCTCTCTCACTTCCCCCTCTTTTGGACTGGCTGAGGTCAGGGCCGCAGCATGGTGCGAGGAGGATGTGGGAGGAGCCAAAAGGGTCAAGGGGTCACGAGTTACACCCCCATCACCATCCTACACGTTTACAAAAAACGCTCTTGGCGTTGGCCTCGGCGGAGGCTAGAGAGAAAAACTGGTGTTGTGTTGGTGAGGAGAGGGGAAAACAACCCCAGCTGCTGCCCCCACCTTCAGCAGCACCCACACAGCCAGCCCTGTCCCACCTCACGGCCCATTCCTGGGATAGCTGGCTGGCTTAAGGGGTCACGGCCTGTTGCTCTCTCTTCCTTGCCAGCCAAAGTTCCGGAACATTCTCACGGAATGTTTTTCACGAATTCCACCAATGCGTCGGCTTGTTACATAAACAGATTATCTCATGCTTCATTATGGTCAAGATGTAGTACTTTCTCTCTGACTATGTGCAGTATAGAGTTGCACACCAACAACTCTCTTTCCCTCTCTCTCTCTCTGTTTCTCACACATGCTCACATACAAACACATTTACAGTCTCTCTCTCTCTCTCTCTCTCTCTCTCTCTCTCTCTCTCTCTCTCTCTCTCTCTCTTTCTCTCTCTCTTTCTCTTTCTCTCTCTCTCTCTCTCTCTCTCTCTCTCTCTCTCTCTCTCTCTCTCTCTCACACTCACACTCACACACACACACACACACACACACACAAATATCCTTCTGTCCATTTGTTTTGTCCAGCTGGTGTCTGTCAGACTGGACTCCCAATTTGTCTCTTTTCTACCCAGTGACATCTGGGGTGTCAGCCAGCCAGTCAGTTAGTGATGGGAAGCTAGCTGGTAGCAGTGGTCCCCACACAGCTAGCTTCTTTCCCCAGACATCTACAGTATGGCGGGCATCACTGGGAAACACACAGCAGCCCTCACTGTAGGGGTGTGCAGTGAGTTTAACTCATTAATTGCAGGCATTAATGGTGGGAAGGGGGGGGGGGCACCATGCTGTATTATCTAGTTAGAGCTGTGTCTGTGTGTGTGTGTGTGTGTCTCTGTGTGTGTGTGTTGGAGGTTCCCTCCGTCTGTTTTCTCCAGCGGCTACAGACAGGCGACGGGGCATTAGTCTGGCGGCAGGGGTGCAATTTACTAAAAAGGCAAACATGGCAATAAAGCCGTTTACACGCCTCACTGACGACAAACACACACACACACACACACACACACGCACACACACACACACACATGCACAGAGCTTTCTCCCAGCTGTCACATGATGATAATCCCATGGTGAAGTGTGCTTCCAAAATCAGGTTGATTCAGTTTGTGTAAAAAAAATAATGGCACACCATAGGAGGCTGCAGATATTGTTTTCCCCTTTCTATTCCTTTCATTTATTTTTTCATTTTTTCCTATTCTTCTTCTCCTTTCTTCTGTTTTTTTTCACCTTTTTTCCATATCCTCTTGTTTCTCCTTCTCGTCTTCCTCCTCCTCCTCTTCCTCCTCCTCCTCCTCCTGTGCTGGCTGGCATTGCTGTGGTGTGTGAGGCGAGCAGTTCTGACTGAGGCTATGAATAGAGCAGAGCTTCAAAGCGAGGGGGGGGTGGGGGGGTGGGGGGGGGTGTGACTCATCAACAATGCAATACATGGGCAGGAGGAGAGAATGTGATGAGTCAGAGATTCACTCTGTTTCATGTCTCCATTTGGCATAGTTATTACCTTCCTTTTCATCCCAGTCTGTATATTAAGTGTGTGTGCGTGTGTGTGTGTGTGTGTGTGTGTGTGCGTGCGTGCTTTCTGTTTTTCTTTTTCTTTGTTCTTATTTTTTTGGTATTTCATTTTCTTATTTGTTGTTTTGTTTCTTTTTTTCCAATACTGTTCCCCTTTTATACAGTTACTTTGTTTTTCTTTTTTCTTGCCCTTCCTCTCCATCCTTAACTTTATTGCCTTTTATTGTTTGTTCCTGTTTGTTTTGTAATGTATTTTTATTTGTATGCTTCATTACCTTTTGTAATATAAACCCTTTTCTTCTCTCTCTCTCTCTCTCTCTCTCTCTCTCTCTCTCTCTCTCTCTCTCTCTCTCTCTCTCTCTCTCTCTCTCTCTCTCTCTCTTGCTCTTCTTCTTTTTTTTCTCTCTTTCTTATCTCGGCGTTGCAGGCCAGACAGTGCGGAACATCCAGGCCTTCTGCGTGCTCCAGAACGCCTTCCTGAAAGCCCGCACGGGCCGCCTGGCCCGCCTCACCCTGGAAGCCATCGGCAACGTCTACGCCTCGGACCGCGCCAACTACTTCATCCTGGAGGCGCAGCACACGCTCTCGCAGCTGGCCGAGAAGGTGGCGCGCGTGCCCGAGGCGCACGCCAAGTACTTCGAGCTGCTGGAGTTCGTGGTGTTCGGCCTGAACTACGTGCCGTGCAAGGAGCTGTTCAGCGTGAGCGTGCTGCTGAAGGCTAGCGGAGCGGGGCCGTGCGCCCTGGTGGCCACGCGCTCGCTGCTCAAGCTGGCGCGCCACCACCCGGTCTTCAGCGACGTGTTCCGCGAGGTGGGCCTGCTGGAGGTGCTGGTCAACTTGCTGCACAAGTACGCAGCGCTCATGAAGGACCCGGCTGCACAGCATCACTTACAGCAGCAACAGAATCATAACAGCCAACCTAACAATAGTCTACCAGCGCCCAACGAACAGGGTGGGTGGACAGAGGAGCAACACACACGCTCACATTCACACACACACACACACACACACACACACATACACACACACACACACACACACACACACACACACACACACACACACACACACACACACACACACACACACACACACACCTTCTCACAAACACAAACACAATCACACAAACACAGTCACCGTCACAGTCATAGTGGTTTAATGGTGTAGGACCACAACACGCATCCATAAAAGGCCTTTTTGAACTTGCGCGCGCACACACACACACATACAGTACACACACATACCCACACAAATACAAACACAGCCACAGTCATAGTGGTTGAATAGTGTAGGACCACAACACACACATCCATAAAAGGCTTTTTTGCACTTGTACACACACACACACAAACACAGTCACAGTCACATTGGTTGAATAAGAGGAACACCACAACACACACATCCATAAAAAAACTTTTTCACACTTGCACACACACATAACTTTTGCTGTTTGACTTACTGGTCTTCTAAATAGAGCGAAACATTCTCACATGCTCCTAAATAAGCTCAGTTGTACTCACACAAGCACACACCCTTCAACCGTTACGTGTTTATTTCAGCTCGGACACAAACACATTTGACACACCCCTCACATGCAAGTTTCTCTTGCACGTCTCTCTTCCCTACGCACACAAGGGCAGATAAAGCACAAGTACTATAGATATATAGTCTTTATGTAGTCTATTTGTCTATACTGGAAATTACCACAGTCAATGACAATGACGGACAAAAAATACAGTGTTAGAACACCACCAACCCCCATACACCACCATACATAGCACCCCTCCGCCATGTCCCCATACACATAAATACATGCACCACTCTCTCCTTAATACAAATTGTGTGATATATATATATGCATGTTTAGTGAATCAACATTTCTTTAATGGATGTTGTTTCCTCGCTGATTACAGCCCAGATTCATTCCTCTCCGTTGTAGTCCCGGCGATATGTCCCAATATGGCTCAGCATGAGGCCGGAGGTTGGGCTACTTTTTAATCAAAGCTCAGCTCCAAGTTTCAGTCTCTCCTAATCACTTCTTATCATAATCCGCTGGATCCCCCACTGTCAGTGGATAGCCCTGGGTTTGAGGCCCTGCTGTTTCTGTTTATGGGAAACATGGAGCATCTCTCTCCCTCTGTCTCTCGCTTGCTTTTTAGCTCTCTTTCTCTCTCTCTATCTTTCTCCATCTCTCTGTCTCTCTCTCTCTGTCTCTGTCTCTCTCTTTCTTTGTCTACCTCCCTTTAGGCTTTCCTTTCCCTCTCTTTTTCTTCTTCAGCACTTCAAGCACACACACACACACACACACACACACACACACACACACACACACACACAAACACAATCACTCACTCACTCATATATTCCCAATGTAAAATGGATGGGCTGCTTTGAAAAATGTATGAGGCTTGCATCCTTGCAGGCTCTGTCATCCACCAGTCCAGCACAACTGCACAAGTTTCAGATGTGTAAACAACATAAACACCTGCTACTCTATGTCATTACAGTAATTTCCCGCATATAAGCCGCATTGTGTATAAGCCGCAGGACAGTGTTTTATGCAAGTAAAAAAAAAAAAAAAACATATTAACACCATATTAACTACCCCCCTGTTTTATGAAAATTTAGCAAAATCAATGTACAAGCCGCGGCTAATTACGGTACAGTGAACAAACTATGTTTTTAAAGTGGGTGTTGTACTATAGTTGGGTTTGTCCAGTCTTAAGCAGTGACAAGCCGTGTGTGTGTGTGTGTGTGTGTGTGTGTGTGTGTGTGTGTGTGTGTGTGTTGCCTGACTGAGTAAGTGACGGTGCAGTGGAGCGGAAGAGTGTCCCTCTGTGTCTAAATGTTCTCTTCATCTGTCTCGCTCTGTCTCCCTCAATTTATCTGTCCCTGTCCTCCAATCTTCATTTCTCTCTCTCTCTCTCTCTCTCTCTCTCTCTCTCTCTCTCTCTCTCTCTCTCTCTCTCTCTCTCTCTCTCTCTCTCTTGCTCTGACCCTTTTTTAATCTCTCTACTGCACTTTACCTTTCTTGTTTTCTCTCTCTCTCTCTCTCTCTCTCTCTCTCTCTCTCTCTCTCTCTCTCTCTCTCTGTTCAACACATCAGGTGACTGTAAGAACAACGTGTCCGAAGAACAGAAGCAACTGGCTTGGTTGGTGATGGAAACTCTCACTGTCCTACTACAGAACTCCAACACAAATGCAGGTGTGTTTTTGTACGTGTGTGTGTGTTTGGTTGGTTATGTATACTTGCCAGATGACTGTGGTTGTGTACATAGCATGTTTGAGTCAGCACACACAGTTTACTCACAATGTAGGTGCATGCAGGTTCAGCAGAAGAGTAATTCAACACACACACACACACACACTCACACTCACGCTCACACACACACACACACACACACACACACACACACACACACACACACACACACACACACACACACACACACACACACACACAAACTGACTATGAGGTTAATATACTGGCCCAATCACCACAATACATCACAAGAAGGGTTTTGTGTGCTGAACTCCCCTGCTCCATGCACACGCCCGTTCCCTGGCCTGATTATGGAATAGAACTTGTAATCCTAACGGAATCCTCGCTGCTGCTCCGTCACTTTTGAACCTAATCCAGAGGGGGTGACATCACCCCCTGGCATTCCCTTTTCGGCTAAATAAAGACAAATATGTGTGTGTGTGTGTGTGTGTGTGTGTGTGTGTGTGTGTGTGTGTAACAGTGAGTGTGTTATAACGTGTGAGGAATGCTGTGTTTAAGGCCAGTGACTAATAGCTTGCTGTCACAGAGGTTACATAAATAGCAAGTGTTTGCCATTCTACTGTTTTTGTGTGATCTCTCTCTCAAACACACACCTCCTAAAGAAAGAGATGGCTTCATTCTCCCTTTGTCAGCTCTCTTTGTCTGCTAATCTCTCTCTCTCTCTCTCTCTCTCTCTCTCTCTCTCTCTCTCACTATGTATCTATCTATCTCTCAATCAAACTCTCTCACTCTATCTCTCACTCCATCTATCTATCTATTTATCTAGCTAGCTAGCTATCTACCCATCAAGCTAGTTATCTAACTAGCTATCATACCCTCTCTCTGCATCCCCCTCTTTCTCTCTCTTTCTCTCTGCTTCTTTCTCCCTGTGTTATTCTTGTGTAGTTGGACCAGGGCCAATGCAGCATATCTCTCTCTCCTGGCCTCTGTAGAGCCAGAACACAGTGAAGGCATCTGTGAAGAGTACCATAGTTCTCTGGAGCTTCTAATTCTTTGCTATCATTGCATTAGCATACCAGCGGTGTGCTGGAATGGGGCCAACAATAAAAAAAAAAATCCCCCAAAAGCTAAAGATGAGCAGCC
>JAODXP020000019.1:21535053-21547553 GCA_027497455.2 Sardinella longiceps
ATTCCAGATTTCTCTCTCTGAAAGACTTAAGATTCTCCAAAGGCCAGAGTAAGGGCAAGGACATTGAGGAAAGGGAGGGTCGGGACGGTGTCAGAGTGCATGACCTTTTTGCTGACCCGTGGGTGACCCCTGACAAGCCTGACTGAAGAGCTTCTGTTTTGCTGTTGACATGTTGCTGAATGTGCACGTGATTTTGCCCTGACCACCCAACCTGCCATGCTGCAGCTAGCCACAATGGGTTGGGTCTGGCTTGGTGTGTGTGTGTGTGTGTGTGTGTGTGTGTGTGTGTGTGTGTGTGTGTGTGTGTGTGTGTGTGTGTGTGTGTGTGTGTGTGTGTGTGTGTGTGTGTGTTGGTTTGGAAGTGAGTGTGTTTGTGTGGAAACGAATCTGTGTCTGTCTGTGTGTGTGTGTGTGTGTGTGTGTGTGTTAGACATGCATGTGCTATAGCTGTGCTGATCTGATAGTATACATACATTGCTTAGTTTTTTCCAGCTTACACTAACCGCCACCTCTCTCCCTCTTCTCTCTCCTTGTTTTTCCCGACCTTCTCTATTCTTTCTTCCTTCTTCTTCTTCTTCTCGTAATCCCCTTTGCCATGCCTGGCTCTGCGGGTGTGTTTGGGTGTGTGTGTGCGCGCGCTCGCATGCGTGTGTGTGTGTGTGCGCAGTCGTGCGGAGCAGGTTCCCCCTTGCCTGACACACGAGACCTCCCTGCCCTCTCCATGGGGCACACCAGCGCTCACGAGGAAGAGGTACTGCACCATGCAGTTTACTACCGTACCAGTCCCCCACCCCCCACTGTATTATAACTCCCTCCCTGTCTTTCTGTCTGACACTCACTCACTCACTCACTCACTAAATCTCTCTTTCTTTCTCTGTCTTTCTTCCTGTGTCTTTCTCTTTCTTTCAGACACTCACTCACTCACTCAAATGCTCAAATGCTCACTCACTCACTCACTGTCTTACTGTGTGTTTGTCTCAGTGTGTGTGTCTGTGTGTGTGTGTGTGTGTCTGTGTGTGTGTCTGTGTGTGTGTCTGTGTGTGTGTCTGTGTGTGTGTGTGTGTGTGTGTGTGTGTGTGTGTGTGTGTGTGTGTGTGTCCATGTCTTAGGCCCCGTACATTTACAAAGTGATTTGTCGGTCGGTGATTTTTGGTTGACCGTTGTTTGCTAGCGGATTTTCCGAGCCGTGGATATCCTGTACTTTTTTCCACTGTTGAAGTTGCCTGAGTGAAACAAGCTGTCTTAAGCAGAAACCACCGCAACTATGAATATTCACCCATTTCAAAATAACAAACCTGACTACTATGCATAGGTCTTCTTTTTTTATCCATTTCCCCAAAGGGTTATTTTCCTATTGGGGGGAAATATAGAGAAAGTACTGGCAGGATTATGTCAGTCACCTCAGTTGTAAAATAGCAAAGTTAAAACGGTCATTCGACGTCATTGTAGCAAAGCCCTGTTGCACGGGCCTGCTGATTGCACTAGATAGCGAGTGGTACGAAAGTTTGGAAAAACAGACCAAACACGAATGCAAATGCTAACTAACAGTTTGCACTGAGTCAATGGCACCAAAATCAATCAAAATCGAAAGTAAGATTGGTGATGCCGTTGACTCAATGTAAACTGCTAGTTCCTCCTGCATTACTTGGAATGCACTGATCAAGCACTTCTAAAGTAGGCACTTACTTGTATTGTGTTGCAGCTTGATTGTTATCCCTCTTTTGTAAGTCGCTTTGGATAAAAGCGTCAGCTAAATGCATAAATGTAAATGTAAATGCTATGTAATGTATTCTGCAGGCTCATGCAACAGGGCTATGCTTGATTGATGCTGAACGAACACTTTCAACTCAGTCAAATTTGACTTTGTGCCTCCAGTTCCAATCGCTGTAGCGATGAGTTGCAGTGAGTTCCAGTGACATTCCAGTCGATGCTCTGGTCACTAGATGCTAGACGGTCTTACTGTGTGTACGGGGCTTTGTTTTGTCCTTCTCACTCTCAGTGTCTGTCTCTCTCTCTTCCCCTCCCTCCTGTCTTGTCCTCTTTTTTAGTCTCTCTGTTATCAAAAAACATTGGATGTGTCATTTCTTGAGTCCTTTTCTTTCTTTTTTCTGTTTTCACTTCCTCCTCCCTTCTCCTACACTCTCTCTCTCTCTCTCTCTCTCTCTCTCTCTCTCTCTCTCTCTCTCCCTCTCCCTCCTGTCTTTCTTTAATGTCTGTGTCCTTGACTAGGTGTTTTGGCAGCTGTAAGACCATAAGCTTGCACTTGCTTCACATTTAAAACTCAATGCTGATTGTCTAAAAGCCTCTTGCTTGCCTCTCTCTCTCTTTTATACCGGAGAGCTCTGGCCCGTGGTTTGCATCCCCCTTGCAGCCGCCTTGTATTTTAAACAGCAGCTAATTCAGTTTGAAAGGGGAGCGGCTCTGAAAGTGCACCTCTGCGGAGACTCTGGGGGGAGGGGAGGGGACGGGATGGAATGGGGGGTGACGGGGTGCTTTTAGAAGGTGATGCACGGCGGACCAAAGCTCCCCCCATCTCTCCCTCCCTCCCTCCCTCCTCCTGCCTGGTCGTGCTGCAGTCTTTATACAGCTGAGCCAGCAAGAGTAGCAGAAGCTCACAAGTTATTACACACACACACACACACACACACACACACACACACACACACACACACACACACACACACACACACACACAGGCCTTCTAAGAAAATTGCTTGGTAATGCTCCATACTGCACAACAAAGACAGAAAAAGAGGACATCTAGTATATAATCGAGCATACCCCAGACAAAGCTGGACAAAGCTGAATTCTGATATATGCACACACAAAACAACATGTGTTTGTAGATGTGGCCATGTACATGTAGAAAGTCAAAGACACACACAATGCCAGACATGCCAACTGAACACTGGATCCAGATCCCATTCTGATGCGGAAGAGGATCCAAGTTAGTTTGGGATTTCATGTGGTGAAAATTAAGTGCAATAATCTATGATAGTTTTTATTCCTCCACGTACATGATTAAGCAACTTTCATGTTATGTTCTACGACAGCCTTATCATCGTAAGATCATTTGCTACATCAAGGAATCAAAGCATTTATTTGTCACATACATTGTCACACTTCTGTAAAATCGTGAAAATTGTGAAATTGCTTAAAAGATAAGAGGAAAGACGGGTTACAGGAAAAGAAGTCGGCTAAATAAAATCACACAAAACAGAAAATAAATAAATACAAATAAAATAAAATAACTCAAAAGAACAAAGTCCATTTTTTTCCATCAGGATCAGGATTGGACATCACTATAACTCCTGACTATTGATCTGATCTCCCTCTTCAGACACGGCTACCATAACTCGTCCAACAACGCCCCGACCAAAGGAGTGCCCGACCTGAAGCTCCACCTGGGTAACTCCGCCTCCTCCTCCTCCCTGCACTCGGCCGACCCCGTGGTCATCCACCCCGGCGCCGCCCTCGCCATGCTGGACCTGCTGGCCTCCGTCAGCTCCGACACACAGCCCGAGGTAAGAAGCTGCCTGCTGCCTGCCTGTCTGCCCTGCCAATGTGGGGAGGTTAGTCAGAACAGCATTACAAAATAGGTCAGATTTATTTTTTTTGTTTTTTTTTTGACCTAGTAGAAATGGCAGAATGAGAAAAAAAAAACAGAGTGGTTTAAGAAAGAAAGGAAGAGGCAGATTTATGTAAATGTGAGTCAGATTCTTGCTTGATATGGCACTACAGTAGAGTAGCAGTCAAGGATACTGTAGAGTATCTCCCCCAAATGATTGAAACAGTTAGACTGTAGGCTGTGTAAGTCCAGCCTCGTCATAACCAGCCTCTCGGTCTACGCTTCTCTCCGTACGAGGGTCTGGGATCTCGGCTATTGAGAAACAATTGCTTGCTGGAGATGTTTAAATTCAAATGACCTTGTTTAAATTCAAATGACCTTGACTGATAGCCGGTCATGTTGTCGTACTGCATTCTTAAAGTTTGCTGATTGGCTCAGACTCGATGGAGCCGATGCGAATGAGGTCGATGACCGGAATCCCAGACGGAGTCATGGAGGGAGATTGAAATCAAGTGGAATTATGTAGGAATGCAATGGCCAGGCTATCTTCAGTCTGTCTAGATTCATGTTTTGAAGTGTCTCTGGCAGGGGTTACTTTGGTGGACTCTCTAGCTTGTTAAGCAACACTCGCACTTTCTCTGTGTGTGTGTGTGTGTGTGTGTGTGTGTGTGTGTGTGTGTGTGTGTGTGTGTGTGTGTGTGTGTGTGTGTGTGTGTGTGTGTGTGTGTGTGTGTGTGTGTGTGTGTGTGTGTGTGTGTGTGTGTGACTTCTAGCTTGTAGGCAAAACTCACACTGTGTGTGTGTGTGTGTGTCACCTTGTTAACGGCAGAATGAAACATTGGCTTTTGTCTCTCAAAGTCTGTCAGGGAAAGATGAAATAGTATCAGTACCAGTAATGACAAACAGGCATCTCTGCGTGTGGCCCTGCGTAGTCCGCTCCGACAGCGCAGAGGACGAGCGGCAACAAAGAGCCGTCGGCGCAATGCCCCCTGCCTGTCCTTTTAAGATGACATCGTACAGTGGAGGTTTATCTCTCTTACTCAAGAAACTCACTGGCTTTCGAGATGGGGACAATCACTCATCCATTTCACAATATGTCACGCAGGACAGGACAAAGAAATCCTTTCAGGAGGCAGCAGCCTTGATACTTGGAGCGGTGGGAAGGGTGGAGGCTGCCCCCAAGTATCTATCCACCGACTGCACACACACACACACACACCTAATCTAGATACACACACACACACACACACACTTTCTCCCTCTCTTTCTCTCTCTCTCTCTCTCTCTCTTTTTCTCTCTCTCTCTTTTTCTCTCTCGCTCACTCGCTCTCTCTCTCTCTCTCTCTCTCACACACACACACACACACACACACACACACACACACACACACACACACACACACACACACACACACACACACACACAGCCCTCGGTTTGGAGCGGTGCAGACTGCTTGGGCTCTGCTGCTCTCTAATAGAGCCCATCTCCGGGGCACAGTGTCTGTCATGCTTCACTTCTGGTGTGGGCAGCAAGCCCCCCTCCCCCCCACCCCCCTGCTGGCCTCGTAATAGGCTCAGCATGAGGGAGAGGCCGGGCAGACACGCTTTAGGGCTGTGTGACACACTCTCTCTCTCTCACACTCACTCACTCACTCACTCACTCACTCACTCACACACACACACACACACACACACACACACACACACACACACACACACACATGCGACATCCTGTACCAAACATAGACACCACTTCATCCCAGCAGACATACAGAGAGAGAGACATGCCCGCACACACACACACACACACACACACACACACACACACACACACACACACACACACACACACACTCTATCTCTGTCTCAGACCAGTAGAAGTGGAAAAGATTTTGGCAGGGGGTTGACTTATTCGTCTCCCTGTGAAATAACAATGGCAGGCTGATCCCTGGCAGGGACTGGGGAAAGTGGCAGTATTGAGCGGGGCGGAGGAAGACAAAGGCAGACGGAGTAAAGAGGGGCCATCTCAGGACAGCCTCCACCCACCCACTCACCCACCCACTCACTCTAATCATCACCTGACCACTCAATGGCAAAAGGATGCACCATTTATGTGTAATTGTCTGTGGGATGGAGTAAATGACTTTTAACACACCACACACAACCCCACCATTCTATTCTCTCTTTTCTCCCGTCTTCTACACCTGACATCGCTTCATCTTCTCCAGGGTGGCACTGACAAGTTTCTTTATTTCTTTATTTTTTGGGGGGGGGGGGGGGGGGGTGCTGAGAAAATAAGCCTTTAGGAAATGAGCCATGAGGAGACACTGTGACACCTGCCTCCATTACTGCTCACAAGAAAGAAAGAAAGAAAGAAAGAGAAAGAAAGAAAGAAAGAAAGAAAGAAAGAAAGATCCTCTGCTCTCCTCCTACTTTTTTCCTGTTATAGATCTGGTGTTAGTTTCACACTAATGAGGAACTCATTATTTTGGGTATTTTTGCACATGGTGTTTGTTGCAGGAAAAGGCGCTAATCTCAAAATAATATTCCATTTTGAGATGATCGGTAGAGGTCTACTCATACGACATATAGTCGTTCTTTTACCTATCTTCGAGGCCTTCGTATAATACAGTACATACACACTTGCCATTAAAAGGTGCTTAGGTGAAATATTCGGTTGTCAGTATACTTGTAGCAGAAATGGATGATTTTTAGGAGATTGTAAATGTACAGGGTCATTTTGTGGAATGTGTAGTATTAATTACATCTCTCTCTCTCTCTCTCTCTCTCTCTCTCTCTCTCTCTCTCTCTCTCTCTCTCTCCCCCCCTTCCTTTTCCCTTCCTGCATTCCCTTCCCAGCATGCATTGGACCTACAGCTGGCAGTGGCCAACCTGCTGCAAATGCTGGTGCATTCGGAGCGGAACCAGCAGGTGCTGTGCGAGGCGGGCCTGCACTCACGACTGCTGCAGCGCTGCAGCTGCGCCCTGGCCGACGAGGATCACCCGCTCCACCCGCCCCTGCAGAGGATGTTCGAGCGCCTCGCCTCGCAGGCTCTGCAGCCCATGGTGCTCAGGTATGACCCCCTACATACACACACACACACACAAACACACATACACTTGAATACTTGATTTGAACCCACTAATCATATTTACACAGAAAGGATTAAAATATCGTCAGAGGTATAATATAACTTTGACACTCATGGGTACAGAAAACATTGCCCTCGCCACACCGCTAGGCTGCCTATTACTTCTGATACAGAGCAAAATTTTGCAAGTTGTTTGAAACACACACACACACACACACACACACACACACACACACACACACACACACACACACACACACACACACACACACACACACACACACACACACACACACACACACACACACACACACACACACACACACACACACACCTGGACCAGTAGAACATAGCTATCACTAAAACTGCTGTAATGGTTGTCAGTGGTAAGCAACCACTCTTACAGACTCAAGAACAGTAGGCATGTCCAGAAGTAGTGACTCTTCGCTCAGCCCAGATCGCATATCTTGCCGTCGAAGACAAAGGGGTAGATGTCAAAGCCGGCGTTCTGTAAGTAGCAGAGAGCAGAGTTAGACATGAAAACAGCTAGTGGCCCATTGTTAGCGAGGATTGAATGAATGAATGACATAGAACGGAAATCCCCGGGAAGATGGCATCGAAAGCCGTGATTGGTTAGAAGAAGAACACTGACGCAGACAGGGATAGCCCCCAGAGGACTATGGTGTAGAATTTGATTGGCTTAGCAAGAGAATGAATGAACTATAATTGGGTTATCGAGACAAAAATATTGTCTTCCAGGCAGAACTTTCACCTTAGCTCCCATGACCTGAGTAGGATGCCATTTTTAAACACTCACCCACATGCAGAGTCCTGGGTCTGGTCCAAAAAATACAGCTCTTGCTTTTGGGTCAGTGTCTTCTTTATGGTTGCGGTGGGTCAAATCAGATGTGGGGGGAAATGTTCTGTTTTGACACACTGGACCCAGTGATTTCAAAGAAGAAAGTGTTTGATGTATACCGGTAGTATACTGACAGTGAGAGTCATAAGGATAACAAGGCCAGCTGTGGACTGTTTCCATATCCTACAGTTGACTTAAAGACTTCCTGCTTTGGCTGTCGTCCATCAGGAAGAAGTCTTCATTGCCTTTGTATATACAATAAAGCTTCTGTGAATTAGGTCACAAACGTGTCGTAAAACGTTTAGCCATTCAGGTCTTTCACCGAATCAGTGTTCTTCTTCTCCAACTAAGACCAGACTTAACCAGCTCCTGATAAAGTTATATCAGAAACATGTGTGTTTACCGTAAAACACGATGAAAAAATAGTTTGTGTGTTAAGAGCTGGCTTTGTATACTTGCATGAATTCTTCATGGGACCTTAGAAGTCAAAAGACCTCGACTTGCAAAAAATGTCCTTTGAAAATAAACTCTCGAACTCGCTTTTTTTCTTAGTAATAATGTTTGCTATTGTGTACGCCTGTCTGAAAGATTACACCTGTTGTTTTGAGTCGCGCACCATTGCTACCAGCATCCTCCGGGATGTTTACATTAGCATATCCCCTCGTCAGACTCCACTGGTCACCGCAGGTCTGTCCGGCTGCCTCCCATCTAAACGATTACCCCGGTGTCTTATTCGATTTGCTTCCACATAATGTATTAACCCCCCCCACACACACAACAACACACACACACACACACACACACACACACACACAGACACCCAACCTGCGTAGCACAGGCCAAAAGGTGCTTCATTATCCAGGGAATTGAGTTGCTAACTAAGAATCCCATTACTCCATTCTCCTTTGCATAGAAAGCAGCAATGGCCATCAGATTAGAAACGCTCTGCGTGTTATTTCAGGTTGTGGATACGGGTGCTTGCGCTTTCTCTCTCTCTATGTCTCTCTCTCTCTTTTTGTCTTTGTCTCTCCGTTTCTCTCTCTATCTCTCGGGGGTGTGGAGGCGAGCAGGCGCACCACAGCATTAGCGCTTTCCATTTTCCGCTTGAGCAGCCGGAGATGATGAGAGCTGCCGGCGGCTTTTCGGACCCCTGGAGGACCGAGTGGGGAGGGAGGAGTGTGTGTGTGTGTGTGTGTGTGTGTGTGTGTGTGTGTGTGTGTGTGTGTGTGTGTGTGTGTGTGTGTGTGTGTGTGTGTGGGGTGGTTTGGGGGGGTGGTGGAGGCTGCTTTTCATATGAAAAGATCCCAGAAGGTCTCTCTGTTTGGCGCTGGCCTCTGCTAAGGAGTCTCTCGCCTACTTTTCCCTCTCTCTCCTTATCTCTCTGTCTCTCTCACTTACTCTTCCTCTCTATATTGTCTGGAATATTCCTATGCACTTGCCCCATCTCAGTGTAATTGGTATTCCCTTTACACATACGTCTTAGTGCTTTCTCAGGTGTTACGTGCGCTTTTCTATCTCGCTCCCATTTTACACTCCAATTTGTTGATTTGTCGTTCTCTTACTAACCTGTGAACACTTAGGATTGAGTGTCTTTGCTCCCCCTATTCCCTCTCTGGCTCCTATTCCCTATTCCTATTCTAGAGTATTCCCTCTCTTCCCTAGCCTGGCCATTGCCTTCCCCTTCAGTACTCCGTCTGGGATTCCGCCCATTGGCCTTGTTCGCTCAGGATGCATCCCCATCCTGGCCAATCGGCGAACTTTGAAAATGCAGTGCAGGAATGCGGAATGCCAGAATCCCAGACCCTCGTATGAAGCGAAGCATTCCCTCTATACCCCTCTATTCCCTCCATTTCCTTCTATTTCTCTCTCTTCTCTCTATTCCCTCTATCCCTGTTTTTCTCTTTGTGTATCTAAGGCCATTCGGTATCAGTCCTCCCCGTCAACAGTGATGCTTTACAGTCTTTGGGCCCCAGCTCTGTCCCCCTTTGGACACTCACACACCCACACCATACATACAATGCCAAACCCACCCCCACCCCATCCACCCCCAAGTCCGTTCCAATATCACCCCGGTGTACAGTAAGTAGCACAGGCAGATTCCTTACTCTAGTTAATGTGTCTGCTCTTATCGTTTGTGCCGGGCTTCAGGAGATATGTGTGAGACGGGCGCGTAGTGAGACACTCTGACTCACGCCACTGTTGTTTATGCTCTCGGTCATGTTCTTGCTTCTGACTTCTGACGACTCCTTTTTGTGTTTGTGTGTGTGTGTGTGTGTGTGTGTGTGTGTGTGTGTGTGTGTGTGTGTGTGTGCAGGGAGTTTCTGCGATTGGGGAACCCACTGAACTGCGGCGCCTGGGACAAGAAGCTGCTGAAACAGTACCGCGTGCACAAGCCCAGCTCACTCAGCTACGAGGCAGAGATGAGAAGTAAGAGAAGCACACACTTACCAGCATGGACCTTACTGTATACACACACACACACACACACACACACACACACACACACACACACACACACAATGTACACAAATGTGTTGTGAGTGTCTGAGTGTGTTTAATGTGTGTGTGTGTGTGTGTGTGTGTGTGTGTGTGTGTGAGAAAAAGAGAGAGTGAGTGAGTGAGAGAGTGTGTATGAAAGAGTGTGCGTGTGTGTGTATGTATGAGAGAGAGAGAGAGAGAGAGAGAGAGAGAGAGAGAGAGAGAGAGAGAGAGAGAGAGAGAGAGAGAGAGATTGTCATGAGGGCAGACTGGACATTTTCATCTCCACCAGGCCAGCAGCATAGCCGCTTCAAAAAGCCACAAATTACCAACAGCCTTAAACAAAGCCTGTCCTATTTTCTCCTCTCATCTCTCTCTCTCTCTCTCTCTCTCTCTCTCTCTCTCTCTCTCTCTCTCTCTCTCTCTCTCTCTGGCCTCTGATTTCTTTCACCTCCATTCTGTTGGTGAATAGTGTGACTGCATGCTGCACCCTCCTGCTGGAGATGACTTATTCAGACTTTTTAATTAGCAGAGAAAATGAATTTGTGCTTCGCAAGAAAGCTTCCAACTAATCTCTATTTCCAACTGGACAATTGCAAAAGGGATCCCTGCTGAAATTGCTTCAGTGTAATGAGTAGCACGACCCTAGCCCCAGACATGTACTCACTTAGTTATTCTTTATCTCACACACACACACACACACACACACACACACACACACACACACACACACACACACACACAGACATACGCAGTCTCCTGTGCTGTTCTCCGTCTAATTCAGATGACCAGCAGTCATTTCTGTTTGAAAGTTGCATTAGTCCATTTAATGGTCCACACATCACTTAAAGTGAGAGTTAGAATGTAAGAATTTAGAACAACATGCATGTAGACCGAAACACGAATGCCAATGCGAACGAGCACTTTACATAGAGTCATAGGAACACACTACATTCTAAACCGAAAGTATGATCAGAATGTTCTGTTGACTCAATGTTAACTGCTTGTTCGCTTTTGCGTTCGTGTTCAGTTTGCGTTGTTTCAAATTCTTTCATTCCACTCGCTATGTCGTGCAGTCAGCAGACTCGTGCAACAGGGCTATGCTTGAATTACACCGACCCTTTGCTTTAACAGCACGATTGACACACTAGCCCCCGCTAAACAGGAATTGCCCAGGAGGGAACTAGGAGCCCGAGTTCACTCACTGAGAATGAATTGCTGGTCTTAACCTGTCACGCCATTACAACACGACACTAGAGAGCCTACAGACTACTTAAGTCTGTGCATGTTCAAGTAGTGAATGTTTGATGTCCTCAGGCATAGGCCTATCACTTCTGAACTTGATAGCTTGACCATCCTGAGGGCTATTTCTACAGAAAAACAGACCCGCTGTTCTCCCTATTCAAGATGGTTTTGTCAGGCATTTAGCTGTAGTAGATGCTACACTGAAATGTTGTTGCTGTTTGGCAAGTTGTTTACGCCCCCCCCTCCTCTCCCCCCTGATGTTTGGTCTACAGGTAGCATGACCATGTCAATGGAGGGCTTTGGGCCAGACAGTGTGTTTGCCGTGACGACCGAGGACAACAGCCAATACCGCATCAGCCGCAGCCTGGTGCGCTCGGCCGAAGACAGCACGGTGCCGCTGACGCGCGTCAAATGCCTGGTCTCCATGACTACACCACACGACATCCGGCTACATGGGTCTGCCGTCACGCCTGCCTTTGTGGAATTTGACACCTCCCTGGAGGGCTTCGGGTGAGAATGATTTGTGTGTGTGTGTGTGTGTGTGTGTGTGTGTGTGTGTGTGTGTGTGAGAGAGAGAGAGAGAGAAAGTGTATATGTACAGTATGTGTTTGTGGATATGTATGCGTTTGCCTTGGGTGATGACGATTGGTGTGTATGAGTGTGAGGACTTGTATTTGAATTTTTTGCGCAGGTAGAGGAAAATGTCCTTCACTAAACATGGGAGAAATTATGAAACATCTGTCACCTCTGAATAACAGTGTGTTGTTGCTCAGGTTATAATAAATCCTATTTGCAGCATCACATGCAGTAGCCCAACTCTAACTTTTCAAAAAAGTCTTAGCTCCATGCATTTTAGGATGCACTTAGCACTTTTTGGGGCTTAAGCACCTTCAGATACCATCTGAAATGAATAAGTTTAAAATAAGACTTCTTTGAGATACAGTACCTGTATAAACTCCCTTTAGCATCAAGATTGTAGGTTAATCTTTTACATGCATACACAAATTACTTACCGAGAATGAAGGCCGGAAGGCTTGTGGGTGTCTGTGTGGATGTGCTCTGGGCTCTTCTTGTAAAGTTTGGAAAGCAAGTGTTTGTGCAGGACAAATGTGTTATTGTAGTGGGGTTAGCGAGAGGAACATCTGTGCCGCTAACACAGACTGTAGGACTGCGCTGCACTGCACTGCACTGCCCCGCCCCCCTGGCAGTCTGGAGTCTTAAGCCCTCGTCTAAAGCGGCAGGATTTGGATCCTACTACT
>JAODXP020000019.1:21555053-21587553 GCA_027497455.2 Sardinella longiceps
CCACACACACACAAACACACACACATACACTCAGAGAGAGAACACTGCATGACTTGCATCTAGTTTCAGGTCAGAAACCGCAGGCTTGCCGAAAGCCACTTCCTGCCGTTTGCTGATTGGCGCTGTGTCATTTCCTGCGTGTTTGTGCCAGGCAGCAGAGTCAGCACGTCTCAAGATGGAGAGGAGAGCATTTGACCGAGATTTTTTTTTTTGTAAGCTAGGGAGGCAATAGAGAAAGGGAAGTCTAATTCCATTATATGTGTCAGCTTCTGGACTATTTCTGGTCATGTCTGCCACCTTGTGTTGAGGGTTACCAGAATGGAGTAGGGTCTATTCTAGTAATAGACCGAAATTAATTGATAATAATAAAGATTATTATTATATAAAATCTAAAAATGTATTTATAACAATAAAGATTATTATTTTATATAGACTAGTCAAACTCATCCAAACACAGTTGATTAAAACTGCTTTTGTAATAGTGGCCTGGATAGTTTAATTACATGTTCATTTAGGCATAGAGTTAAAGGAGATCAGACCATATTCAAAAGCCCCCTCTGATAGTACTTGTTGCAATATCGTCTACACTGAGATTCCCACTGGTCAGGCTTGACCTTTTTAGCCATTGTTTGCCATTGTTTGCCATTTAGTGGTATAAACAGTAACTGTCACTCTGTTGTTTATGTGTACCTCATTTCCTGTTTCGTCACTTCCTGTGTAGCTCCACTACGTGCACAGCGCTCCAGGCGGCTCGGGCTCCACCAATCCCCCGGTGGTGAGCACCGTCTACAGCTACGTGGGCACGCCCCCTGCGCAGCGGCAGGTCTCCACGCTTGTGTGGCGGCTGGGCCCCACGCACTTCGTGGAGGAGGTGCTGCCCGCCGCCAGTGTGGCCGCCATCTACGAGCTCGGACCCAACTATGCCGGAACCTTCCAGGCCGTCTACCTGCCCTGTGAGTAGAGCTGTCTCTGTCTGTCTGTCTGTCCGTTTTTTGTTGGTGTATGTATATGTTACGGAGGGTGGGGGGAGAGAAGTGGTGGTGGAAAGGGCAGATGTGCAGTATGAGGGGAAGGGGTGGGGGGGTGGGGGAGCTGGACTCTAGGGGTGGCTAGGGGCTGCATAGAATGTGTGAACGCGAGTACTGAGGAGTGAATGTGTGAGTGCTAAGTCAGTATACTATTGTGTGACTTTGAAGTTTGAATGACCTGGGGATAGAAACATCTCCTGAGCCTCTCAACTTTTCTCTGCCTTGTCTATATGCACTGAGCTGATGGGATGCCGCAAATCATCTCAAATGCAGACTTCCACCAGTGTTAAAACGTAGCTTCGGAGTAAGCTTAAGCTTTAGCCCTGTTGGACAAGCCTTCTAACAGCACTAGATTTTGCATGGAATGAAAGAATTTCGAACCGCACAGACCGAACATGAACGCAATGGCGAACAAGCACTTTACATTGAGTCACTGCACCGGTACCTCAGATCTTACTTTCGGTTTCGAATGATCTGAGTTTCCTTTGATTCAGTGTAAAGTGCTTGTCCACTTCTGCGTCTGCGTTCAGCCTATGCTGTTCCAAATTATTTTGCTCCACTCATAACTAGTGCAATAGGGCTATGCTTGAAATCACTCAGGAGCACCCCTTTAACCTCCTTTTCTCCCTGACTGACTTTGCTGCTGCCTCCTTCCTGCAGGTAAAGACTCCAAGGTGGAGGCGTCTCCCCCTTGTCCGGTGGCGCTGGTCCCCGAGGAGAAGGTGTCCTTTGGCCTGTATGCTTTCTCTGTGCTGGCCCTCACCGTTGCCAAGATCAGGAAGGCCTACAACAAGCTGGACAGCAAGGCCATCGCCAAGCAGGTGAGAAAGGACACACCTCTGTGCTAGATTCTCTTTCTCTTCCTGTAGTAGTCTACTGCTGCACTATTCTAAGCTTGTGTGTGTGTGTGTGTGTGTGTGTGTGTGTGTGTGTGTGTGTGATTAACGTTCCCTCAGTACTTGACCTCCATAGCTGTCTGGAGCTCACTGTGTGGCTGCTGACATATCCTCCTACACCTCATGTCCCTTGAGTTCCTGTGTGTGTGTGTGTGTGTGTGTGTGTGTCTGTGTGTCTGTGTGTGTCTGGTTTTAACCCCATCTGTGGCAGAGTGCAGAGGCAGCATTTCACTTTCAGCACACCAGCTTTATCAGCACCCTACAAACTTGTTCACACACACACACACACACACACACACACACACACACACACACACACACACACACAGTTCCAAAGGTATGCTGAAGCTACCTTCTACACACAGCATGTTGTAATATAAGTATAGTGATGCACACACACACACACACACACACACACACACACACACACACACACACACATACACACGCACACACACTCCTATGGTGAGGCTTTAGTACCCACCGTCTAGTATGGAGAGTGTGTCCTCAAGGAGTCTGTCTTGCTGAGACAGCCCCACTAACCTGCAGAGAAACTGCTGAGTGTTTGCCTTTTTGAACATCTGCTGTTGCCCGTGGAGACATGGCCCACTGTCACAAGATCAGGAAGTCCATATTCAGTTTACCAGATCTTCACACACAATGCCAGATCTGTTATTACTCATATACTATAATATAAAGGTTTATTTATCATCTGTTTTAAAGTCATGTCATGGCTCACACATGCTCAGTTTATTCACGCCTAGCACAGAATATCAGTCAAAGGCATTTAATTGGAAATGCTACTGAGCCAAAATATGTACTTAGCAGTTTTGCTTTGTTTTGGAAGGAGAAACAAAAAAGCAGAATTATGATGATTTTTTTTTTTCGGATGGTTTTCCCATCATCTTGCATCTTGCCTTGCAGCTGGCGGTGTCATCCCACGAGAACGCCACACCGGTGAAGCTCATCAACAACTCAGCGGGCCACCTCAACGGCGCCGCCCGCACCATCGGAGCAGCCGTGATTGGCTACCTGGGTAAGTCTCAGGTGGTGGGGGTGTGGGGGATGGATGGTGGGGGTGATTTGAGTGGGGGATGGATGGATAGATAGATAGCTGGAGAAGAAGGTCATGATACAACCAGTCCTTTTTCATCCTCCCTTCTCAGGTACCACATCCTTTTACTTTCTCTCCTTCCCTTCTTCCTCTTTACCTTCTCCCTCTCTCCTTTGTGACATGATACAGTACAACCATCCCTTTTTTTTGGGGGTGGGGTATGGATGGATCGCTGGAGAAGAGGTGGAGGTATGGGTGGGGTGGTTCATTGGCACTTTGAAGTCAAAAGAGGCTTTTGTGCCTCTGTGGATGTGATTAAACCTGGAGGGTGAGGTGGTGCGGAGGTCTGGGGATGCGTGCTGTAATTGATAAAGGGAACACTTACAGCTCTGTGGTTATCAGCCCTCTCCACGTGAGGTCTTTGATGTTGGCTCCACACTACAAAAATCCACAGCACTTGCACTGCTGCACCATTCTAATCTTGGTGTGTGTGTGTGTGTGTGTGTGTGTGTGTGTGTGTGTGTGTGTGTGTCGCACACTCTCTCATTCCAGTATTTCTTGTATCTCTCTCTCCCTTAGGAGTGCGTGCGTTCGAGCCCAAGCCCGTAGCCACCAACTTGCAGTACGTGGGCGGTGCGGCGGCCATCTTGGGCCTCGTCGCCATGGCGTCGGACGTGGAGGGCCTCTACGCGGCAGTCAAGGCGCTGGTCTGCGTCGTCAAGAGCAACCCGCTCGCCAGCAAGGAGATGGAGCGCATCAAAGGCTACCAGGTGGGGCAGTGAGATAGCGGCGGTGCTGTCACACCACATCTCACGAGCACAAAGCACATCGCAGCACATCACAGTCAGGTCAAATCCACCAGAGCTCTACAGCCCAAACACTCACCTGGCAGCTACAGCTGCTCTTTTAGCCACAGGAGGAAAATGGGAGAAAATAAATATTCATTTATTTATTTTATTTAATTTTTTTAAAGATTTTTGTTGCTCTTGATGTGACCATACATTTATAATGTGCTGTTTGTTTGTGTTGTTTGCATGTCGGTATAACAAAACATAATGGGTAACTGTATAATTTAACTCTAGATCATATTTAATAAGACACAGTTGACCCAAAGTTACTTGAGTACATAAGTTAAGATGTTATGTGCCTGACCAACTGTAGGGTTGTTTTGGTTGTTAGGAGTGTGTGATTGAGTAGAGCTGGGATGATTGTGTGACACATTGTTATTGATGTTCTCGTAAGGGTGTAACGGATGGTGTTTGACTACGAGTATGTTTGAATGATTGTTATTGATGCTGGTTTTCTTGTGTACTGGGTTGTGATTGATGATGGTGCCAGAGTACAGCAGAATGTCTGTGTGTGGGTTGCTTTGTGTGTGTGTGTGAGTGTCTGTGTGAGTGTCTGTGTGTGTGTGTGTGATGTGGGTTTGTGTTTCTAACCCTGTGTGTGTGTGTGTGTGTGTGTGTGTGTGTGTGTGTGTGTGTGTGTGTGTGTGTGTGTGTGTGTGTGTGTGTACACAGCTGCTCGCCATGCTGCTGAAGAAGAAGCGCTCTCTGCTGAACAGCCACATCCTCCACCTGACCTTCTCTCTGGTGGGCACGGTGGACAGCGGCCACGAGACCTCCATCATCCCCAACTCCACCGCCTTCCAGGACCTGCTCTGTGACTTTGAGGTGAGGAGATGACATAACATTTCATTTACATTTATGCATTTAGCAGATGCTTTTATCCAAAGTGAATTACAAGAGAAGATTAACAATCAAGCTACATAGGAGTCTTAGAAGAAAATATAACTAGAGAGTCTTTAGAGTGTGGTAGTGCTAGGACAGTACTAGGACAGGAGGTGCTCTCAGAAGATGAAGGCCTGGAATAAAGGCTGGTTAGAACATTAAAATATGGCTTGGGCAATCTCCTACATTACCATTTGTTGTCGTCGGAGAGACTTGGCTTTTGCTTTTTGTATTGCTGATTTTGTTGATCAGCAAGGATTCTCGCTCTCAGTGGTTAGTATTAGCTGCTGGTCTGCTGTTTGTAAATATTCCTTCAAAGAGCCGTGTGTGTGTGTGTGTGTGTGTGTGTGTGTGTGTGTGTGTGTGCTTGGCACTTGCACTACTACTACAGGTGCTAATAATGGGAGTGTCTTGAAGTTTGTTACACTGTAACTCATGACTCCTCTGATCTGCAGGTGTGGCTGCACGCTCCGTATGAGCTTCACCTGTCCCTGTTTGAACATTTCATCGAGCTGCTCACAGAGTCCAGGTGAGTAGCTGTGTGTGTGTGTGTGAGAGTGTGTGTCTGTCTCACTGTTGTGTGACAGTTTTTATGTGTGTTATAGCAGTCACAATTACTCTTACTTCCTCTGTGTGTTGTTATTATTAGTGAAAGACATTCCAGGCAAGGGCACTAAATATATAGCCTTGTCGTGAATTCCTACAACTTTTTTTGTAGGTTAAATTTAACACCACTTGACCACTTCATTTCACTTCACTTGACTTGCTTCCTCTGCCTGTTATTATTAGTGAACGGATTTTTTCTGTGTATTTGTGTCTGTGTCTGTGTGTGTTTGTTTGTGTGTGTTTGTGTGTGCTTGTGTGTGCGTGTGTGTGTGCGTGTGTGTGTGTGTGTGTGTGTGTGTGTGTGTGTGTGTGCGCGTGTGTATGTGTGTGTGTGTGAGCAGCGAGGCGGCGAAGAATGCGAAGCTGCTGCGTGAGTTCCAGCTGATCCCCAAGCTGCTGCTGACGCTGCGGGACACGTCCCTCTCCCAGCCCACCATCACCGCCATCAGCAGCGTGCTCAGCCTGCTGCTCCAGGGCTTCCCCAACTCCTACGACCTGCTCAGGTACGCACTCACTCACTCTCAGAAACACACACACACACACACACACACACACACACACACACGCTGTGTGTGACACATCCCTCATCCACAGCCCACCATCACAGCAGTCATCATCATTATATTTATCTTTCTCCTGCAGGTGGTTTCTAACACACGCACATGCACACACTCACTCACACACACACACACAGGCTCACTCACACACTCACTCATTCTTAAATGGCAGGGCAGCCACACACTTGCATAAACTCAGGGAGTGGCTTGATGCTGTGGGTCAGGGCATGTCATACACACCATATACGCCACATACACACACATTAGCGCACATACAGTACAGACCAAAAGTTTGGACACACTCTCCCATTAAATTATTTACTTTATTTTCATGACTGTTGCCTTCGGTGACAATCTACAAAATAAACAAACGTGTTCAAATGAATGAACACGTGGCATTATGTACTTAATAAAAAAAAGTGTGAAATAAATGAAAAAATGTTTTTTATATTCTTTCATCAAATTATCCTTCTTTTGTTCTGACAACTGCTTTGTACTCTTTTTATTTTTTTGATGAGCTTCAAGAGGTAGTCACCTGAAATGGTTTTCCAACTGTATTGAACAGTTATTCATTCCCAGAGATGCTAAGAACTTGTCGGCTCTTTTGCCTTCACTCTGTGGTCCAGCTCACCCCAAACCATCTTGATTTGGTTCAGGTCCAAAAGTTTGTCATAACCTCACACTTTTTTGTGAAGTACATAATCATTCATAGTTTTGCTGCCTTTAGTGAGAATCTACAATATAAATTGTCCTGGAAATAAAGGAATCGCATTGAATGAGGGGGTGTGTCCAAACTTTTGGTCTGTACTGTATGATACACACGTATCCCCTTGAATGAACAGTGTGTCTACACCTCATGCCTTACCTTCCCACAGCACATCACTGTAACGAGACTGAGAGTTGCTATTATAGAGCCAAAAGTTGATTTGTTTAGAGAACATACTCTCTTCTACCCAGGTACTTTGAATGGGTAAATGGAAACTCATTGCATTTTAAACTCGATGAATGTTCATAATAACGAAATAAAGCACACCTTAACAACACTTGTAAATGTTACCGGTGTGCTGAGATCCACTGAACAGGCAGTTTAGGGTCTCTTCAAAAGATCGGTGCCTTCTCGTTCCCTCGTCTCACCGGTAAAAATGTGGTTGCCCGGCAACAGAGCTCTGAAGCGCTGCTGGCCTTGATATGCACCAATTACTGAGATTCGGGCGGGTGAGCCACTATTCTGGCCCCATAATTTTGGGAAATAGTCAAATGTCAGATGAGTGCATTTTCTTCTTCTAAATGCCTTTTATAGTTTGTCTGAAAACACATTTCATTTCTTGATCAGTCTCGACATCGACAGCAAAATACACACAGTAGTGTCTCTTTTCAAAGGAGGCTGCCCTCAAAAACACTGTGGTGCCTGATTGCATTTCGGTTCTAGATTGTTCTCGTGGGTTCTAGATTGTTCTTGTGTGTTTCTCTCAGGTTCGGACAGTTCATCTCTTCCACACTGCCCACTTTCGCCGTCTGTGAGAAGTTTGTCGTTATGGAAATCAACAATGAGGAGAAAGTAGATGGAGGTGAGACACACACACACACACACACGCACACACACACACACACACACACACACACACACACACACACAGTTTAAGCCCCTCACCAGTAACCAGTGTTTAAATCACTTCCACCCCACACACACACACACACGCACACTGTAACCCCCACACCACCACACACTCCTCTGCTCAGTTTTGATGATGTCTGTAGGTCTAATAGTTTTATTTACAGTTTAATTCACACTGAACAGAATTAACACAAACCCTGTAATCCAATCAGATAACGGTATTTTTTTCTTTGTATGATAACTACCGGTAACAGTATCTATTATATCTAGTAATATATCTGTCTGTTGTCTGTTTGTCTCATATCTCTCTGTGTGTGTGTGTGTGTGTGTACATGCGTGCGCTCAGGGAACGAGGATGACTTTGGTGGTCTGCTGTCGGCCAACGTGATTCTGCTGAGGAACCGGCTGCTGGACATCCTGCTCAAGCTGCTCTTCACGTCCAAGGAGAAATGCACCGTCAACACGCAGTAAGCTTCCCCAGCTGACCCTGTTTACCCTTCTCTCTCCTTCCTTCTTCATGCTCTCTCTCTCTCCATGTCTTCTTTACACACACACACAAACACATACACACACACACACACACACACACACACACACATCTCTCTCTCTCTCTCTCTCTCTCTCTCTCTCTCTCTCTCTCTCTCTCTCTCCTCTCCTCTCCTCTCCTCTCCTCTCCTCTCCTCTCCTCTCCTCTCCTCTCCTCAATCCTCTTTGTCTTTACACTCTCCTCCCTGATCATTCTTTTTATTCAACCGTTCTCTCCTCTCCTCCTCTCCCAATCTCCCAATCCCCCCCCCCTTGCTAATATGGCTTCTGTCTGGAGTTACATAAGCTGTTGTTGTTAAATAAGCTTGACTTCTTCTTCAAGTGTTTCTTGTCAAATCACACTCGGTTCTACTGAGATGACACAGACCTCTCAAGCTGTAGGAATAAGCAAGTGGTCAACAGGAGATTTAAGACGAGCCCTACAAATGCCAATATTAAATCCCTGCTGCTCCGTCTCAAATGCTACAGTAGCCAAAACATTTTTGTGATCTCAAATTGGGCTCAAAAGCAGTATAGCCCTATAGAACTTAGAAACAGGTCCAAAACGATATTTCCATCAGTTCTACATTTCATTAAGATAAGAAGTAATGCCTACCGTACAGATGGGACTTGATGCTGAATCTGTACTGATGACTGGAATGTGTGCCCTACAGCACCCCCTGCTGGGCTGTAATTGTAACTGATGTAAGGGAATTGGCTTGATGTATTGGACTCACTCAACATGAGATGGAGTGAGTTTGTTGTGAATGAGAACCCCCCTGACACATTATGTGGTGAAAAAGCGCTCAGTTTAGGCTTTGAGAAATATAATGGTAATTTTCTCATGCTTGTTTTTTTTAGCCCTTTTCACTTAATTAGTTGTTGGAACATATTGCTAAGGAATAACCCAGGAGATATATATTTTTGATGCGGTTGGTGGTTATTTCATCATGTTTACACAGGCCTTATGCTAATTTGTTTTGGTGATGAAATCTGCATGCAAACAAAAAACAAGCTTTTGTTTATTTAACACCTTGACTCATATTTACACCACACTTGGGTACCTCTGCAAATAAATGACTTCTGAAAGCGCTGCCAGGTGAGAGTTATTGTTCCACCCTCCTGTGGTGTACTGAAGCCATGTGTGCCTCTCTTTCTTTCTCTCTGTCTCTCTCTCTCTCTCTCTCTCTCTCACTATCACTCTCTCTCTCTCTCTCTCACTGACTCACTCACTCTTTCATTTTCTCTCTCTCTCTCTCTCTCTCTCTCTCTCTCTCTCTCTCTCTCTCTCTCTCTCTCTCTCTCTCTCTCTCTCTCCTGCGCCCCCTGTAGGGCGTGTGAGGAGCTGGTGCGGACGCTGGGCTTTGATTGGCTGCTGATGTTCATGGAGGAGCACCTGCACTCCAGCACGGTGACCGCCGCCCTCTGGATCCTGGTGGTGTTGCTAAGCAACCAGCCCATCCTGGGCCGCTTCAAGGAGGGCCTGTCCGGAGGAGGCTGGCTGGACCACACCGACTCCGTATTGACCAACAAGATCGGGACAGTGTTGGGTAAGGCTGGGGGGAGGGGTTGGTTTAGGGTTGGGTTGTTTTGACCCTACGACCTAGCCTAGCAAGCTAGCCTAGCCTGACATAGCCCGCCCATAATACGAATGTTCATCCGTATTCATGGTCTGGGGACGGTCTTTTGGGGAGGGTTTACATCGGTAGAGAGACAATTGACCAATAAGCGAAGCTGGTTAGATGAGCTGTCCAATCGTTTCAAAACAGAACTGAATGCCCCCCCCTCCCGCCTTATAATCGTGTCAGTTTAAAAAACCTCCAGACCATGAATACGGATGAACAGCAGTATTATGGGCGGGCTATGTCAGGCTAAAGCCAGCCTATATCATTAAAATGTATAGTCTGTCATTGATAAATAAAGTGAGCTCAATGGTGGGCAGAACAAGGTAGTTCTCTTTCAAACTGCTTCTGCACGCTATCGGATAGCTTATGACCAATTAGAGGAACGAACATGATGTAAACACCAATTCAAAAGACCGTTGTTTTCAGCGAAGCCCTCCCCAAACATATAGAGTGTTGCGATTAGTGGTCACCAACAGTGTCCATCCAATCAAATTCCCTATAGCTTTCTACTAGACGTAGTGGCTGAGCAAATCTCTTTGCCGCCGCTAGAGTACGTCTAGATTTCTAGGCTACCTACAGCCCTTAGCAATTGAATGATATCATGTGAACAATGTTTGTTATGCTTCTCGTCTCTCTGTGAGTAACCTGGATAGTGGATAGTGGATAGTGTTTGTTATGAAAAATATGAATGATGTTGGTTATGCTTCTTCAGTGGCACTCATTCTATTCACTCTCTCTTTCTGTCCTCCTTTTTTTTCTCTTTTCTCTTTTCTCTTCATCTCTCCCATGTCTACTCATCCTTTCCTCCCGTTTCTCTTTTCCCTTATGACACAATCATCCCTTTTTCATACTCCCTTCTCATGTCTTCATCAACCACATCCTTTTTCTTTTCCTCCTTCCCTTCTTCCTCTTTTCTTCCTTCCTCTCTCCTTTGTGTCATGATACAATCATCCCTTCCTCACTCTCCCTTCAAATATCCTTTTCAACACACCCTCCTTCTCCTCCTCCTCTTCCTCTTCCTTTTCCTCCTATTCTTCTTCCTCTTCCTCTTCTTCCTCCTCTTACTCTCAGGCTTCAACGTGGGCCGCAGCGCAGGTGGCCGCTCCACGCTCCGCGAGATCAACCGCGACGCGTGCCACTTCCCCGGCTTCCCCGTCATGCAGGCGCTCCTGCCCAAGCACACCAACGTGCCCGAGCTCTACTTCCTGCTCATGGCCCTCTTCCTGCAGCAGCCCGTCAGCGAGCTGCCCGAGAGTCTCCAGGTACATGTCAGTACCAACCCCCTTTTAATACTACTAACTCACATCATGCACTGCCTCGCCACTCTGTGTGTGTGTGTGTGTGTGTGTGCGTGTGTGTGTGTGTGTGTGTGTGTGTGTGTGTGTGTGTGCGTGCGTGCGTGCGTGTGTGCGCGTGTGTGCCTTTGTCCCCTCAATCTGTGTGTGAGTGTGTGAGTGAGTGTGTGAGTGAGTGTGTGAGTGAGTGAGTGAGTGAGTGAGTGAGTGAGTGAGTGAGTGAGTGAGTGAGTGAGTGAGTGAATGTGTGAGTGAGTGAATGTGTGAGTGAGTGAATGTGTGAGTGAGTGAGACTGAGGGTGAGAGTGTCAGAGAGTGTGTGTGTCAGAGTGTGTGTGTGTGTGTGTGTACTGTTGCTCTAGAGCTGTCTCTAACAACAATAACATTGCCATCCCCAGCCTGTGTGTGTGTGTGTTTGTGTGCACTTGCGTGTGTGTAGAGAGAGAGAGAGAGAGAGAGAGTGAGAGAGTAGGTGGTTGTGTGTTTAGGCCTGTCCTTGGCACTCCAATATTGTCCTCACTTCCCACATCTGACTCGTAGTGTGTTGTGGTCCAGGGCCCAAGTCTCCCACATGAATCTCACAATAATGCGACAGCCACATACAACAGCCTCATCCACTCAACATTTTATTCTTTTATTCTGACGTTGCATTATATTGTCAACTGTGTGTGTTTATGGTGAGAAAGTCACATTTGTTGACACCTACACGTAAACATATTATCTAAGAAAGTATATCAAAAGTAATTGAAATGACTTTTGTGTTGTAATAAATATTCAGTCTGATTTTCTTTTTTACACGTTCATTTTGACTTATTATGTGTTGGTCTATTTATTGTAGGTCACCAGCCCTCAAGTATTTTGTGTGCTTTTGTTTTTTTTGTGTGTGAAGTGTTTCCATGTGTCTGTCTGGTGTGTTTCACATCCATTCCTAGTTCCATTCACTCTTGCTCTGTGGCTCAGTCTCCAACCAAAACTATTGCATTTGCTCTAATTGTATCTTTGTTTACATGCCATTGCCTTTATTACGCAAATGATTTAATGATGCTTGCTGAGGTCTTCAGTGGAAATGAAAAGCTGCATTTAAAATGCTTTGTTACATGAAATGACATATTGAGTTGTGAGAGTATTTTTATGGAGGAGTGAGATAATTGCCTGGGAATGACTGACAGGGTTTTCGATTTTCATTTTGAAAGTTGTAAGCTGTCGTCACTCCGAACCACAGAGCAAGAGAAAGGGTTTTAGGAATGCATTTGTGTGTGGAGTTTACACTGTTCTTTTGCTGCTTGCACTTGCTTTAATCATGGCATAATGAAAACAATATGTCCACTATGGAATTCTGAGTCTGGTATGTTAAGCGGTCTTGTGTGTGTGTGTCTGTGTGTCTGTGTGTCTGTGTGTGTGTGTGTGTGTGTGTGTGTGTGTGTGCGTGTGTGTGTGTGTGTGTGTGCGTGTGTGTGTGTGTGTGTGTGTGTGTGTGTGTGTGTGTAGTTTGACCTGGACTCCATCTGGTCGTTCATCTTCGGCGTGCCGGCCTCCAGCGCTACGGTGGTGAACTCCATCCACAGCGTGTGCACCGAGGCAGCCTTCCTTCTGCTGGCCATGCTGCGCAGCATGCTCAACCTGGTGAGGACAGACACACACACACACACACACACACACACACACACACACACGCTCACACACGCTCACAGACACACATGCACACAGACACACACAGACACACATGCACACAGGTATCTGCAATATGTAGCTACAAAGCCATAACCTCACTCACGTCAGATGCAGCGCCCCTTCAGGCGTATCCATCTGATGTCGCGTCCATTAAAAGGTATTTCAGGACCGATATATCGATTTAAGTGGTTGAAGTAGGATGACGGACAAGTGGTTTATCCAAGTATATGTAAGGATTTTTGGTGACGTCCGGTCTTCTGTAACAATTCTCTTATCAAGCGACACGTGAGTGAGCCACACATATTAATGCATTTTCTGATCACAAGCCTAATGATGTACAGTGCACACAATTTATATTAAAATACAATGTATTATGCAAATAGTCAGAGTGCATTTGGCACATGTTTGGTGTGCGTGTGTGTGTTGCAGCCATGGCAGTCAGAGGAGGAGGGTTCGTGGCTGAGGGAGTACCCCGTTACCCTCATGCAGTTTTTCCGTTACCTGTACCACAACGTGCCCGACCTGAGCCCCATGTGGCACAGCCCGGAGTTCCTGTGCGCACTCGCCGCCACCGTCTTCCCCTTCAACATCCGACCCTACTCCGAGATGGTACTCTCATTTTTGTTCTATTTTTTTATTCTATTTTATTTATTTATTTTCAAATTGTTTTAGAAACCTATGCTAGACTGATGTATATGTACAGTAGCTTTCATAAAACGTCATCGAGAAAGATAAATGTTATTGTTATGACTGGTCTGAATTCCTTTTAAAGGGATATTGCACCTTATTGTGAAGATGGATTTTTCCACCCTCTATAGCTAGCAACTCTCTGGCTACTTTACTTTCCAGCACCTATGCTAAGCTAAAGCTAAAATGTGGGTTGCCAGATTAGAAAAAGCACATGCACTGACAGCAAAGTGTGTCTATCCACATATGTAACTCTATGTAAGATGGTGAATAACTCGTTTTCATAAAAAGGTGGAATATCCCTTTAAGTTTTACTTGACAAGTTTTATAACTTGCAATGTACCGTTAAGATTGATATATTACTGGTACTTTGATTGAAATTAAAATGATTCTGCCACCATAGACAGCATTTGATGAGTGTGTCTCTTGCAGGTGACCGACCTTGATGACGAAGCAGGCTCTCCCACTGAAGAGTTCAAGGCCTTTGCTGCTGACACAGGCATGAACCGCAGCCAATCGGAGTACTGCAACGTGGGTGCCAAGACCTACCTGACCAATCACCCGGCTAAGAAGTACGTCTTTGACTTCATGCGTGTGCTCATCATGGACAACCTGTGCCTGAGCCCGGCTAGCAAGCAGACACCCATCATCGACCTGCTGCTGGAGGTGAGGGGGAGTGAAGGGGATTGTGGGTATTGTAGTTTTCCACAAGAGTAGAACCAGTTGTACTGAGAAACCTCCACTGATGAATTAAAGGAAAGCTCCGGAGTGAATTCAAGCATAGCCTTATGAACGAGCCTGCTAAATGCACTAGCGAGTTGAACAAAATAATTTGGAACAGCATAGACCGAACGCGAACTGACCATTGCATACTCGTTTTAACTATGAAACTGCCTAAAGTGTATTTTTGGTGGTGGCTGGTTGCAATTTTGTGATCTACTGGAACATGTGAGTTCGTGACCAGAGGATGAAAGGAATTGTGGGTGTTGTAGTTTGAGACACAAAGAGGCAGCGGCATTGAGCATGCTCTGTGTTCTTTTTCTCCAGGCCTCTCCGGAACGTTCTACGAGAACCCAGCAGAAGGAGTTCCAGTCCTACATCCTGGACAGCGTCATGGAACACCTGCTGGCTGCCGACGTGCTTCTGGGTATGGTTGTCTGCACACACACACACACACACACACACACACACACACACACACACACACATACACACACTCTCACACTCTTATCAAACAGCTTTAGCACCTCTACATAATAATAATAGCGATTGCCTCAGCAAAATTAAAATCCGTTTTAGCCTAATACATTTTTTACTCATCTTAATTAAATCAAAGGTGGGGTGTATTAAAGACCTCTCAGGGGTAGCACACTGAAAATGGATCATTTAAAAAATGTACGTACAGTACATGAGCTGAATCATCGAATTTAGGAGAGAAGTGTGCAGCACACCCAGGTCTCTCCCTTGTTAAAGATAGAACTGTCCTTATAACACATATAACATAAAGTACCCAGTGTATGTGGACTGGCAGTTTTTGGTCTTTTTGTATGTGTATGTGGACTGGCAGGTTTTGGTCTTTTTTGTGCCTTTAAGGCACTACCCCTCTCAAACCGGGGATTAGGAGTGACACTTAGATTAAGGATTATGGTAGTGCCTTGCAGACAGTGTGGCCTAGAAGGGGCTGTTGATGGCAAAAAATATATCATCGAGCTGGACTGCCTCCCATTGTTGGTCCTATGATAAACAAGGCAGATGAAGGGACTCCTGTCTTATATATATATACTATCTGTGACCTCTTGTTCCCCTTCCTCTATCTCCAGGAGAGGACGCCTCCATGCCCATCACTAGTGGGGGGAACTACCAGACGCTAGTCAACAACGTCTTCTACTTCACGCAGCGTGTGGTGGACAAGCTGTGGCAGGGCATGTTCAACAAGGAGTCCAAGCTGGTGGTGGAGTTCATTGTGCAGCTCATCAGCCAGGTGAGGCCAGCAATTTATTATAGGTGTGTGTGTGTGTGTGTGTGTGTGTGTGTGTGTGCCTGTGTGCGCGTGTGCGTGTGTGTGTGTGTGCACTGCAGATAGAAATGCTAATCGCTTTCAAAAACAGTTAACATGGCCATTCTTTGTTTCAATGCAAATGGATGGTCACACAAAATGTATGTTTCCCTTCTGAGTCATTCAGACTATGTTAGCAAGCAAGGTCAGTGTTGTTTTGCTTAAAACAATGTTGTCCCACTTTCTCAAGTGGAAAATCACGTTAAGGAATGCCTTGTGTGTTTTTATGAGGCATCTGACATCTTGCGCATAGTTCCCCCAGCCCCCTCACTGGAGTTGTTTTGATTGGTCGGTCATCCCCCACACTTATCCTTATTGAGTTATCAGCACTTGCGGCCATTTCTGACATTCTCGTTGTCATAGCTAACGAGCTAGCGCACGTTTCCTGTTAAGTGTTCTAAAAAGTCAAACAAAGAAGGGACTTGTTCATTAATGCAACACACAACTCAAGTTTCTCACTGGGAGCAAAAATTGCTTAATGCCTTTTTCAAATCAAATTTGTACTATTATTATTTTTTTTCTGGTTTCTATTTTTAGATGGAGTGTTGGGCTAGTGTTGCGCTATTTAATCCGGCCCATGGAGCCTTCCCAAAATAGAATAATTTCTCATTTAGTCAAGGTGCATTAGATTAAGGCCTCTTTTACAGTGTATCAAATCTGTTGTATTCATAAAATATAAATCCCCCCTTTTAACCCTGCATGTTAACATGTCCTCCCGAGAAAGTGGGGCTACTGGTTCTAGACTTGCCAATTTACGGGTATCAACTCCCATCAAGAGGCTGACTGTTAACACCTGACCCACGACCCATCAGTCAATATCTAAAACCCAATGTGGACCTTCAGCCAAAAGAACTGCCCACCCCTGCTGTAGCAGAATAATAGTGTGTATTCAGGAGCAGGGCTCACAACAGCCTTTAGATTTACTGTAGAGTGCCATGGCACAGTGAAACACACACGGCTAAAACAAACACATGATGTTCTCATATACACTCACAAAGCAGTTCTACTCTTTGAGCTTTTGCTAAGCAAAGGTTTAGCATGGGTCACTTCCTACACAAACACACCACAAACACACACACACACACACACACACACACGTGTGTGTGTTTGACACACATGCACACACACAAACAAAATAAGCATGTATTTAAACACTCAGAAGTTTCTACTTGTTACTACTACTTAGCTTTTGATCCGATGGCCTTTACACTTGATGTACATACATTACACACACACACACACACACACACACACACACACACACACACACACACACACACTACACTACCCTGTAGTAGATCTGGTATGGCTTGCCCAACAAAAACCTCACTGTACTTTGTTTTCATTTTTTGCTCTCTTTCTTTTTCTTCTCTCCTCTCACTCTCTCCCCTTCTCCTTCTCCCTCTCCCCCTCTCCCTCTCTCTCTCCCTCTCTCTCTCCCTCTCCCTCTCCCTCCCTCCCTCTCTCCACAGTCCAAGCGGCGGTCGCAAGGCTTATCCCTGGACTCCATCTACCACTGCCTGAACCGCACGGTGCTGTACCAGCTGTCGCGGCCGCACAAGACCGTGCCTCAGCAAGTGGCCCTGCTGGACTCTCTCCGGGTGCTCACCGTCAACCGCAACCTGGTGCTGGGGCCCGGCAACCATGACCAGGAGTTTGTGTCCTGCCTCGCCCACTGCTTCATGAGCCTGCACACCGGGAGGTAAGCAAGCTAGCTAGTTAGCAGTGCACAGCCTACAGGGGGAGAAGGAGAAGAGAGAGGGATGGTGGAGGGGTTGAAGAGATAAAGAGAAGAGAGAGGGATGGTGTTGTTGGAGAGAGAAGGAGAAAAGAGAGGGATGGTGGTGTTGGAGAGAGAAGGAGGAAAGAGAGGGATGGTGGTGTTGGAGAGAGAAGGAGAAAAGAAAGGGATGGTGGTGGGGTTGGAGAGAGAAGGAGAAGAGAGGGGGATGATGATGGTGGTGGTGGAGAGAGAAAGAGGGAGAGTGTGGGATGGTGGTGGTGTTGGAGAGAGAAGGAGAAGAGAGAGGGATGGTGGTGGGGCTTGGAGAGAGAAGGAGAAGAGAGAAATGGTGATGGTGGTGGAGAGAGGAGGAGAAGAGCGAGGGATGGTGGTGGGGTTTGTGGGAGAAGGAGAAGAGAGGGATGGTGGTGGGGTGGGAGAGAGAAGAAGTAAGAGTGAGAGATAGCAGTGGGATATTTTTGGGAGAAAGAGTGAGTCAGAGAGTGCTACCTGAAGTGAGCGGAGTTTCAGTTCTTTTCTTTCGTCTCTTCTGCTGTTCTGTCCTATCCATGTCTTCTCACACACACACACACACACACACACACACACACACACACACACACACACACACACACACACACACACACACACACACACATACACAAACTCTCTCTCTCTGTCTCATTCAACTCCTATTCTCCTCGCTAGGATTCTGATAGGTGTGAAGGAGCTCTTTCCTCGCCTCTGTGTGTAGATATAGTCATTATAAGGCTGTCAAGTGGAATTTTTTTCATTAGAAGTTAAAACTCTAAATAAGCATTAATTCTCATATCATTCATGCAATTATATACATTGAAGTAATAAAAGTGATAACAACACAACATTGTTGATCTCTTCAGCTGTAATTGATGGCAATTAAATATTAACGAGCAGCATGTTTGCACATATGGAATGGTGTGTGTGTGTGTGTGTGTGTGTGTGTGTGTGTGTGTGTGTGTGTGTGTGTGTGTGTGTGTGTGTGTGTGTGTGTGTGTGTGTGTGTGTGTGCGTGTGTGTGTGTGTGTGTGTGTGCTGTTCAGTGCTCCGGTAACAGTGCAAAGCCCTCTTCTTTATTCTCTAGGCATTTTTGTTCTGCACTGACCTGAATTATGGACTTAATTTCAAGCTTATTAATTTGAATGAGTGATGCAGTGTAGGCATAGCCAGAGCATACAGGTACATAGATGTAGGCCAAGTTCAGCGGTTGCAAAGTTTTGGAACGTTTTGTTACGGTTCCCGTTCATTCCTCATAGGTGACCTATACAAATCTGTTGCAATGTTTTGTCATGTTGAACTCGAGGGTAGTCTGAGGGTAGCCTGAAAATGTGCTGGATTTGTTTTGTTAAGAGTTGATCACTGATCTGTTGTTAACTGTCGCCCCTTCTGTGCCCCTCCCCATTGCAGTAGTGTCGAGGGATTTGGTCTGGAAGCCGAAGCAAGGATGACCACCTGGCACGTCATGGTGCCGTCTGAAAACGAGGCCGATCCTGTCCACAGCCAGGACCCCAGCGAAGGTTGGTGTGCCATTCAAACTAACATTACATCGGGAGATCATACCACTGAGCATGGACGTGAGACTGGATCTGATATCCATGTAGGCTAACCCTTAGAGCACACAATAGTATTTATTTACTTATTTATTTATTTATTTATTCACTATTTTTATTATTTATAAAGAAAAAGATCACAAATGAAATACAACATACCAGTGATCACCACCCCCCACCCCAACCTCAGACACCAGTCACCCGACCCTTTGACTCAAGACACAGACGAAACAAGAGAAAACAGAAGCCCACACCGGCATGCAATAGTATAACAATGAGCAGCTCATAGCAAGGGGTGCTGAGGACTCTATACTTGACTCATGATCAGGGTCAGTGAACACTTCAATGGGCCGTTACGGTATCTTTGTGCTCACCGTTGGAAGTGTATGAGAAATGAGAAATGTATAAGAAATGTCACAAAAGGTCTCAGGTGTCGTATTTCTAATACCTTTCATGAACATGAGTTGTGAAAAAGTTTACTTTTTCCATGAGTGTAATTGAACTGACATAACTGTGTGTGTGTGTGTGTGTGTGTGTGTGTGTGTGTGTGTGTGTGTGTGTGTGTGTGTGTGTGTGTGTGTGTGTTTGCAGGTCGTCAGCTGCTGCTGAAGGCAGTGAACCGTGTGTGGACTGAGCTGATGCACAGCAAGAGGCAGATGCTGGAGGAGATCTTCAAGGTGTCTCTGCCCACCAACGACCGTGGACATGTCGACATTGTCACCGCACGGCCTGCCCTCGAGGAGCCAGCCGCCAAGAGCTGGCAGAATCACCTCAGTGAGTTGGCTCTCACACACACACACACACACACATCCAAAGACGCACGCACACACACACACACACACACACACACGCACACAGATATACACACACACACACCCACACACACACACACACACACACACAGATATACCCACACACACATATCCAACCCCCCCACCCACACACACACACACACACACACACACACACACACACACACACACACACACACACACACACACTCAAAAAGAATGTAATTATTTTCAAATGGATCAATTCATTATAGAGAACTATTGCCGAAATCATTCCCTCCCTGCACTTACGCAAACCTGTAGTTGTTCAAGTTCAGTGGACTGTGTGACAAGCTTATTTTGTAAACACACACACAGGTAGTAAATGGTGAAACAGGTAATCCTCACACTGTTACGTACACTGCCAGATGTTGGCCTCTCAGGAAGAATGTGGAGCCTTGCGATTGGGTCAGTTGGTTAGACGGTGGTATGATGCCGAAATAATGCATTATGTAATGGCCCATGTAGTAGCTAGTCAATGGTGGCATGGGTAATCTGCACTTTTTGGCAGGCAGGCAGATGTCTGGGAGAGTGTAAAGCCATTTCTTCATCGCCTCGCACCAAAAGACTCACAAGGCACACAAACCCATTTCGTAATCTGCTCCCTTTCTTATTTTTTTCTTTCTTTCTTTCTCTCTCTCTCTCTCCAGTCCATGAAAAGAAGTGTATCAGTAGAGGGGAGGCTTTGGCACCAGCCACCCAGTCAAAGCTGTCACGCGTCAGCAGTGGTTTTGGCCTGTCCAAACTAACTGGAGCTCGACGCAACAAGAAGGAGAACAGCCTCAATAAGAACAACCTCTCCGCACAGGTAACACACACACACACACACACACACACACACACACACACACACACACACACACACACACACACTGAAAGAACTGTGTTTTATGAACGAGCAAATGCATGGTCAATCTGGTAAGGTTTTTTAACACTTCACACTTCCAACAAATATTACAACTATTTTTAGCTAGTATTTCCATGCCAACTCTACCATAAATGAAGCCATACTGTATGTAGTTTGGTATTTCACATACATGGTGGTTATAGCGTAGCATCTGCAATGCATCTTGGTCTGACCAGTTCAGACCTGGAACATTTTAATTAGAGGGATATTTATTTGTCGTTATGGTCATCATTCCAGGCGTGAACGGCCCTTTGGTCTGACCAGTAGGCCTTCACTTCTTCCTGTTTCCTTGAGATAAGGAACTAATCAAAAATTGCCTTTTGCCCCAATACGATGGAGGCGGGCTTAACTTATGATAACTGATTTTCAATGCAATCATTGGTCTGATTGGTTATAGGCGTATAGAATCCCTGTGGAGGCATTTTGATCTAAGTATGTTAATGGAACATATTCCAACCTGGTAGCTGTAAATGGAACACATTTGGAAATGACATGAAATTGGTCAAACTGAGGTGCATAGCAGATCATTATGTGTGCGAACCAGCGCAGTATGATTATGTAAATGATAGTAACACTGTACAGTATGCCCATGAGAACAGAATGATTAGAGAGCATATCCAAGTTGTGGCTTTGCTTAGTCTGAATCCTCATATTGCTTTAGTCACCAGTTAGTTACTTAAAATTTTAGGCTTGAGCCTTTGGCGTTTCATGCACACATTATGATTCTGATACACACCTGCACACACACACACACACACACACACACACACACACACACACACACACACACACACACACACACACACATCGGCTTGCTCTGCTGTTGCAGCAGGTTGGTGTGAAATCATTTCTGTCCTCTGTCTCCACAGGAGACCTGCCAGTGGATGTTCACTCATATAGCTGTGGTGCGAGACCTCGTCGCAATGCAGTACAAGGAGTACCAGGAGGTGAGAAGTGTGTGTGTGTGTGTGTGTGTGTGTGTGTGTGTGTGTGTGTGTGTGTTTGCCCCAGTGCTTACTCATGGTGGTGACTGCCACCAGCTATCGAGAGTGGATATTGCTTTTATCATCAGAATCGGATGCTTTCTTTTCCGCTTTTCCTTTACTGTGCACCTTGTTTGTGTCCCCTGTCTCTTTTTAAAGGAAGGTTTTCGATTGTCTGAGATTCTCACTCGCTGACTCTGCTGTCTGTCTGTCTGGTGCTATGGCCACTGGATGTGTCTGTATTGCTCTCAGGCCTTTCATTTTGTGCCTATCAGATTGACTGACACACACACACACACACACACACTCACACACACACACACACACTTGCACGGCTTAAGGTTCTCAGACACATTGACTGAATCCAGGCAGGGGCCAGGCCATTTGATTTGATGGATTTGAAAATGAGATAAGTCTACAAAATGGTTTAGAAAATTCCCGATAAGTTCTGGTCTGGAACCGCGACATTCTCCCTCGCTTTAAAGCCCCGGCTCATTTCTTCACCGCGAGGCTTGGCTCAGCATTTTTGAGACGAGGCTGGCCGGGACACTAAATAACTAATATATATCTGGCGGTTTTTGACACCTGAAGGACAGCTGAGCTCTCCGAGCTCCCAAACTCCGTCTCCTGACAGCGAGCTAATCGGATTTCCTCAGGGATGAGACGCTTTGATGTTTGCGAGAGCCAGGCATGAATTTACATGAAAGCTGTGTAAATAGAGACAGTGGGTAATGGAGAGAGTGATCTCTCACTAGCGAACCATAAGGCTAATTTATAGTCCAGAAAAGAAAACAAATTCTCTTGACAGATGTAGGACTCTTTAGGCTATTGTTCTTTGAATAGGACATCTTTTTTTCTTCTTATTCTTCTTTGACAAGTTGTAGCCTGCATGTGGTAGCATTACATCTCATCACAGAACACAAATAAGCATATTGTGACTATAGCAGCATACATTAGAAAGGTGAATTCTGATTAAACCCAACTCTGTTGTTGTATGCCACAGTGTCTCTGATATTATTATGAAACTGATAGGCACTGGGACACAGCGTTATTGTCTCTCTTATGTCCAATTTTGTCAGTTGACACAAGTGAGCAACCTAGACTATACATAGGCCTAATGAAGAGTTCAGATGCAAAGCCCCCTAACTCCACTTGACCACTTTTTGAGAAAAAGGCCATTTTTTTTATCAGGCGTTTAGAGTGTTTTGATTTTAAACAGATATTTTAGACACGGCGGGGAGCAGGTTTTATTTTATTTTTTCACAAAAACATTTCATCTACATATTCTAGATTTATACAGGATTCACACAATATCATTAACTCAGTTTTCACAAAAATTGTGTTTAGGGGGTTTTGGGAAGTCTTCAATATAGACCATCATTTTAAGTTCTCCCCCAAAGTTTGAGAGTTTTAAATAAGTTGGAATTCACATTTAATATCTGATATTGATACTCTCCACAGAGGCAGCAAAACGCTCTGAAGTACGTGACTGACGAGTGGGCCGGCATTGAGTACGAGTTGCTACGGGAACGTGGCCTATGGGGGCCTCCCATTGGCTCGCACCTGGATAAGTTCCAGCTGGACATGACGGAAGGCCCATGCCGCATGAGGAAGAAGATGGTGCGCAACGACCTCTTCTATATCCATTACCCCTACGTACCTGAGCAGGAGCCCACCTCCAGCAACCACCAGGTGTGTAACCCATGGTCACGTGTACCTGCACTGACAAAGGTTTGGATTTGTTTGACCAACTTTGTTGAATACAAAACAACACGCATCATATAGTTGATGACCAACAGTGCATTAAGTTTATTAGTACAACCAGGACAACGAGTTAGCCTTTTATTTGTTGCCATGTTGTTTCAAAAGGAGTTTAAGATCTGTTTCTTAATCTCTTGTGGTACAAGATTTAGCTTGCTGGCGCTTTACTGATGTATATTTATATATTTTTTATTTCAAACTTCACAGACTTAATCCTTAAAGATGGCAGTTTATCAAATTGAATGATCACAAATACAACTTTCTCCCTGTGGCAGTTTAATAGTGTGGCCTAGAATGATTGACATCTCATAAAAGACTGAAAAACTTTTTTCCCAGTGGCCTCCAGAAACCTCATGTGTAAACTTAACCCAAGGGGTTCAGCCTTATGATGTCTGGAAAGGTCAGGCTGTATAATTTCATTAGCATCGTTGTGCTATCTAATTGTAGCGGAGGGCGCTTGTGTTAAACTGATTTATCATGCATCCAGTTAGCTGCTAGCATAGAGTCTCTGCTCATTGTTCCCTCTTTGAAATGTCAAAGCGGACGCCAGGCTAAAATAGGCCACCAATCTGCACCTGAATGGCCCCCTTTGTCAGCAATGTTAAGGTGTGTGACGCAAGTGCATTTTATGCAAGTCAAACCTGGGTCAAATAATTGGTTTAAATGTTGTTACAACAGTGAACTTGTGCAAATCCTTAACACCTTACTCCTCTTGCTTTACAACATTTCCTGCAGGCAATTAGATTACATCTAGACCCATTCAGTCTGTGTGTTCCCTTGCATTGTATAGTTGTGGATTTTATTAAGGCCTAACCTTAAATGTTTGATTTATTTTCATGTTTTGAATGTCTGTCATGTCAGTCACTAAAGTGGTTAAAAAGTTTTATTTTGACATACATGCCCTACACACTATTCACTCCCTTCCAATTTAGGCCCCGCCTCCTGTGCCCTTAATGGCAGCTGTCCCTCTCCAGGTATCCGTGGAAACTCGAAAACATTCCGCAAGTCAGCTTTGCATAACGGAGTGATCCGTGCTCTGGTTGTGTGGCCGCATGTTTGCTGAAGAATGGCCTGGACAACTAATTCCACATCTCTCTTTCTCCCTCTCTCTCTCTCTCTTTCTTTCTCTTCCCCTTTCGCTCCCCCTCTCCCCATCTCTTGATATGGGGCTCAGATCTTTGACCCTTGCCTAGTAAGGCTTAACAGGATTAGTGTGTCCGCTGCACTTTCCATGTCTTTGATGAGAGTATTAGTGTTAGTCATTTCCAGCCTCCAGCCTTCACATTACATAATAAGAACAGACAAGAACCCGTTCTGCTGGGAGACCACAGACCCCTGTTATTGATTGGAGTTTGCTATGCAGACTATTGTGTCTGACTGTACGAAATGCATTTGACAAGAAAGAAAACAAGGAAGCTTTGGCATACATATTAAATTGCCATCACATAGTTTGGCCCAAACATGAATATATTATTCAGTTACCTGTGGTTATATGCTTGAGGTAACATTAACAGGCATTGGAAAACACTGACTACTGTGTTGCATCATTCTTTGGTGCTTTAATGCAGTTTTGCACTTAAGACTGATCAGATGTCTTAAGACACATGAATGACTGATTGTGTTTTAAGCCCTAGCGAACTACTCAGTCGATTCCAAGTTGATTATAATAATGGGAGGCATGTAAACAATGAGTATTAATTTGCCACCGAGGTCCTCATGACGCCCAGGGCTTGTAAATCAGATGGGCCTGGCATGTTTGTGCTTGTCTGTGGCCATGAGTCGACAAACAAACACTCGGCTGATGATGGGAGGAGCGGCTCCCAAGTGGGCTAAGATAGGCCAGACTCTAAGCCTCTTATGCACACACACACGGTCTGTTACGACCATACAGCCTGTTTACTGATTAAACACACACACACACACACACACACACACACACACACACACACACACACACACACACACACACACAAACACACACACACACACACACACACACACACAAACGCACATGCACTAAACACATCTAAGGAACACACACAAGCATGCATACTGTACACACACACACACACAAACATTCACACCAACACAAATACAGTACAGTACGCTCATACATCGTCATCATTATTATTTCCATCTATCTGAAGCTTCTGCTACATGTTTGTTTCCCACCAGTTCTTTGCCTGTTTAGTCACTAAGATGTGTGAGCCAAATAAAATCACAGCATGCTGCAGCCTAGCCCTCACTGGCTATATGCAGAGCGTGTGTGTGTGCGCGTGTGTGTGTGCGCGTGTGTGTGTGCGTGTGTGTGTCACAACTGTTTTTGTGCCATTTGCATATTTTGTAAAGGCATTGAGAATTAACACTGTTTGCAGAGTCAATGACAATGACTGATGTGGTTAGACCAATGAGAGGATGTTTCTTATATGTCAGCCATGCTAAACTAGGAAAGCTATCTAATTTCCTTTAAACTTTAACAGCCATAGTTAGTTAAAAAGCTGAACTCCCAAGGCTGTGAAATCAGAAACTCAGATATCGATACTGAGCTATTCAGACTTGATGCAAGAACTCTCTCATATTTTCCCTTTATTCTCAACTCTCTCTCTCTCTCTCTCTCTCTCTCTCTCTCTCTCTCTCTCTCTCTCTCTCTCTCTCTCTCTCTCTCTCTCTCTCTCTCTCTCTGACCTCTGAGCAGAAGCCGGCGCGGTACCGGCGGGCCATCAGCTATGACAGTAAGGAGTACTACATGCGGCTGCTGTCGGGCAACCCGGGCATGTACCAGCACTCAGTGGAGCACAACACTGAAGGAGAGACCACACAACACGAGCCAGAGCACGGAGAGGACACCATCGCAAGGGTCAAAGGTACGGCAGTCGGAGGGAATTTGTGTGTGTGTGTGTGTGTGTGTGTGTGTGTGTGTGTGTGTGTGTGTGTGTGTGTGTGTGTGTGTGCGGTGTGCGCGTGTGCGGCTTTTTATCATTGATATGTTTGAATGAGTGGGAAGTGTAAATGTTGATACTGACATGTCTGATGTAAATGTTGTTTAATGAGTTAATTTGTGTGTGTGTGTGTGTCTTTTTATCATTGATATGTTTGAATGAGTGGGAAGTATAAATGATGCTGACCTGTCTGACATAAATGTTATTTAATGAGTTAATGTGTGTGTGTGTGTGTGTGTGTGTGTGTGTGTGTGTGTGTGTGTGTGTGTGTGTGTGTGTGCAGGTCTGGTGAAGGCTCCTCTGAAGCGCTCGCGCTCCACGGCTGACGGCCAGGATGAGGAGAGTCAGGAGGGGCTGCAGGAGCAGCTGCTGGAGTCAGGAGCAGAGGAAGAGCAGAAGACTGACAACACCACTCTACTGCGCCTCCTGGAGGAGGGAGAGAAGGTGTGTGTGTGTGTGTGTGTGTGTGTGTGTGTGTGTGAGAGAGAGAGAGTAGGATAGACCTTATAGATTCATATGATAACCTGAAATAGATCGTGTGTGTCTGTGTCTGTTAAGATAGATCTGCGACAGATCCATATAACAGCAACCTGAAATAGATTTTGTGTGTGTGTTAAAAACACTTCCTTGGCGACACCGTAGGGGTTTGTGTGTGTGTGTGTGTGTGTGTGTGTGTGTGTTTGAGTGTGTGTGTGTGTGTGTGTGTGTGTGTGTGTGTGTGTGTGTGTGTGTGTGTGTGTGTGTGTGTGTGTGTTTGAGACACATATTCATCAGGCTTCAGACCCTCCTCATCTGCCTCCCTCCCCATCATAAGCTCTCTGTCTGCAGCAAGTCTGTTGTTTCATCTGTGTGAATGTGCGTCACAGGGACTCTGACTAGTCCCTGAGTCTCCTCTCAAACAGCATGCTCAAGCAGTATGCACTGTCATTGGTGCTGTGTGTGTGTGTGTGTGTGTGTGTGTGTGTGTGTGTGTGTGTGTGTGTGTGTGTGTGTGTGTGTGTGTGTGTGTGTGTCTTCCAAGACCGCATCACCACACTCTCATGGTATCAAAGCACTCAGAGAGACCCCTAACAGTCACACACTCTCACTCACTCACAGCAGGCTATCATGGAAAAACACCCAACTTTAGTTACAAGTTTCCTACACACACACACACACACACACACACACACACACACTGCTCTTTAAAGAGCATCACATATAGGTTAAACCCACCAATAAAAAAGGAAAAACACCCACATATCTTTTGAAGGCAAGAGAAGCTCACAGCACAGCTAAATGCTCCTGAGGAGAGAGAGTGTGTGTGTGTGCGGCGTGCGTCCGTGCATGCGTGCGTGCATGTATGATTGTGTGCCATTTCTTTTCTTGAGAATAGCTGAGTAACTGTCAGGAAATCATGTGGGAATGGGCAAAAATGAAGCTGTGTGTCTGAGAGAGAGGGAGAGAGAGAGAGAGAGAGAGAGAGAGAGAGAGAGAGAGAGAGAGAGAGAGAGAGAGAGGCCACTGCACTGAGGGGAGGCCGAGCGTTGGCTGAATACTTTCATATGACTAACACACACAGTGCTGGAGCACTTCTGAAGAACTTTGCTCTCTGTTGCATGAATTATTTAACTCCTGATAGGCTCTGGTCTGTTCTTTTGTGGTGCTCAGAAATAGGACTGTAGCAAAGCTGAATGTGAGCCTAGTCATTTAGAATAGATAAATAAATAAATATAAGCCTTGTTCACTGTGGGAGCTACTGTGCTCATTGTGCTGTTCAAAAAAGTGAAAACAAAAAAAAGATTCCTCTCCAACATAGTTGGCCCAATCATTGAAAAAAAAAAAAAAAAAAAAAACTTTTTGTGATTTTGAGCTGATTGTGTGTGTGTGTGTGTGTGTGTGTGTGTGTGTGTGTGTGTGTGTGTGTGTGTCTGTCCACAGATCCAGCACATGTATCGGTGTGCACGCGTCCAGGGCCTTGACACCAGCGAGGGCTTGTTGCTGTTCGGCAAGGAGCACTTCTACGTCATTGACGGCTTCACCATGACTGTCACACGCGAGATCCGAGACATCGAGACACTCCCGCCCAAGTATGACTCACCTGCACCACTGCTCCTGCCACTGCTTCTACACACACACACACACACACACACACACCTATCGACAATGGTATTTGTGGACATGGAGTGCACAGAGTCAACTCTATTGGGTGATTAGGCAGGATTGAGACTCTTTAAGTGGGGCTGCAGGCAGGGGCTTGAGTCCTAAATAAGGCCATGTCACTGTGGGCTGTCTGAATGTCAGACACTATTGATCTCCTCCATTCCCTCATGCCTTAGACTAGTCTGGAGGATCTATTTATATAGAAGACCTTTCCAGGCACACTCTGACTCCTCACACGGGGGTTAATTATGACATTGAAAAAGAGAAGTGTGTGTGTGTGTGTGTGTGTGTGTGTTGGGGGGGTTTGCATGTTTGAATGTGTGTGTCCTCTGTGTGGTCCTTTTCCATGACTTTTTATCTGTATGCATGCTTGTATTTTTGACTGTGTTAACAAATTGTGGTGTGTGTGTGTGTGTGTGTGTGTGTGTGTGTGTGTGTGTGTGTGTGTGTGTGTGTGTGTGTGTGTGTGTGTGTGTAGTCTGCATGAGCCCATCATTCCCAGAGGAGCACGTCAGAGCCAAAGTCAGCTGAAGAGGACCTGCAGCATCTTCGCCTATGAGGACATCAAGGAGGTGCACAAGCGCCGCTACCTACTGCAGGTGAGCGAGGAACACAGACACACACACACACACACACACATACACAAACAGGCTTTAGCACATCAGTGGGGTGTTATTTTACTATTTAAATCAAGCTAACATTCACTTTTGCTTTGTTCTTCTAGCCAATGGCAGTTGAGGTGTTCTCTGGAGATGGGCGAAATTACCTGCTGGCTTTCCAGAAAGGCGTTCGCAATAAAGTCTACCAGAGGTACTTTATGGATGTATACATCAGCATGAACAAGCAATTAAGCATGACAAATCAAGAAAAGAGCTTAATTGTGCGCATCATGTCGTTTGCAGGTTCCTGGCAGTCGTCCCCTCCCTTGCTGACAGTTCAGAATCAGTTTCTGGTCAGAGACCAAACACCAGCGTGGAACAGGGGTGAGGAGCATCATCTTCCAGACACACAGACACACACACTTGACTCTGACTCCAGCACTGTTACAATTACAGATATACACACATGGTACACACACTTACCATGTTCTGTTTGTATTCAGCCTACAGACATGTGTTTGACACACACCACCAGAGCACATGTACACACTTGCACACACACTTAAACACACTTATGCAGCCTTAAGACAAATGCACAGTAGAATCAATGTACACACACACACACACACACACACACACACACACACACACACACACAAATGCTACACACACTTTTGTTTTTAGTAGTGATGATGCTTCTGAGCTGCTGTCTGATGATCATATTATTTTTCCCCTCTTCAGTTCGGGGCTCCTCAGTACTCTGGTAGGGGAGAGGTCTGTCACCCAGAGATGGGAGGTGAGTTCAGGCTTAATGCAAGTCGTCTTCTCTCTCTCTCTCTCTCTCTCTCTCTCTCTCTCTCTCTCTCTCTCTCTCTCTCTCTCTCTCTCTCTCTCTCTCGAGAGCGAGAGAGAGAGTTCAGCAACACTTATACAGTCAGCGAGTGGGTTTTCCATCCAGCTTATTCATGTTAACAATAATTGGGCTCAAGAATATTTGTGTATGCATGTGTTTCCATCAACTGTGTAATGCAAATAAAAAAGGAACATTGAGCAAATCAAGTAATGTGATTTGTTGAAACTGTTGGATCAAAGGTAATGCCGCAAGGGCAACGTCTATCGTCAGAAAAATTAATATGCGCAAATTAACCATAGTCACCCAACTTGGATTGCATTATGCCATATTTGCATATAGTTAATCCACCCCACTCAAGCAAATTAGATTTAGATTTACATTGGAGGGCAGATTCGAATTTGCAGGTATTACCATCCTAGGATTTGTTCATTTGCATAACTTAAACACACGTTACAAGTTGGATGGAAACCAGTGAATTGACCTACACTACAGCATGCATTTGCTCCCAATTCCACACAGAGATTGTAATTAAAAAGCACTGGATATGAATGGTCAGCATCAACATCTTATTCAACTGTGCTTTCTATGAAGCTCTGCCCTGACCAGGGTTCTTGATGTTGGCTTGCTTGAGTTTTTGTCTTTTTTTTAATAGTCTTTCCAACATTTTGATTCTCTTCAACAGCGGGGAGAGATCAGTAACTTCCAGTACTTGATGCATTTGAACACTCTGGCCGGTCGCTCCTACAATGACCTGATGCAGTATCCTGTCTTCCCCTGGATCCTGGCTGACTATGATTCTGAGGTAACTTTTTGTAGTTATAGCCAATAATAAGTGAGTATTAGTAGTTAATACACACTTAATAAGTGGTTAGTAACCAGTTGGTAACTAGTGAAAGACCTAGTTGTAATGTACTGTATGATGTGATGCTTGCTAACTGTATTAGCCTTGATGAAGGCATCCTGATTGATTCATACACATGAATCCCGTAGGAGCTGGATCTCACCAATCCAAAGACATTCCGAAACCTGGCTAAGCCAATGGGAGCCCAGACAGATGACCGACTCATCCAGTACAAGAAGAGGTTCAAGGACTGGGAGGATCCCAATGGTGCGGGGGCTTACATCACACACACAGACACACACACACACACACACACACACACACACACACACACACACACACACACACACACACACACACACACATTTAGACAGACTCACACACAAAAGCACAAACACGCACCCTCAACAAACCAAAACAATTGCCCTCCCTGTGGGGAGAGGTACCATCTGCTGCTTTTTAAAAATGTGTCCATCAGCATGTTAATGCAGGTCTCCCTTTGTGTGTGTGTGTGTGTGTGTGTGTGTGTGTGTGTGTGTGTGTGTGTGTGTGTGTGTGTGTGTGTGTGTGTGTGTGTGTGTGTGTGTACTCCTCAGGTGAGACACCGGCTTATCACTATGGCACACACTACTCCTCGGCCATGATCGTGGCGTCCTACCTGGTCAGAATGGAACCCTTCACCCAGATTTTCCTGCGCTTACAGGTGAGACCGCATCACACCACCGCACCACGCCAGAGACACCAGCACTGGCTGACCCGTCTGAGGATTAAAACATCTTCATAGCACTTTATTTTTATCTATTGACTCACTTGCGACTATTGCTAGTAACATTGTCATACTGTTGCATAATGCTCTGCAACCTGATGTAGTTGTGTCTATCCTGCATGTGCTTTTGCTTTGCAATTTGTCTTGTTTGTTTTTCTTGTGTTTATTTTTGTCGCGTGGGGAAGCTTGAAAACGCCACAACTTAGCAGTCACTATTATGCTTGTGTGTGTGTGTACTGTATTTGTCTGTGTCTGTCTGTGGGTTTTGGGTCCAAAAAATGCATTTGTTTATTTTTTGTGGACATGTGTATGAATGTTCTGTGTTTTGTTTCTGCTGTTTCACATAGTCTCTGTACTACCACAAACTACCACAGACAAACTCTAATTTTGTCTGCAGATTTGTAAACACATTGGCAAACCCATAGACCATCCCATATGAACACATACACACCGCACACACACACACTCACACACACACACAGACACACACAAATACGCATCTAGAAAGGTTCTTGCCTGTTTTGATGGTGGTGTTTGTGTTTGCTTGTGACTGCAGGGAGGCCATTTTGACCTGGCTGACCGGATGTTCCACAGCGTGCGGGAGGCCTGGAACTCTGCCTCCAAACACAACATGGCCGACGTCAAAGAGCTCATCCCTGAGTTCTTCTACCTCCCCGAGTTTATGCTCAACTCCAACAACTTTGACCTAGGTTAGAATTGCTAGCCACGCACCCCCATGAATCCAGACACACACACACATAACTCATGCTCCACCAGAACACATACACACCACCTTCTGCTGTGTTTTTTGTGTCAGTGTGAGGTCCCTTTCATCTTATACGTGTGTGTGTGTGTGTGTGTGTTATGTGCTGGTTATTCCTGTAGGGAGTAAACAGAATGGGACGCGGCTGGGAGACGTGATTCTGCCTCCCTGGGCTAAAGGAGACCCACGAGAGTTCATCCGAGTCCACAGACAGGTGGGAACCACAAGCCTCTGAGGCTTCTCAAATCGTTTTTCAAATCATTTAATAGCTGTAAATTTGGTTGACTGACCTACAAAATTTTTCCTTACACACTATGAAATGTGAAATTAGTGTGACTCTAAATTAGTATGAATACACATGTAACTGTTAATTAGTTTGTTTAGTATGTTTGTCTGTTTGTTTGTTTTTAACCTTTTTTGAGGTAATAATGTTAGTGTGTTTAGTCTCTGTCCTTTACTTTA
>JAODXP020000019.1:21592553-21617553 GCA_027497455.2 Sardinella longiceps
TATAAGCAGCTAAAATCAACTGAAGGCCATGTATACCATATGTAACCAATCAACCAACCTAAGCTTTTGTGTGTGTGTGTGTGTGTGTGTGTGTGTGTGTATGTATGTATGTGTGTGTGTGTGTGACTGCATGCAGGGAGATATCGTGTCGTGTGCGGGCACCTACATCCATGTATGGAGCATCAATGGCAGTCCCATCGCGAGTACTAACACCTTCACGGGACGCAGCCAGCAGATCCTGTGCTGTTGTGTCTCCGAGATGAATGAGTGGGACACGCAGAACGTCATCGTCACAGGACATTCCGACGGCGTTGTCAGGGTAAGAATACAAACACATTCTCTAAGGCCGGTATTCTCCCAGGTGCTTAAGTTAAAAAAATGTGCTTAGCTCAATGCATTTCAGCCTGCACTAAGCCATTTTTTGAACTAAGGCACTTGAGAGAATATGACCCTAATAGAATACCTTTTACCCAAGTCAGTATTGGAAAAGGTTGTGGAGTATGAAACCAGAAATGTGGGATTAAGGTCAAGACAAATGTGGTATAAAAATAGAGATGAATTCCTGTGTTTCTAGAGATTGCATTCCTCATGAATGAGACAATAAGGGGAAGTGTATGTTGATGATGACCCAGTTCAGTTTGATTATGTAAAACTTGGAACTATGAAAACATCCTGTCCATTAGTTGCTCTTGATGCTTCTTTTGTGTCGTTTCCTAGCTTGTGTTGTAGTTTGATTGTACCCTTGCAAACTTGGCAGACACAACTATGTTGTATGAAATGTGCTATATAAATAAAGTGACTTGACTTGATTTGAGATGAAATTAGTAGGAAGTAATGATAGAAAGTAGAAAGTAAAATGTCATTTCTTCTTTTCCAGTTCTGGAGAATGGAGTTCCTACAAGTCCCAGAAACCCCTGCTCCAGAGCCGGTGGAACCTCCCGAAGTGAATGACTGCTGTGGGGAGGAGAAGATGGGTAAGCAAAACGGCACCCCTCCCCCTCCACCCCCCCCCCCCACTCCCCCTCCACCACCTCCTGCCATAAACACCGCAACCTACCGTCAAATATGACTCAGCAGTTTCACTTTCAGTCCTACTGCACCTGTCAGTGAGATGCAAGAACACCACATTTCAGCAACAGTATTTGCTACCAAAGCAATTCAGTTGAAGCCGATATCTTCTCAAGCACAGTGCCATCAATAATGACTTGGTAAAACTTTTCCATGAACAGTATGAAGGGTTTGTGTAAACCAATGCCTCAACAACAGCATGTTGTTAGGAGCAGTTTTGTAATTCAGCTAGCTGAGAATGCTGTAAGCAGTGACTCAGGAGTTTTATACATGTACTGTACATGGATGTTGTCAGCACTCACACACACACACACACACACACACACACACACAAACACACACACACGTTCAAACACCCACAAGCATCCGCACACACCACAGGAGCTCTGAATGCGGTAAAGCATGACTTGGCAGTTCCACACATGAACGTGCCTGTTGTCAGGACCGCTGTTTTGAGTGCTGCATTTTTGGGGAAGGAGAAACGGGTGCAGTGAGAGCTGCGCTGTGTGAACAGTCTGTTTCTGCTCACGCGTGAACATCGACCCGTTTCTCACCAGCCCTACACTGCACCATGCAGACAAGGAGCCACAGTATCTGTTAAGCCGAGCTCCACACCTGTCTCAGTTCATCTTTCACCCCATGCTCCGTGAAGGCAGCTGAGTGTGTAGTGCAACAGGGACTAAGCTCTGTTCTTTTGTTGTTCTGTCTCTGTCTGTCTGTCTGTCTGTCTGTCTGTCTGTGTGTGTGTGTGTGTGTGTGTGTGTGTGTGTGTGTGTGTGTGTGTGTGTGTGTGCGTGCGTGTGCATCCTGTTTGTCCTCTTTGTGTGTACGGTGTAGCCTCGGAGGGTCGCGAGACTCACGAGGACGAGAGCAGCGAATCCGAGGGCGAGGAGCAGAGCGTCAGCGCTGCGGGCAGCAACGGCGAGGCCAAGCCCACCCCCAGTCCTGCCCACAACAACCACACCGGCCCCGCCCCCAACGCCCGTCCCCGAGGCCCAGCGCCCCGAGCCACCGCCTCCTGGTCCATGGACAGCAGCTCGGACGACTCACGCCGCTGGTCCGACACGCTAAGCATCGATGAGAAAGATGGCTTTGTCTTCGTCAACTATTCCGAGGGGCAGGGGCAAGGCCAGGGGCAGGTGCAGGTGCAGGCCCGGCCGGGGCAAGCGCCACATCCACACGCCAACCCCAACTCCAACCCACACCCTCACCCACACCACCCTGGCCATGCCGTGGTGCCACAGCCCCTGCATCCCAACACCATGGAGGCGCGGCCTTACAACAAGCTCAGGCCAGGTAACACTCACAACACCAAACTCACATTTGCTAGTGGCTACAGCAAACATGACTTAGTTTCACAGGGACCCCGAACATCAGAAAGTTATTACACATATTAAATAGAATTTTGGCTTACAGTGAGAAAAGTGAATGGGGATATTAATGTATAGTGTTTAACAAAGCGTTTATCGGCAACTATGATTATTACTGTTAATCGTTATTTCTTAAGGAAAATGCCTCGATAAAGGAAAATTATTGTTCCTTCTTGTTCTGCCCCTTTTTGAGAGAAATTAAAATATTGTGTGAAAATACAAGGTATTTAAGGACACAGTCTTTAAGCCTTTAAGAAACGCTCGCCTTTTCCTAGTCAAACAACTAAGCAATTAATCGAGAAACTAATCAATAGATTAATTGGAAATGAAGATATTCCTTAGTTGCAGACCTATTCTACACAATTTGAGGAGGAATTTGATGACTTTTTGTTCCCTGTAGGAATTGAAGCCATCTTGTGTAGTGTCAGCAGAAAGTTTCAGTAGCAGTGAGTTTCTTGAAGTTGAAAATCTCCAGATGACAGATCAGCTTTGTAGTTTGTAGCATTTCAGATGTTTGCCAACAGCAGTGTCATATGTTAAGAAAACAAAAATATGCTTCAGTCAGCCTTAAAAAGGTTTTGGTAAGCTGATGTCCCCGAAAATGCTACATTTCTGTCTGAGCGAGTTTGCTACTCTTGGAAGGAAAAGGGCTACATTTTCATGTATTGATTCATTATGCTTTTTTATAGAGTAACTGACAGTTCAACTGAATCCATACATATGCATGTCAACCTAATGGCTCCCCGGGCAATTAAAATTGCCCACGGAGTTGTTTGTGAACAACGGCGTTCTCTTCTTGGGGAAATGTGCTGACGGGCCCTTATTGAATTGTTGATCAAAGCCCGGAAAAAGTCAGCAAGCGACAGCCTTGCATTATGAGGCCTGGCAGAGGCCCAGGCAATGCCTGTGGTGGGGAAGGATACCCCACTGAGCTAGCGCGTCTGTCTCCAGTGCTTGTGATCAGAGATTTTCCTGGACGATCATGTTGGATATTTTTAACTGTCTATCAGTATTGTGTTATATTATGTCCCATTGGGAGTCAGGCCTGTTAGTCTGTTGGTATTTATGTCACAAATAGCATCCACAGGTTTCATCATGTGCACAGGTTGTTTTCATCAATGTCTTGCAAGATTGTAAATATTAGAAACATACACATATTTTTAGATAATTTAGACTGATGATCGGCAACGAGATGAGACTGTTTTAGAGAGTACGGTAGTTCCAGCGGTGTTAATCAATCGATGCAGATCGTTGCAAGCAGTTGAAAGCTATTGCAAAAAATTTAACATGTCAAATCGCAGTTTCAGAGTTTAAGAATGTCGCAGGTTTTTAGAACGTTGCAGCCCGTCTCGTTGCGGATCTTTGGTCTGTAGCCACCTTAAGCCTCGTGTGTGAATCCTGTGTGTGTGTGTGTGTGTGTGTGTGTGTGTGTGTGTGTGTGTGTGTGTGTGTGTGTGTGTGTCACTTGGCTAAGAGGTGTTGTGGGTAAGTTTTGGTAGCAATGACAGTGTAGTGGGAGGGAGCTGTTGGTGTTTGTGTGTGCCAGTGTTTGTTGCCAGTATCTGAATGGTTGCCGCGGCGCCCCACTCTCTCTGTGTCCCTCGACGACAGGCTACAGATGGGAGCGACAGCTGGTGTTCCGGAGCAAGCTCACCATGCACACCGCCTTCGACCGCAAGGACAATGCCCACCCGGCAGAGATCACGGCACTCGCCATCTCAAAGTAGGTGGAAAGTGGGAGTGTGTGTGTGTGTGTGTGTGTGTGTGTGTGTGTGTGTGAGTACAGTATGTAAAGGCGTGTGAGAGACAAAGATGCAGACAGAAAGTCAGACAAATTAAGATTTAAAGACAAGCAGAACAAAGTTGTCTCTCACAGTGTTGCATGTAGTTTTTGAAGGCTAATTCTGTATGGGTATTTTCAAAGACTTCCAGTGAGCGCGTGTGTGTAAGTATGCGTGTGTGTGCGTGTGTCCATGTGTGCGTGTGTGTGTGCGTGCGTGCCTTCATACACCCAGATGTCCTCGGGGATCGGGGAGGGCGAGTAAATGTGATTTTGCTCCAAGGGCATCCATCACTCTTGTATTAAATTGTCGTGCTGGCCGGAGGAGTCTGCCTCTGCCTCTGCCTCTGCCTCTGCCTCTGTCTCTGCCACGGCAAGAGCTGGGCTGCAGCGTCTGCTCACGGCAGGAACAGGACCACACTCACCTGATGACTAACAGCTCCATCTGCCTCCTCTGTGCCTGTATGCGTGTGTGTGCGCAAATGACTGCGAGTGAGTTGGCGTGTGTGTGTGAGTGAGTGAGAGAGGCGCTGCCTGCTGTCCAGCAGTGGTGTGTGTAAGGGCATTTGTGTGAGCTGTCATTTACAGCAAGTTCCTGGAGAGAGATGGGGGTTGGAGGTGGGGATGGGGTGGGGGTAGAGTGAGAGCGTGTGTGTGTGTGTGTGTGTGCACGCATGTGTGCGCGCCTGTGTGTGTGTCATTAGGCATGCATTAACCCCTGAGCGTTTTCTCTGTCCTAGGGATCCATGTGAACTCCTGATGACGCATGACGCACAAGTGCTCACATGTTATGGCCTGTGTGTATGTGTGCGTATGCGTGTGTTGAGTCTATGTTATGATTTGCGTTTGAATATGTGCATATTATGTCCACTCTAATATTTAACCTTCCTCTTTCCTCTCTACCCTACCCTACCCTCCTCTTCCTCCCCATCTTCCTCTTCCCTCCACCTCCTCCAGGGACCACAGTAAGATCCTGGTGGGCGATGGTCGCGGGCGCGTCTTCAGCTGGTCGGTGAGCGAGCAGCCTGGCCGCTCGGCCGCCGACCACTGGGTGAAGGACGAGCAGGTGGACAGCTGCTCCGGCTGCACCGTCCGCTTCTCCCTCACCGAGAGACGCCACCACTGCAGGAACTGTGGACAGCTCTTCTGCCAGAAGTAAGTACCAGGCTGTAATCTGAAGACTGTGTTATACTTGTTTTTTTGTCTGATATTGCTTTGTCTGTTGATAAACAAGTAGACCAACGTAGGTGTTAAGAGTTCAAGTTTATTATTAAGAATTATATTGATGATTTACATATTTTTTTTTTTTTTATACTGTAATAACTAAAAACACATTAAAAGAAGAGGTCCTTAATGTTAGTTCCCTCAGTGTTTCCCCAAGTACAATTTTTTTTGTATCTTTTTTTATAGATTAACTGTATTTTCATAAATTTCTATTTCATTTATTGTGCAAGATGTTTACACACTCAAGAATCCCAGCCCTGGAGCAAAAAGTACCTCATCCCTTGGAAAACCATCAGGTCTGCTTGACTGCTGGGAAGTGTAGGAGTAGTTTTGTGATTAGTAGTCCAGCAGGACCCTGTTTCACTAGATCTCCAATAAACATCTCCTTGAGCTTGAGCCAATTAAAGGTGGTCCAGCCCCCCCCCCCCCCCCATTTGAAGTGGCAGGTGAAACTCCTGTGAAACAGGGTGTAGTAATCAACCGCATAACATAACTTGTGGTTCATGAAAAGCAGCATAGGTCAGCAACATCAGCTTTTGTAGCAAGAGTCGAATAAAGTAGCCTTTTAGTGTTTGAATGAGCGTCTGGCTTCTGCTACTCCAGCATGGAGGCTAAATCATAAGTTGAGATGTTTACTGCTTCCTAGTGTATTTTTTTGGAGATAAGCATATGATCCATCGCCTGCTTTCACTCCCTTTGGAAGAGCTTAAGCGAAACAGCAGGATGAAGTACAGCTTAAGCCTGGAGTGGTAGTGTGTGAAGTGCCCACAGGAGAGGTGGCGATGTAGTGTTTTAGCTGTAGTCAAGGAAGTGTGATTGATTGTGATTCCGCTCTAGAATCTGTAGTCTACAGCTGTACTGTACTGTAGTCCTGCTGATGCAAGGAGATCAGTAGTGCTTGAGTAGCAGTAGCAGCTTTAGTAGGTTTCTCCCCAAATTGCTGCTTGTTTTTGCCATGATCTGGCTCAGTCTGAGCTGCTGCTAACAATGATTGCAGTCTCTCTCCTTCAACCCCAAATTGTGTCTGCACTGTGTAATAAACCACCTGAATTAGACCTGCCGCATTTGGACTGTGAAATGAGCCAGTCAAGCAGTGTAAGCAAATGCCTTCACTCAGGTATACAGTATGTTAGGTTTCTTCCGCCTCATGGTAGCGGCATACAAGTCTGTTAAAAATGTATGAAAAAAACACCAATACCAGTAGAATTTAGAGCAACATTTGATTTTTTTTAACCCCATGTTGCCCAAAGCGAATGTCTAAATGTCTTAAGTATGCTAATGCTTGAGCATAAAGCAGGAGTTGCATAGGTGAGGCGTTGAGTCCAGGGCCTCATGCCTGCTGTTTGTGCCTCCCTGCCCTCCCCCCAGGTGCAGCCGATTCCAGTCGGAGATCAAGCGGCTGAAGATCTCGTCCCCGGTGCGCGTGTGCCAGAACTGTTACTACAACCTGCAGCACGAGCGCAACTCTGAGGATGGCTCGAAGAACTAGGGATTCTTCCCTCGGCTGCCCCCTCTTCCTCGCCCTTCCCATGCCCCTCCCCTCCCCACCCTCTGCCTCTTCCTCACTCTCACCTTCTCTCTCACCACGCCCCACACTCCCATCATCGCCAAACGATCCCCGTCTCCAGGACCTGCCAGCCAGCACGCTCTGGCCTGCCCCCCTTATATTTGTGTGTGTGAGTGTATCTGTACTGTATGTGTGAGAGCGATCATGTGGACAGTAGCAACGTAGAACAAAAGGGGATCTGCGACGTTCATCATGTCATATGAACGAGGAAGTTAAAGAAAGGCAATGGTTGGGTTTCATTTTTTGTTTTGTTTTGTTTTTTGATTTATTTGATTCTGTTGCGGATGTCCCTTAAAAAATCCTTGTTTTTCCTTGTCACATATTAGATTTTAGATGTCCTGTGTGGTATGCCTCGCAAAGTGAGAAACACCTGTTAATAGTGTAAATAATTACAATGGCCTTTTTAACTAGATCAGGAATACTGAGAAAAAAATGAATTATTGAACGGAAATAAAATCACAGTCATTGCCTGTAACATTGCATTATAACTTGCCACACCTGGCATTAAAACAAATACAAAGAAAAAGAAAGAAAAAAAACAATAAACAATAAACAAACAAAAAAAGATTGTGTTTAGCCAGTGTCACTAGTCACAGAGGTCCCATTGGGGATAATATTGGGGACGATGAATGTTAATAATCAATGTTTGTGGGTTGACATTACTAGCGCGTCTAGTTATGCAAATACTTACTTCTTTTGTTTACAAAGTTTTTTTTTATTTTTTATTTTTTTTGGTTTGTTTATTTTGATGTGTTGCCCACAGTATCACACAGTGGCCATTCCAATGGAAGTCACTGTCACAAGTTTCCAAACTTCATTTGCCAAACTACTGGTTCATCACTCAGTGTTGTGTATTTGAAAGGTCTGGTGGCAGTACTACATTTTTTCAGAACCACATTTTGTTGTCCTTGTGAGTCACTTTTAGTTCCCAAGCCATTAATCAATCAACAATGACTGAATATTATGTGTGTGTGTGTGTGTGTGTGTGTGTGTGTGTGTGTGTGTGTGTGTCTGTCTGTGTGTGTGTGTGACTCACTGTTATTTTTTTATGTGTCATAGCATAACTGATATTGTCAAAACGCTACATGTGTGACACTTTGCAGTGAATTAAAAACCATATGTCTGTTACAATACACAGAGAGGGAAAAGGATCACGCATATGAGATGTGATTTTGTTTGTTTGTCCACTGAGTTTGCCAGCTAGAGTATGTTAGCCTTGCTTGTAGGCTTACAGTACAAGGGACTTTTAACTTGCACAATTTTGTTTTGTCTAATTCATTTCAAACTGGATTTTTCGTTAGTGCTATACTTTTTCTCCACATTTTCCTTTCTGTTTAGTGGTTCCAGAATCAAGAGGGTCCTAGTCAGAGACCAAGTACAGTGTAACAAATCATTGAACCCCAGTGTACATACTGCTGTCCAGTCACGCAAGCAATAGATTACTAGTATGTGGAGTTATTTCTAAAAAATATTGCATGATGCAAGGATATAATATCCTTGCTTAGCTGTCACACTTGTAGCATGTAACTTGACTGATGTCATGCCATTTGAAAAGGGATCTCACACATTTTCACTTTAGTCTCTCATCATGGTTACATAATGATAATTGACCTTTTTGTTGTTTGTTTGTTTTTTTCCTGTTGCCTACTTATCAATATGTCACATTTGAGTCCCCCCTTTTTGCGTGTCCTTAGCTGGTGGTACTGTGGGCAATACCAAACAGAAGTGCTGCTTTAATAACTAGAAAGATTATTTCTTTCTTTTTTTTTTTTCTTTTTTCTTTTTTTCTTTATGTCCCTCTTGACATGTCTGACACACAAATCACTTTATTGAGCTGTTACACAAGTGCAGTAGGTTCACTGTCTGTAAAAAGAAAAAAAAAGAAATCTTTCCTCCTAAAAATCTGCCATTTAATATGCACTCACTGTTATTATCATTGCTATTATCGTTATTATTCAAATAGGTAATAATGACGATGTCCTTATACATTAATGTACTGTATCTAGAGTGCAATCATAACATCAAGCTGTTAAAGGTGGCTATATCAATCTGATCTTGATTTTGCACCTTCACGTGTACAAAAATGTCAAGGAAATCATATTTTATTGAATGCATTTCTTTTTTTTATGTTAGCGGGCTATCATTTTAAAGGGTGCGTTTCTTTCCAGTGAGAGACAAACTGTACAGAGTATTTATGCAATTATACTTTTTCTCTTTTTTTTTAAATTGTTATTCTGAATTATGAATTCTTGTAATTTCAGCAAGTTTGGTTACTTGTTGCATGTCTAACACAGCTGACTTTATGTGTCAGTGCATTGTACATGTTTGGCATTATGAATTATGATTTCATGTTTTTAGTTTTCGCCTTTATTTGTTTTCCTATGGCTCATGTTAATGGCATTATCTAAGTAGTTCTGCACCCGGAGAAAGACGTGTAAGTGTAACGGCAGAGAGAACCGAGATGGAAGAGCCTTGTCTCTCGGCTGACTTTTGTACTATGCTTTGAGGACTCATAAGACCGGATCAAATCCACACAAGGGGGTTCTTTTTCATTTTCGGTGGTGTCGTGTTAGACTGCATTACTACGGTGTCTAGTGTGCAATCTGTGGTAGATGAATGTTCATTGTATATTTGTGTTTTAAGTACAGCTGCAAGAAAATTCTTAGAAGTAACCCCTAAAAACATGTTACTTATAATGCAATAGATCTGGTACTCATTTTTCTTTTTTTAATTTAATTTTCGATTAAATCCTTGCTGTTTTCCACCGAAAGCTTTGTTTTTTGTTTTTTCTCTTACACACACACACACACACACACACAGAGAGACAGAGAGAGAGAGAGAGAGAGAGAGAGAAAGAGAGAGAGAAAGAGAGAGAGAGAGAGGGGGGGGGCAGAGAGAGGTAGAGAGAGACTTGATTCAAATATTATCTTTAAAAGTCAGTATTGTTATCTACATATTGGTTGTATAAATTAACTAGCCTACAAGGAACAAAATCATTATTGTTACTAAATAAAAGTATGAGGAAGCATCGGATAAGTGACTAACTGCTGATACTGGATCAGAAGTCATATCAGTGTACAGTAGGCTACATAATGAAAAACATGAGACTCATAACGCAACCCTGCAATTGCATTATGGCAAAAAAAAAAAAAAGTTCAGGATGTTTTTTTTCCCCTCCGAAACGTGTAGTGCAAGTGTAAGGTTTAGTTTTGTAACAATGTAGCATGAATCATAGTCTTGCACACCCGAGTTAACCTATCCAACCAAACAACGTATAATACTGTAACTGCAACTGCAATGGTGATAGGCTACTGATGAAACCAATAAATCCTTATCAACAATTCTCCCTCTCCCATTCCACATGCCTCCCATTACTGTGTGACTCCCTCCCTCCTCCCTCCGCGGGAGTGTCGCTGTGGCGCCTGTCACCGCACAGTGGAGCAGTGTTTCGCCGTTTCGCTGCTGCTTTCGGTTGAGTCAGAGCTAGAGGGAGAGAGGATAGGTTGCTTGCCCACCGCAGCACCAACTAGACAACCCAAGAACTGCGGGTATAAACAAATGCACGCATTATCTTGGCGGATGACCGGAGAGCTGCCGTAACGTGTTCACTAGACGTTTTCAATTGACAGGCTGTCTAACTGGTTATTAATGTCCGCCACAAGTTAAATTGGGCGGATTACGAAGGCTGACATTTATTTCAAAACCAGCTTGTGCTGCTTCGGAGTCTTCCATGTATTGTGAGTGAAACAACGAAGAAATGACGGAGCTGCGAAAGAGGGGAGGAGGCGGGGACCCTGACAGCACAGAAAACATCAGTGACAAGGTACGATTACTGCATTTCAATTTTAATTCTGGACTGAATCATGGTTTGATAGGCGACTGAGCTGAACAGCTCCATAGCGCCCAGGAAAGGGCGCACCACCTAGTTGTTATATGCGCGAGGCTAGGCTAACTGTTGTACCACGGTAGCTACTAAGTTATTCTGTCACGAACTAATTATTAACAGCACCGCAGAGTTGTCATTCTCTTGAAGTGAACAAAAGGTTGTTGCAATATTCATTACCATTGGTTGTATTTCAAATAGTGACGAAATGTCTGTGTGTACTCACACAACTTAGTTCAGTGCGATAAGCTATTTATGTCAATACTCGTCCTGGCCATAGCAAAGCTAGCATAAGATGTGCATTACGCTAACGTTGGTTAGCCAGTGTCAGGTCAGTGGCACTATCCGCCTGTCGCCCATTTCATTCAGCGCTGTATCGAAGTATTCAGTTATTCATACGCTAAATCGTGACTAGCTTTTTTTATCATGACATGAAGAGAACTTGTCTTGGACTTGACTGTCCATCTTCCTGATGACGTGCTGCCGCAGGTGGAAGGTGTCCTTTGCAGAACAAACATGAGAATAACGTTTCCAACTGTTTCAACCAGACCATAATTAATTATGCATGTGACCATAACTTACTTTGTCTGATTTATAACTGAATAGGTATAGTTGTCTAGTTGTAGTAAATTGACACTTTAAACTGTTTGGAAAGAAAGTATATCCTGCTTTATCAGGATATATGGCGACCTACCTAACACACTCAGGCTTTTATTATTTCAATTTTCGGGTAATGATAACTTTGTATCAAAGTGTATAAAACAAACATCATTGCATTGTTTGGGATTTAATGCAAGGCTAGACGTGTACCCCTTTTCACAAATTAAATTCAATGCAGTATGTACAGTATGTATACAGTATTTGTAGAAGGCTAGGCCTAAAGAATTGGATACCCTCACCCATGCAGGCAGAATAGTAGAACAAATTTTTCCAAATTATAGCTGTTACTCTGTAAAGAACTCTGACCATGTCAGTGGCTCAGTGTCAGTGGTTATGGCTATAGCATTTAGGGTTTGAAAGCTTCCAGCCTATTTGCTGACTACATTCAATAGAAATACCATATAATAGTAAAGTTGTTATGCATTCCTGACATACATAGGCCTAGCCTATATTGTACAGGCATAGTTCAGTGTCAAAAGCAGCCTTTTCCAGAGTTTTAGCAACCATTTATAAGACAAGAATGACTATAATGTGTTAGTTCAAAAAGGCCCATTTCAGACCCCTATTTTCACTCACAATCACAGCTCCTCCTCGGGTAGACTATATGGAGACCAATATTTTGTGGTTTCATTTTCTTCTTGTAGACCACTGAACATGTTTATTCATGTGAATTATTCCAACAGAATGGCTCAGTGCCTCAGCAGCCATTGTTAAGAATCATTTTCTGCTGCCCCCCACTAACTGTGTTTAATCAGACCAAACAGCAGTAGCTAAAGCTACTCATACTGAAGACCTCTTCAGATGAGAAGTGGATCTCTTTATATAGAGCAAGAGGAAGAGGAAGAGAGAGAGAGGAGGAGGGGGAGCAAGAGAACGACGATCAGCGGGCATCAGCAGCCTTCTGCTGTACACAAACAAACCCCTTTCATGCTTAATCAACATTTTAATTAAGTAGGCCTCGGCTACCACTTGTGACAAGAGTTCCCAAATAGCAGGCGGCCATAGGGGAACGGGGCAATGTGACTGCAGGGTCTGAACGCTTGTGACTTTCTAAATGACTTTGTGTGTGCCGTCCGTGCCACCAGCTCGAAAAAAGAGGAGAGTGAGAAAGATAGAGTGAGAAAAAAAGTAGGGCTCATGTCTACCGTACGAAAATATCGTATGCTACTTTTCTCCAAAATCGCAGCAGAGTTCTTTGCTCATGAATGAAGCCAGAGGAGACTGCCATAATTGGTGTCGTAAATTAGCCCAGAGGGGTTTTTTGTGTGTTTCGCCTACATAAGCCCAAGGGGTGCATAGTAGTAACATTACAAAATGAGATTAGCACAGATGCTATACTAATCTCTGATAAGAGAATAGAGTAGCCTAAAATGCGCAAAAAAAAAATGTTCTGTGCTATATACTACCTTCGGCCATAAACATAACCAGCTAGGTAGGCCTACTCTTGTGTTCCTGATGGTGTTTTTCTTCTTCTTCTTCTTCTTCTTCTTCTTCTTCTTCTTCTTCTTCTTCAGTGTACTGTTAGTTGTTCTATGTCTTTGTAAATGGAAAGAGTTTCATGGGAGGTCACCCAGTGCAGCTTATGGATGATGCACAGGCCATCACCTCGACATGAGGCTGCAGTCTGCACTAACCCCAAGTCTCATTTGTGTGCAGGAAATTGGGTTAGTGAAGTGAATGAAAGACATAGGCCATTACAGAAGTGCGTGTGGGTATAGAGAGAGAGAGAGAGAGAGAGAGAGAGAGAGGAAGGGAGGGAGGGATCTGTGGCTTTGGGGAGGGATCATTGCTGTCTCCTTCAAACAGTCAGTGCATGAACACCTGAGACACATATTTATAGGCTTCTTCTTGTCTCGTTTTTCTCATGGCTCTCACCTTCAGCTCCACACAGAGCACAGCTCACGCAGGGCCTCTGGGTCACAGTATTGAAAGTGGGGCAGGGGGGAGGAAAGCACACGGGAGCATGATCTGTTTGTAAACACAGAGGTTTCACTGCTCTACCCTATCTGACTACTTTAGGACTCCTGCCCTCCGTACAAATATGCTCTGAAATACAGCAGAAGAACAGTGAATCAATGGGAGTAAAGAAGGGGGATGAATAATAGAGATCCGCACACTGATAAAATGCTGCTGAGTGTATTTTATTATGCTTTAAATAAAGAGACTTGGGAGCATTTCATCATCAGTGTGTGGACCTCTATCATTCCATTCCATATAACATTGTTTGGTCCAGCGCATGCAATCGAGCGATGTGCACGTTTTTTTTTTTTGTTTGTTTGTTTGTTTTTCTATGAGTAAAGAACAGGGATCATACTCTTGTGATTATTGTCCAAGTATTACCAGAAACAGGAAGACTGACGTGGTTAAAGAAGACGCTTCCAAATGTCTTTTCAATGAGAGGCGATATCTTTTATGGAGCGGAATAACAGTAGTGTTATTACTTTATATTTCATGTTTAAGGTGGGAAGTGATTAACATCCAAAGGTTATTGCACTCTCAGCAGCATCCTGGCCTCATTCATTACTGTCTCCCTTACCTCTCTCTGTTGTATTTTTAAGACCTTCATTTCACCACATTAATAAGCAGAGGCTTTGGAGATAATGACATATGAATAGCCTGCTGCATTACCAATTTACCTCTGTGCTGTGTGTGTGTGTGTGTGTGTGTGTGTGTGTGTGTTGTGTGCACACCACACCACGTGTAATTGTGAGTGTGTGTGTTTGTGCCTATTCTGTGTAGTGTAAAATGTGTGGTTTAAACCTGAGCTAGCTTTCTGCTGGGGAAGTCATAGGAATTCCATTTAGCCGAGTTAGCGCTTTGTGAGCTGCGCTAATCAGCCTCCCTGGCCTTGCTGACTCCCGCCCCCTCGACAGCGTCGCCGTTTAGAGAGAGATTGAGACCATAGGTCCATAGGACCAACTGCTTGCTGGGCACTGCTGCAACACTGAACAGGCCAACACAGCTCCTTGCTGTTTTTGTTTGTTTGTTTATTTGTTTGTTTTTACAGGAACAGAGCAGAGTTATGTGGCAATGTAGCCTATTTGTAGCACATGGTTGTAGGCTAAATTAGAATGAAGTTAATAAAGCTGCCATTGGTAGCCTGAAGTTATCAGGTGCATTAACTTTCTCTACTATGAATGTGTTTTGGGCGTGTCTATGAATGAGTTGCCTCTTGCCAGTGTGTGTAGTATGTAGAGAGGGGTATATTAGGTGACTTGCTATGTGGCTGTCTAGAACTGCCTTAATATGCAGTTATTCTGTCTCTGTAAGCATTCTGTAAGTCTACGTGTTCATGTACACATACAATTATAGAAGAGTGTGTGTGTGTGTGTGTGTGTGTGTGTGTGTGTGTGTGTGTGTGTGTGTGTGTGTGTGTGTGTGTGCGGCCAAAGCCAGCTCAGGGTGGGGCAGGAGGACAGGTTCTCTCCTCGGGAGGAGAGGAGATTAGCCTAGTCTCATTTATGGAGAAGCTGATCACCCAGCCAGGCTGCCTGCTTATCCACAACCCAACCCCCCTTTACTCTACATTACACTACACAGTACACACACACACACACACACACACACACACACACACACACACACACACACACACACACCCACACACACACACACACACACACACACATACACATAGGCAGACAGACAGACACACTCACACAGGCAGACACACACACACACACTCACACACATACACATAGGCAGACAGACAGACAGACACACTCACTCAGGCAGACACACACACACACACACACACATACACAGACTGCGGGCCTCAGCCTAAGTTAGCACAAACGCTTTTAACCACCAGCGGGCTGAGCGCGTGGGCAGGCAGGGAGGCAGGCGGTTGGGCGGGCGGGCGGCACCAGTGGCTCGTGCTGGTGCACCCGTACTCAGGCCTGCCAGCTGCTCTGATTGTGGACCAGCTGAGACCCCAGAGGGCATCGCCTCTCTGCTCTCTGAGCCGGAAGCAATCGCCCATTATGTGCTGTGTGTGTGTGTGTGTGTGTGTGTGTGTGTTTGTACTGTATTTATCCAGTGTGTGTGTGTGTGTGTGTGTGTTGTTTGTGACCAGTGTGTGTGTGTGTGTATGTATTTGTGGGAGAGAGACAGAGAGAGATAGGCTGGGCTACTTAAAGCCTTGTTAAATCTAAAGCTAAAAATTCTCTCTCTCTCTCTCTCTCTCTCTCTCTCTCTCTCTCTCTCTCTCTCTCTCTCTCTCTCTCTCTCTCTCTCTCAGGAATCGGTATCATATGAGTTAGGGCAGAATCAGATACACTATGACCCTGTGGAGTATACTCACTCACTCAAGCTCCCACACACACTGTCCCACTGCCCTTCATCGAGCTGCAACGCTGTGTGACCTTTCAGTGTAGAGGCAGCACAGTAGAGCAGGGGGGGGGGGTCACAGCAGGCTTTGACATTTACATGTAGCTCAGCCTCAGACAGGTTCAGCTCTCATCCCCAGAGACCCACAATGCAATGCACCACAGTCATAGAACACGTCGTCCACTCAAACAAGCACCCACCTCTGAGGTCTGAGCTTTCTCAAAACTGTGTTTACTGTTGTTGTGGTTGTTGTAGTTGTTGTTGTTTTTGTTGTTTTTTTTGTTGTTGTACAAAGTGTGCTAGCTGGTCCACACCACAGACCTATAACACAGCCACTCTACACATAGTGGTCTGTACATCACTGACTCCGCTAATTCCAGTAATTGTATTATATTATCTTGTATAATAATAATAGGGAATCAAGAACCAGGAATCCTCATTCTAATCTTTAAGCTGTTACATTATAGTTACCACAGTGTAGGCTATAGGCCTAGGCCTTGTGCTAATACTGAAAACATACATAAACTACTTTCTCAACAGTAGAGTTGATACTAATAGAATTGAACCAACAAGCAGAAATCTTTTGGCAACGATATTGGTTTAATCTTGTCAATTCCCACCTTGTCTGTGCTTTATGTTGTTTTGTTTTGTTTTGTCTCTTTGCTCTATGGAGGTCATTGGCTTTATACTGTATGTTGTGAAAGAGAGAACTGCTTCCTGCAGATGTGATGACTGGAGAAGTGCTTTGGAGAGACACCCTTGGTGTATTTCTCACCTTACACAGAGACATACACACACACACACACACACACACACACACACACACACACACACACACACACACACACACACAGACAAACACAAAGCACCCATGGGGGAATCCATTACATCAGCCACAGGGCCTCCATTTAGAAAGAGAGAGAAAGGGGGGAAAGTGAGCTTACACAACACACAATACAGCACAACAACACACAACACAGCAGAACACAACACATCACATGACTCTCCATTGCACCGGACACAACTGAGATATTGACACTCTGTCAACAACAAGTCTTTGAATTGGTAAACCAATGTCAGTCTTTTGATTTGCGGCTGTGACCAGAATCCAATATAAAATAGTGTGTGCCGTTAAGAAGGGAGAATATAGGCTGACCATTAGATAGGAGTGAATGTGTGACTCTCAGTGTGTATGTGTGTGTGTGGGGGGGGGGGGGGGGATGGGCACTGCGGTGTAAGTATGCGTTGACTTTGAGCAAAGGGTAGTGTAGTTCATGACACACTTGAAAACACAGCTTGTCACAAGATGACATACCCTTTGCCTTGGGAAAATATGAGTCATGGCCGCCCCTGTTTCTGTTCATTTTTAGAGTGTGTGCGCTTACGCGTATGTGTATTTGTGTGTGTGTGTGTGTGTTCGTGTGTGGTGTATGTGTTCGTGTGTGTCTGTGTATGTGTTTGTGTGTGTGTGTGTTTTTGTGTGTGTGTGTGTGTGTGTGTTTCAGCCTGTTTTTGTAGGTAAAGGAGAGGGGTGTGTCTGTCGTTCAGGGTCATCACCTAGAGACCTGACTGGATTCTTAAATTACCATGATTCACCAGACCCCTGTGATGACTAGACACAGACAAAATGGGTGTGTGTGTATCTCTCTCTCTCTCTCTCTCTCTCTCTCTCTCTCTCTCTCTCTCTCTCTCTCTCTCTGAGTTTGTGACAGATTCTGTCTGTGACACTGGGTGTGTTTGGCATGTTCCTCAAGGGAGAGTGTGCACATACAAGCTTACACACACACACACACAAGCTATGGACAGTAGTACATTTCCATCATGAGAATAAAGCTGTCGCCATCTTCACCGTTCCCTTCATTAAAAAGTCAGCGGCAGGCTACTCTTACAGTTGAGCTCAAGCTGAACCCCGCTTAGGGACATGCATACACACACACACACACACACACACACACATACACCCTCAGTCTCATACACCCGCCTTGATGACTGCCTCACTCCCAATTACCTCCCCATCACAGCTAATTAAAGCTTCAGACCTTGGGCCCTGACCTTTTTGTATTAATTTCTTTTTTTTTTTTTTTTTTTCAATCCTTTTTTTTCTGCACATTTTTCCCTCTTCCGCTTTTGGAGCCTTTTGTCTTTTTTTGGCTGGTTTGAGGGCTCTCTCTCTCCGTCTCTGGACTGCTGCTCTGCTCACACTGGCCTTATTTAGCTGTGGGCTTCTTTCTTTGGGGTTGCGAGAGGGGAAAACTGAAGCCCATGAAAGGGCAGGAGCGTGCCGGATGACTGGCGCTGGTGACCACCGTGGCTTTTTCAACAGCAAAACAGAGCGAAGTCCAGACGAGAGCATTCGGCGTGTAGAGTGTGCGTGCGTGTGTGTGTGTGTGTGTGTGTGTGTCTGTCTGTCTGTCTGTGTGTATATAAATAGTATATATGTATGTAATATATATGTTTATATATAGATAACTAGATAGTAGTGTGTGTGTGTGTGTGTGTGTGTGTGTGTGTGTGTGTGTGTGTGTGTGTGTGTGTGTGAATGTGTGTGCTTGTGTCCGTACATATGAGTGTGTTGTTGTGATGGGGGTTGGAGGATGACCGCTGTGATCCTCCACCAAGGTGAGAAGGACCTTCTGGGTCTTTCTCTAATACAATCAGCCTAGGGAGGACCAAAGTCCGCCTTAGTGCTCACCTGCTGGAGCTAGACCATTCCTGAAATCACATCTGGGTCAAAAGCACCATCACTACAGGAAAAAAAAGAGAGAGAAAGAGACATACATAGAGATAGTGAGAAAGAGAGATATGTCGACACATTTACAAATCACAGGTTTTTCTTCCCGTGTTTTGTTCTGTGTGCCCTCCACACGTTGTTTGACCACTTTGGCAATACCAATCTCCTATTTGTCACAACAATACAAAGCATTTCAGATTTTGAATTTCTTTTATTTGTAGGGGACCACGTACAGTTTTTTTTTTTTTAACAAACCAGAGTTAGCTCAGGATAATTTACATCTTGGAGTGAGAGAGACAAAGAGTTCCATATGATAAGAGACATTTGCATCCACTTGAGGGTCAATCCTTGCACAAACAATACCATACAATACGTATGATGACAAACAATACGTCCGTCCACCAGCCTGGCCAGCTTGGGCCACTCACTGTACTCCAGAGCTAGCCTGACATAGCCCGGCCATAATACGAATGTTCATCCGTACCCATGGTCTGGGGACGGTCTTCTGGGGCAGGTTGACATCGGTAGAGAGACTACCGGCCAATAAGCGAAGCTGATAAGACGAGCTGTCCAATCCTTTCAAACCAGAACTGAATGCCCTCCTCCCGCCCTATAATCGTGTCAGGTTAAAGAACCTCCAGACCATGGAGATTGGAGAACCACGGATGAACAGCAGTGTTATGGTCGGGCTATGTCAGGCTACTCCAGAGCTGTCTGAGAGGAGGCAGCTGAGTGTAACCAGTGCTGCTGTCACGGAGAGAGGAGATAGGAAACACCCAGCAGCACTTACTGACAACATGCCAGACACTTAGTGCCCACTTAGTGAGCCTGTGGAGAGGGGAGGCCGGGCCACGGGAGCCCACTGGACTTCACTGGGAGGGAGTCGGCTCATTCAATTACACTGATTTGATAAAGAAGTCAAGCAAAAACAAAACGGAATGAAACACAAAGCACCCTATTGCTGATCTACTAGGTCTTGGGAGAGTAGCATAGATAATGCAGTTTAAGCTATAATGTTAGAAAAAAGCATGCGCCAGTGGAAAGACTCTGTAGAGGGTTTGTTTTTTTGCTTTTACTTCAGTGATGGGCTTTTCTTTTTCCTTTAAGTGTTGTCTTGTAGTCCTGCTTCTCTGCTTAGCTGTGATTTAGTGGTTATTGGTTTATTGTGTGTGTGTGTGTGTGTGTGTGTGTGTGTGTGTGTGTGTGTGTGTGTGTGTGTGTGTGTGTGTGTGTGTGTTTGATTGTCTGTTTGTTTGTTTTTTGCTTTGGTCATCTGACATCTATCAGTGCAGGGCAGCTATGTTATTGCAAAGGTTAGTTCACCCTTAACAAAGTACGTTGTTTAAAACTGACCAATTGAAGGATGTGCAGTTGTTAATTCAGATGCATTTTTGTGCTGTTGTGTCTGTTTAAAGAGAGAGAGAGAGAGTTTTTGTATGTGTGTGTCTGCGTGTGTATCTGTGTGTGTGCGTTATGAATGGGAGTGGCTTTTGTGTGTGTGTGTATGGGTGTGTGTGTGTGTGTGTGTATGGGTGTGTCACATCACTGCTCTTCTGGCAGGATCTCTCTGGTGGATTAGCTGAGATTAGCAGATTAATTAAAGCGTATTCACCATCATCATCATCATCACAGAGCCACGTGTGTCTTTCAGGGCACACCGGACTCCGTTAGAGCACAGCTTAGCCTAGTGCCTGCACACAATGCCACCATCACCCATATGGGAGCCGTCCAGGGCACCTGGTGATCTGACTTGGCAACAGCAACGGTGATGAAACAGGTATCAAGCAAAGCCCAAGAGACAACAGAGTAAACATCACCGAGTACTATGAGTGTGTACTATGAATACGTACTTAGCATATTGAAATAGCTACTGTAGTACTGTGTTGTATCTATTCAAATACCTGTAATGCAATGATCTAGCACTTCACAACTCTTGCACTTGCTCTCCTCTTAGAAAATGGCACTCCCAGTAGGTATTTACTTGTATTGTGTAAGTCGCTTTGGACAAAAGCATCTGCTAAATGCATAAAATGTAGTAGGCCTGTATAGAAGGCCTGTTAGCGGAATAGATGTCACCAATATTATATATTTCGTGTTTATATCAGCAGTAAGACCATTATGATCTCTGAACATGTTTGCTATCTTTTGCACAGAATCTAATGAGCAACTTTTTAAATATACGGGCTATTTTTCCTACTCAACGCATTAGGGTCAGGTTTATAAACAGGGTCATTTCTCTAAAGATCCACAACCAAATTTGGGTCATTGCATGGTTTGACCTTGTGGTTGAGTGATAATTTTGACCCAGCTCTTGGACCAGTTGTTGCACATAACATCATTCTTTCTTTTTAGAAGGCTACACATTGCAACGGCTGCCCAAAGGTAGCCAGAAATAAGCATTATAAACAACATTTCTTCCCAAATTTCTCAAATGGAGCAAGCCCCTGTGGTCTCTCTTATGTAGTAGTTAATACATTTTAGTTTTGTCAGCTTTTTCAACTTTACTCTTAGATTCTCTGGACAATGATAAACCTTTGGTAAAGAATGTGTGTGTGTGTGTGTGTGTGTGTGTGTGTGTGTGTGTGTGTGTGTGTGTGTGTGTGTGTGTGTGTCTAGAATTATTACAGTAGACTGTCATCGTATATTAGGGGAGTCGTGATGTACCTCTACCATTACTGTGCAATGTGGCTAGTGCTGTGTTTTATAGGCCTGCGGTGTAGGCCAGCTAGCACACTTTGTATAGCCTAGTGTAGGAGGACTGCATAGACAGAGGATTGGGCTCTGGCTGCAGTGCATCATCCACAGGCACATGCTCAGGCGGTTGGTCCATATTCCACACAAAGCCTTTATTCAGTGAAATGATCAGCTGTAAATTGGGCCCCCCCCCCTCCGCCATGTCATCTCAGCTTTATGGCAGCATTCACTTTTCTGCTGATGCAGTCATCTGCTCATAGGAGTGAGCGAGACAGTGAGAAAGAATAACGGCTTTCCTCCTCCTCCTCCTTGTCCTCCTCCTCCTCTTCTTCTTCTCTCTCCTTTAGTCCTCTACTCCATTTTCCTTCCCTCCCCTCTCCTACGCTCCACACCTCCGCACTCTCCATCTCTTTTCAGCAGGAGAGTTTTTTTTTCCCTTTCTTGGCGCACCTGTCTGTGCTTTGCTTTGCTTACTGTTTCTGCCTCTGTGCAGCACGTCCCACCTCCTCTCTCCCATCTGTTTCTCTCCCAGTCTCTGCTGACTGACTGACTGACTGACTGACTGACTGCTACCCCACTGCTCTCGCTAGCCTACATTTCATTCATACCACTCCAACGTTCTCTTCTCTTCTCTTCTGCTATTCTCTTCTGCTCTCTTTTCTTTCTCTCTTCTCCTCTTCTTTTCTATTCTCCTCCCCTCTCTTCTTATCTCTTCTCTTCCCTCTGCTTATCCCCCCTCTCTCTCATTTCCCTTGTCCCCATATCATCTCTCTCTCCCCTCTTCTCTCCTTCCTGATCTATGTTGTTCCCTCCCTCCACTCAGTAGCTTGAACTTTGCCCCACTATATCTGTGACACCCATGCAGTCAACATTTCAACTACAGGAATTTTTTATTTTTTTTTACTTTTCTTTCTTTTGGTTTTTGCCTAATATTTACATGCACTTTGCTTTGAAAGTGGCCAATACTCATCTCATTATATAGGGTGTGTGTGTGTGTGTGTGTGTGTGTGTGTGTGTGTGTGTGTGTGTGTGTGTGTGTGTGCTTGCGTGCGTGCAGTCGCTACTTCTGCATTTGGCTGTAAAATCAGTGCTGATGTTGACGATTATCTTAGTAAACCACAAAAGATCATGAACCTTACAGGCTACATTTCACATTACCACAGCTGTTGTAATAGGCTCTCAGCTGCTGTAATAGGTGCATTGCACTACATGTAGAAAACCTTGCTAGCATGCTAACTAGTGTGTTATGATGATATGGTCAGTGATGTCCAAGTATGAAGTAGCACATCATGCATTTCAAACATGATCTAAAGAGCGTAGGCTAGTGGATAGCAAGTGTTTAGTATTGCGTGGCTAGCTTGTAGTAACAGAAGGTATCTGCCTCTGGCCCCTCATGTGATCATAGACAATCAAGTTTAATTCATGAATAGCCTACAGCATTGCACCAGAGTTAGTCTTCATTTGAAACACCCCTGAAGAAGTAAATGGCTCCATTCTGTTGCTGTAACACTAAACATTCATCCATCACTCTTTGGTCCTATATTACCTCCGCCATGGAGGTTATGTTTCCGCCGGCGTGTGTGTCTATGTGTGTGCCTGTCTGTGTACAACATAACTGGAAAAGTGCTGCACATATTTGGATGAAATTGTCAGACAACGTGTATATTGGGGCAAGTAAGAACTGATTCGATTTTGATGGCAGTCAGTGATCCAGAACACTATCTGGAATTTATATTGTGTCTGTGACCACATTGTCTTGGCGGAGGTCTGCGCTCTCTGAGCGCTTTTCTTGTTTCCCGATGCCTTTGCAAGCATGTGTGACCTGTTCTCTAGAGGCTAAGTGTTGTCTTCGCACATGAGGCCCATTGTGGTGCTGAAGTCGGAGAATGACATAAGTCCAGAGTCATCTTTCACAGAAGTGCTGCTGCTGAGTCTCTTGAGCAATGGGCCTACTGGTGCTATACTTACACTCAGGGTTTCCCAACCCACACACACACACACACACACACACACACACACACACACACACACACACACACACACACACAGACGCATAGCCCAAACATATTTTTTTGTTGTTGTTGTTGTCTCTGGCTAAGGTCAAGCAGTCATGAGACTAGGGTCCCTGTCCTTACGTGTGGAGTCAAGCCTGGTGATAGTGAATGTCCTTGAGCCATATTTCAAACATTGAAATGGTGTGTCTCTTCTATGTTTGTGTTTGTGGGCTTGTCTACATGCATGAGTGTGTGAATGTGTGTAACTAGTGTTTGTATGATCTGGAATATGTGTGTGTGTGTGTGTGTGTGTGTGTGTGTGTGTCTGTGTGTACACTTGTACTCATACAGTACCATGACTCTGTACATGCGCATCAATAAGTATTACTCACACATCACGAGTGTGTGCTTTTACATGCGTATTTATATCTGTGATTGTGTACGGTTTGTGTATTGACATTTTGTGTGTGTGTGTGTGTGTGTGTGTGTGTGTGTGTGTGTGTGTGTGTGTGTGTGTGTGTGTGTGTGTGCGCTGCAGGAGACAGATGGAGATGACAGACTGGGTCTGGGTCCAGAGGGAGAGGGAGAAGGGGACGGGGAGGGCGACTCCAAAGCTGACACTCCAGACGTGGCCCCCTCAGTAGACAACACTCCACAATGTCTCAACAAGGCCCTGGAGGGCCTGTCATCCAGGTAGGACACACAATAAGACCTACTATAGGTACAATAGCACCTCTATCAATGCTGCACTCATGCCCAAGCATATGCACTCCATCTGATGCTGCACTATTGAGTCCAGGGGTCCGTTTCCCTGACGGCGTTATTCTCCCAGGGACTTAGTCCAAGAAAGTGCTTAGTGCGGATTAAAATGCATGTAGCTAAGCACTTTTTTCGACTTTAGTACCTGGGAGAATACCGGCCTAAGTTAGCGACTTTGTTGGTTACAATGCAATTTCCCATTGCCAACCAACGAAATTGCGAACTAGTCAACAACTATGCTTTGAGAAACTGACACAAGTGAAGTAGTGCAGTCGTTTGATTATACATTTATCATGTGCTGTGTGTAAACTTCTGTGGCTTCTGTGTTGGAACAATGATCACGTCACTCTGCTGACAATGGAGCAACCCGGTTTCGATGCCTGCACAACACATTGTGAGAAAAGGGTCGGTTTAAATACTAGTCAGCTTTGCAACACACGTCACCACAATTAAAAAAACAACAACAACAACAACAAAACAAAGCTTGATATTAAAACTGATAAAACATAGGACAGGATCACCTATCAATGCTTTCAGAAGAGCCTTCCACAGTCTCAGCATTGGTCTAGATCTACCACCAATAGAAAAGGATTAACACACCGTTTTTATTGAGGTGCAGGCGATGGAAATGTATCAAGACTCGACAAAGGCCTAGTGCTGAAATGTAAATTAAACTTTTTTCATTTGGAACTTAGTGAACGGCGGTCCATCCTTTATTACTAGATCTACCACCACTCGTAAGCGTTTGAAGCGAGTGACCTCAAATTGCCTCTGTTTAGCTGTGCGAATGGCTGCACCTGCACTGATGTGGATTTGTATAGACGTGCAAATACAGGCAAATGACTTTTGCATAAATGCTAATATGCCATATCAAAAACCGTCTCTCTCTCTCTCTCTCTCTCTCTCTCTCTCTCTCTCTCTCTCTCTCTCTCGCTCTCTCT
>JAODXP020000019.1:21630053-21643586 GCA_027497455.2 Sardinella longiceps
TCACAGTTGATTTGCACCTTTGAGAACTGTCCTTACAAAGATGCATTACTATAGCAACTGGCACCCACGGAGGCTGGCTCCGTATGGCCGTGTGTACATATCTCCTGCATACTGTATGACTGTACATAGATATATTACACATAGTAGAGATATTTAAATCAAGAGATCTAATATACACTTATACCTGTGTGACTTGTCAGATGCTAGTATGCATTTTAGAGCTATATATATAAATATATATATATATATGAAAAAACAATATGCAATTGAGGTAGAATTATTTCATTTTTTCCCTACTGATGTCTAGCATGCACAGGCCTAACAGTGCAAGGGGTCAAGACTAACACAAAAGACACAAAAAAGGAAGAAAAAAAAAGAAAAGCTTGAACTGGTACCTGCTATTGTGTGTGGTGAGATTTTCAGAAGTGTGGCTGAGTGACCACCAGGTGAATTGTACCATCGCTAGCGGCGCAGCGTTACCAGTCAGTCTTTTAGTTGCACTGCATAGTGAGGGGACTTAAGTGTAGCACCGGAGTGATTTTAAGCATAGCCCTGTTGCTCAAGCCTTCTAACAGCACTAGATATCGTATGGAATGAAAGAATTTGGAACAGCGCAGACCGAACGCGAATGCAATGGCGAACAAGCACTTTACATTGAATCACCGGAACCTCAGATCTTACTTTCGGTTTTCGAAATAATCTGAGTTTACATTGACTAAGTGTAAAGTGCTTCTTTGCTTCTGCGTTCGCGTTTGGTCTATGCTGTTCCAAATTCTTTTGTTCCACTCACTAACTAGTGTATTTAGCAGGCTCGTTCAACAGGGCTATGCTTGAAATCACTCGGGAGCAACACTTTAACTGTAAGCGTAAGGGGGAGGGAGAGGGAAAGACAGAAACTCTAGGGAAGGTTTGGGGCTTTAGGTTGTCCACACCTTTGTTTCCTGTAGGTGGACTCTAGGATGGGTTGACATTTTGAGAAACAAATTAGCAAATAAAAACCAAGGTGTGACTTAAACTGTTTTAATGCACAATGTTAGGTAGCGATAGTGGTGTTGAAGTGCAGATTAGCAAGTACACTAACTACAGGAAAAAGTGTATATATTGTGCATATTTAGGAGGGTAAAAGATCATCCTACAGTATTGTATCAGGTTTAAGTTCATATTAATATGAGTTTGGTTTTTCAAATACGGTCTCTCTTAAAATCAGTAACAAGTATGATTGTTTACCAAATGTTAACCAAAGTCCAAATGAATATAAATGTCGACTACTGCAACTTCTATGCTGATTCTTAATCTGGTTCTGTTATGGCACTGGACTGTCTATCTCTAGCTGCTCAATTCATTTTTGGATTGGGTGATTCCAAGTTAAAGGTGAAATATGTAGTTATATTTGGATAAAACAGGAAGCACTCTTAATATCCAAAAGGCAAAGCTTAATAATAAAAAAAAGTTGCAGTTTTCTTAATATTCATTTTTAATATTTTAAATGATTTTTTTTCTCTATCTCTTTCATTGGGAGTGTGTAAAGAAATTCATAAATACACTTGAATAAAAGACGGAAAATGCAATACCCTGACACAGTAAGAAACATTATGGTAGCTGTTGATACTATGTCACTTCCATACCACATGAATTACAAACGCCACCTTTAATGCTATCTCTAGCAGTTAGGTCACATGATGAGTGTTTGCTCTGGGAAAGCCATGGGAGGGCTGGCAAAGTCGCATTCTTCCAGCACCTTTAACACTTTATAAAGTCAGGCCTTCATTAGTGGAGAATTTGCTCAGCTTTAACACCCCCCATTCCCCCTCCTTGTCTTAGTTCCCCTTGACCAGTAGAGGCTGTCGGAGAGGGCCAGTGTTCATGCTTGTGATTTGGGACCAGTCTTGCACTGTAGTCTACGCTCTGCTTAAAACTATCTCCCTTGACACTTCTGTGTGGCTGTCTACAAGCTTAGACCCTCCCTCCCCAACACCCCCACCCCTCCCCCACTTGTTAGCCCTGCCCTTCCATGCTCATTCCTGTGTGGGATTGGTTTACAGCTGCTACCCCTGCCGCTCGTCATGGGATTTACTCCTCCCCTTTCTACATGTATGAATGTTGCATGCACAGTAGGATTCTGCAAACCTCTCTCTGACCAAAAAGAGAAAAGTCTCTAGATGCAGGTGTCAATAGCAAAAATATGAAAAAAATGCTATATGAACAACAAGAAAACAAAAAAAAGAAAAAGAAAAAAAAAAAAAGATCTGAAAAGAGTCACGTTTGTAATGACACTATCAAAACTTGTGACACATTAGTTTTAGTTGAACTAGGTCTTGCACGTTTTTTTAGTTAATAATGTGAACCAGGCGATGTATTAGACTAGAATTCTCTGTGCTGTAGTTTGAACAGCCAACATGTCCAGTCTCACGGTTCATATATACTCACTGTTTGTTTTTGTTTTGTTTTGTTTTCTCTGGCAAGACAACATTTGGGGTCTCTATTTTTGTTTTCTTTTTCAGTGATTATTTATCAATATTTTATGTTTGATTTAACAGATTTTTTTTAATATAAGTCATTGGCTTTTAAAGAGGGTAATATTTAACTGCGTAAATTTTATGATGGACATAACATGAACAAAGCTGAAGAAATATGGGCAATACAGCGCAATTCAGCAAAAAAAGAAAAACATGGTGACTTGAAACTGCTATTACTGTTTTCATTATTATAATATTATTATTATATTATTATGATTATTATTATTATGCTATGTATGGAGGTGAATAAATCTTCTATTTTTTTCTTTACCCTGAGTCATTGTCTTCTCTTCCAAACAAATCACCAGTGACAAGTTACTCTACAACCAGGCAAATAGCTTGAGGCATCTCAACACAGTAGCCAAGTTCTTCTGTACCTGTAAACCATTCCTGTGATTCCCTTACAAGCGAGTCATGCAGTAGATAGCTTGCAGCATGTTTTGTATTGATTCTTCATTGAACTAACTGTTTAAGTTTATAGTTGAGGTACTGACTATAGGATGTGTATGATTTAGAAAAAAATACCTTTAGGAGGTTCAAAATGGGTCACCGTCAACAAATGCACCCCTTCCCTTGGTATTCCATTGGAGTCCATCGGTTTGGGTATACTTTTACGCATACGTACACTTCTGCACTGCCTGGCTCAGCCATGTGACTATCAAGCAGATCATATTGTGACAAACAGATATATTCATATTTTTCCTTCCTGGTAGTAAAATCAAATACCATCTAAAACCTCTTGGATGGTTATCCCAAAATGGCACCTCAATCAGATATTACAACAAAACCTCTCATATCACAGCGTCTTTAACACATGCTATCATTGGGTAGTTCTGACCCCAGGTTGACATACACACTAAAGTTCTATGTGCCTTTTTTGTAGCAGAGCATCCCCAGTGGACCTGTCCAACTAAAGGGCTATTATTACTGTTCAGGACCGTCTGCCCTTTCCCACTGAGATGGAACTAGTTGCCTTCTTAACGGGTGCCTGATATTTCACACCCCACAGAGTACAGTATATGTCTGTCTCCAGTGTCCATGATAGGAACACTTCTCCTCTGTGGGGATCACTCAGGTTTTACAAGGGCAGATGACCATCCCTGACTAATCAAAGCTTTGTTCTATATGTGAAACAAAAGAAAGCACATTGCAGCACTTTGGACTGTAGCTGATTTGTATAGTGGGGAGCTATACAACTCTCCACCATATCTTAAAGAGGAATTCCGGTCAAATTTCAACAAGAGCTACTGTATATGTGAAACAAAAGAAAGCACATTGCAGTACTCTGGACTGTAGCTGATTTGTATAATGGAGAGCTATACAACTCTCCACCATATCTTAACTTGGAGTTTAGAATTTTAAAGCTGTTTGCATCTCAACATTCAATACAGATAGTCATCATGACTCATGGTAGATGAAACAGAGAAATTATTAGTAGTGTATACTGATACTTTAGGCTGCCAACTTACAGTCCTCTGCAACTGATGGGAAAAAAAGAACCAGACAAATTATAATTCCTGTAGTTAAGCAAGCAGCCGCACTTTATTCACATGGCACGATGGCCTCGCTTTGGGCATCTTTTCGTTTGACACAGTAGTAGGCCATCACTGCAGCACAGTGCATGTGACAAACTAAACATTCTCAGATTGGCCAACATAGCCACAAAGCTTTAGAACAGGAAATATGCAGTCTTAGATATTCTGCTGCTACATCACAGCTCAAGTACTTGAGGAGGGGGAAAACAAGCAATTAAAAAAAAAAACAACAAAAAAAACACGATTGATTGCCTTGGGTACAATAGTGCCACCTGGTGGAGAGAAAAAATGCACATTGCTCACATTAAGGTCAGGGTCATGCATGTACTGCATCTCCCAACAGTGACAAGGCAGCGGCTGAGTAAAAATCAGCAACAAACATTTAGATGGACACTACATGGTCTTTTCATTAATTAAACATTAATTTTAAAAAATCAAATATGGACAGATCGTTCAAAGGGAAGTCATTCTACATGTGTAAACATTTCATTTTTCATCAAAAGTGCATTAAGTTTCCATTTCTTTTCCTACAGTACCTACATCAAAATCACATGTGCTTCCTTGATCAGCAATGTAAGCAAGCATTTCAATTCCTTGTACCTATGGCTTGTAAAGACAGTAAGACAGACATACAGTGCCATTTATCACACTTAACACAGACTATGCAATGGACGGTACTGTAGCTCAGAGGCAGTGGACCTCCTGTATTACACATATACTGGTATTAGTCCCTTGTAACATACGTGTAGCTGATGCAGTAACACAGTGACACAGTAACAAGTGCATTTTAGATATGACAGGTGACATCATGCCTGACATGGGATTCACTGTGCTAACTCTGTTGAGGCAATTGAGGGAGGGAAGGGGGGGGGGGGGGGTGACAAAGGGTGCGCCTGACCCTGTACTTCGACATAGTGCAGGGCTTGTAAGAAGTGAGATGTTGCTCTTTAGGTTCCGATAACATTAAGACAGGCTGATCTGATTGCTAAATTTAGACAGGGACTGTGTATGGATTATTCGGCTTGACTAGCCTACCACTGAGTGCCATCCCTGGAGTGGCTGACCTTATGCAATCACTAGTCAAAGCCTGTCAAGGTCTATCAGTGTCAGGCTGGGAGAAGCATCAATGAAGAAAGTGACACTGTGAGAGATTAAAATGGGACGGTTGCTGTTTAAAGATCAGATCACAACAACTAGCCTAGCCTTCATCTTCAAATGATGACCGTTTGTGATTCATCAGACTAAGTAGTGCATGGATAAGCGTGGAGCGAGTGAGCATGTTAGACACATATGCAATTACTGTATGATCTATGGCAAACATCTTCAACAAACACCAAAAAACAACAAAATTCAACCAACAACATTCTAAAATCCTTCGAGTATTTGTCATGAAAACAAATAAAAACACAGTATTAATGATTAAAAAATAAATTACAATGTCAAAAAAGCCTGTATGAAATCTGTATGGATGGCAGTACAGTAGTGTGAGGGGTTGGGGGGGGAATCTATGATGGCTTCATGTCAGCACTGCTCAGACTGTCCAGCAGGGGTCAGTGTTGACAACTTCATTACCCTTTATCAGCCCCCTCTAAACTGATAGATTCTTTCCTTTTCTTTCCTTAAATCATAATGAACACAATGCGTTAATAACTGACACCATGACACCCCAGTTCTACTGTCTCTGTACCCAGTGCTGGGTAATGGCATCTCTGGCTCCTCATCTTACACTGGTCCCTGTCTGCTCTGGGATCAGTTTACATGCGTCGCTTTGTGGAGGGTTACGGTGTCAGCAAAGACATCAGGCACACTGTTCTTAGAACAGTGAAAACAGGGTCTGAAAGCAACACAGGTGAGATCCCACCACTGCCAACGCAGCACCAGCGTTTCTCAGGTGAGGAGAAGGGAGAGGCTCGAGGCTTAGACTGCAGAGGGACACAAGGAGAGTGTGTGTGTGTGTGTGTGTGTGTGTGTGTGTGTGTGTGTGTGTGTGTGTGTGTGTGTGTGTGAGTGTATGTGTGTTTGTAGCGGTTCACAACAAGTCGTCCCAAGGTCGTGGGGCGGGTGTGGGCGGTGGCACTAGCTGACAAGATCGCTGAAAGGAACCCGTGCCTCTTCATCCTCCTCTGCCAGTCCTACAGCCACTCTTCCTCCTCCTCCTCCTCCTTCAGCGGTGCCCTCGGGCTCCTTGCGCAGAGCGGCCAGCAGGGCTCGGAGCAGAGTCAGCGCCACACTGACCATCAGCCGCAGGAGCAGGAAGGCCACGGGCACGCCCAGCTGCATGAGGTGGAAGATGTAGGTGCCGAACTCGCTGAGCACGCACGTCAGGAAGTAGGTGCCCAACGCCACGCACGGGTACAGCGAGAGCTTGGCCAGCATGAAGGAGTGGTCTCGTCCGCCGTAACGCACCAGCGGGTGCAGCGTCCGCCGCTCGTCGAACAACGCCGCCACCCAGATGGCCAGCTGGAAAACGCTGGCGAAGAAGATGATGACGCAGCTGGCCTGCACCGACTCGGCGGCGTTACGCGGGTCGTGGCGGAACTCGGTGGTCAGCTCGTAGGCGAGCGGGAGGCCGCCCACAAACGCCAGCGAGAAGGTATTGAAGAGGCCCATGAGGCGCGAGGCGCGGGTCACGTGCAGGAAGAGAGAGTGGTGAACGAACCACAGCAGTCCCACGGTGGCGAAGGAGCCAAAGTAAGCCAGGAACTCAGGACCGTAGACCCGCAGCGCTGCCACCAGACTGCCTCCATACTCTTGCTTGACGGTGGTGGGGTCAGGGACATTATCCTCACTGCACACAACACACACACACACACACACAGACATACACAGACACACACACACAGACACACACACAAGAGGAATAGGCATTCATGTTTATAACTACATGTATAAGTAACGACAGAAACAATATTATTCTCACCTAAAATACAGCGCAAAAAAAAAAAAAATTCAGCAGTTCAGAATTGTATTTCAAAACCACACTTGAATGACCTTTCAGTCATGTTGCTACTGATAAGTTGGAAGCTACTGATTCATACGGAAGGATGCTACCACAGATTTGGTATTAAACCTAGTTATCAGTAAAAATGAGAACTTAAGGCTTATGGCTAAACTATTGCTACAGGAAGACTGTTTTGTGTGGCATATTCATGGTCAGATCTTATCTACACAAACATCTACACAGAAGTTTTACAATTCTGTAATCAAATTCTGTAAACAATTCTGTGACTGAGAAGTTCTGCGAAGTTTAAAACTTCATTTGAAAGCATTTTGGTAGTAAATACTGGTATATAACATACAACACAACCACAATCACTCTTATATAGAAATACCGAAGTGGAAGTTCAATTTCAAAACCAGGACAAGGTTTTTCACTGTTGGTTTTAGTGACAGCTTTCTGACAAGGGTTAATATAGTACTCCCTTACAGGAGATCTACAGGACTCAACTACAAAACAAAATCCAAGTCAGATAAGCACACAAACCATATATCCAGAATGAGAAGAGTGGCCACAATGGCGTAGACCCCGTCACTGAAAGCTTCCACACGCTCCTTGCTTAGCGGCTCACTGGGGTGGTAGGTGTAGAACAACATAGAGTCTGGGGTCTCCTCCATAGGCTGGCCTGAACACACACACACACACACACACACACTTGATCTCTCTGGAGTTCACAACCATGTACGTTTAAACTAGGGTTTCACCAATATGTAATGGGAGTTCGTAATTATGTAGGTTACAATGGGAGTTCAAAATCATGTATGTTATTTTAGGTTTTCACGTCATGGTCATAACACTGGATATCCAAAAAAAGAAACAATTCAGGCATCCTACATCTAGCAGGAGTGTGAACATTTGACACTGCACACATACCGATAGCCTTACTGCGACACCACTTCAGAGACTGGGTTATGTAGGGCAGGAAGATGACAAAGGCCAGAATGACATAAGACTGCAAGAAAGAAGAAAGGTTAAATTAACACAAAAACACAAATTGTTCATTAGGAAGCATTAACATAAGAATGGTTTACAAGACGTCATTTATATTACACTTTCCTGTCAAACTCTTAGTGTAATGCATTTACAGTTGCTTACTGTATGTAAATATCAGCACTACTATTATATTATATTACATTACATTATATTATGTTGCATGTATGTTGCATGTTTTAGTTACATCACATACTTCATTTTTTATGTGATTCTGTAGTTTGATTTTGTCTGTAATGTCTTGTTAGTTTTGTCCTCTGTCCTTGTATTTTCTTTTAACTTTTAACTTCCTGCCTGCCACTCTTGGCCAGGACTCCCTAGAAAAAGAAGAGCCATTGTGGCTCAATGGGACTTTTCCTGGTTAAATAATGGTAAAATGAAAAAATAAAATAAAAATTATATTATATTATATTATTTTGTAGTGTATTGTATTGTGTTATATTTATACCAATTGGCCTTTGTTTACCAGTGCATAACAGAGAGCTCCCCCTTGGCAGAGAATAAACCCTGGCCTGTACTGGTGGTGATAACCCCAGATAGCTATGATTGATCCCTGTGGCTGAGTGCGACTCACCAGCTGGAAGAAGATGAAGGAGAAGATGCTGGCAAAGAAGCACATGATGGGCACCCTCATGATCACCTTCAGGATGTGGTGCTTGTAGTAGGTCTGGTTCTCAGAGATCTGAATCTGCTCGTTCAAGAGGAAAGGACGGCTGAACCCGTAGATTACTATCACCGCCTGCACAGGGGTCCCAAGCCAAGGCAATAAAAAGTGAGGTAATGTGGATTATAAACTTGAAAATAAATGAGTAAGACAGAACAACGGGGCATGACCGCTTGTTTTGTTACTGGGCACTGCAATATATTTTTATGACGTGTGCTGTGCTGAACTTTCGCCCACTGATCTGTCAAAGATGAGATGATGTTGAATTTAATTCTTTGAATTCTTTTAAATTATCATTAGTGGGAGTTCACAATTACAGTATGTAAGTCATGTACTTCACAATCATGTAATGTATGTTACTACAAGGATTTAGAGTTTGAAGTTGTTACTCTCTAGGGTTTCATGTCATAGTAATAAGACTGGATCTCCAAAAAAAGATAAGGCCTCCTACATCTAGCAGTGTTAACATTCAATACTGCAGACATACTGATAGCCTTATGGTCACATTAGTGTGGATTGTAGTGTGGACCCTCATTTGAAAGAAGACTTCAATGCTAACTCATGCACCAAAAAATATTCTCACTATTACTACTATGTGCAACATGATTATATTGTACAGTATAAATGCTTTCTTCATCTTGCTTATCTTTCATCTTTCATGCAATTTCACTACATTGTCTTATGAAAATATTTCTATGTATGTGACAAATAAACACTTGAAATTTGAAACTTGAAACTTGATATGGGGGTGTAGTGACTTGAAGACACTGATTACTTTTCTTTACCTGAATTAGACCAATGACCATCACACAGGCACAGAAGAGGAGGATCCCAAGGATGTTGTCTGGGAATGTTGCCATCAAGGTGAACTGTGGGAGGCGTAAGTACATACAGGAGCACTATCAGTAGTGAGACCAGGAACAATAAAAGAAGAGGATGTGGTCCAGGACCACAGCAATAGAAGCAGTTCCTTATTTTGCTGGTTTCTAAATTTACACAAAGTCAGAGACCTTCTTTGACATAGAAACCTTGAGTCACTTTCTCTAAGATCGTCATCCAATTCAATCTTCTGAAAGGACTTTCAAAAGTCATTTTATTTTATTTGCAGATCATTTTTGTTCCTGAAAGTAGTCCCTCTGCTGCATAGATACTGTTTAATATAGATACTGTTAGAATCTGAATCTCAGTCTTAAAGGTATAATCCAGAGTGAATCAACACGTAGCCCTGCTGTTTTATACCACTAAGCACTACTGAAAGCCACCTCAATGACCGGATTTTTTGCATCGTGGACCGAGTTTGCGAAATGGCAGCTAACACTGACGGAATGAGGCATGTCAAAAACGAAACCTAATCGATTTGCTTTCGTTTTGAAATGCCCCATTCTGTTACCGTTAGTTGCCGTTTCGCTATCTCGGTCTGCGTTGCATGAAATCCAGTGATTGAGGTGGCTATCCTATCAATAGTGCTTGGCACTATAAAACAGTAGGGCTACGTTTTGATTCACTCCGGATTATTCCTTTAAGTTTTACTTAGGTCCTACTTGCACTACCTGAAATCTCATGTTCAAAAATGAGTTTGATTTTTACCTACAGTAAAATGCAAACTATTCTCTGCACTGGGGGGTTTATTATCTCACTGAACTTCTGGACGACACCAGAGGCCTATACTAGTAAGAAGTAAGATTACTGGTTCACTCAGGTTACTTCAAGAGCTCCTTCCCACTGAACATTAAAGGAGTACTGCATTGAGCGTCTTTCAATGGTTACTGTTACGGAAGTTACCCAGCTTAACCAGTAACCTTGCCTCATAGTATAACCCAGTGGTTCTCAATTTTGCGGTCATTTCCCACTTTGAAAGGCAGAGAATTTTCACGGCCCACCTCACCTTTACTGTCACATGCGCTTATCTGACCAATGCTCCGCGAGTGATCTGACAGAGAGAATAGGTGAATTTGGGGGGCATGGTGCAGCCGGTCCCGTCGGTCGCAAAGAGATGTCTTGCGCCCCACCTGTCATGTGTCTGTGCCCCACAGTTTGAGAAACACTGGTATAACCAAAGATACTTTAGAACCCATCAACCATCTCTGCTATGACCCATAGGATTATATCCAGGAAACGTATGTGGCCCTTTTATGTCACCATGTCTGTTAGTGATTGACTAGATCCCTCCTGCCATGTTTCCCAGCACTTCTTCACCCCTGTACCAGCCAAGAGGCTGACTCATACTCACTGTGTATGGGAGAAAGGTGATCAGCATCATGCAGGCCTGAGAATGAAGGGGGAAGCAGAATGAGATTGATGCAAGACATACCCATTGCACAATCAGCAAAAGGACATTGCACAATTCTATATTTATACAGATAAAATCATGCAAGGCAGACCTGCCCTTTTTTGTCATTTTCAACTTACCAAATTGAGAAGTGCAAGGAAGTCGTCTATGCGCTCAATGACTTGAAATAACCTGAGAAACACACACACACACACACACACACACACACACACACACACACACACACACACACACACACACAGATTATATAAATAACATTATTTGTTGTGATAGTCCAGTTAATATTCCCAGCTAAACTTGTCTGTTTTATTTTTCTGATCTTAGCTTCTCCATTAGTCTTATGTTGTTCTTTCCAGTCTGTGCATGCACAAGGTTGGTGATACATACACACACACACACACACACACACACACACTTATGAAGCAAAAAAAGACTGACAGGTTCAACAATAATAAAACAATAGTAGCTGCCTTTCACAGTGACAAATCAATACATTCCCCGCCCGAGGACTATGCTACATTTGGAGGAGTTTCAGGACAATACCTGATGTGGGCAGCCCAGGCCACCGTGACAATCAAAAATGTCATGAGGTACACTGCGATCTTTGTGGTCAGCAGCAGCTGAAAACTCTCCTTCAGTTCCTGGAGAACAGCAAGGAAGGACAGACATTCATTTCAAGCAGTCAGGGCAAGCAATAACTGAATAAGGACAAATTTTGTTTGTCATACCTCATGTTCTTCGATTTTTGTGTGTGCTACAGGCAATATCTAGAAGAAGAAAAAAAATCACACTGTAAATTTTTCCGATGCACAGTCAGTCAGTGTAATTGGGGGAAACACAACACCCAGTCAATCAGTCTGCTTGAGCTGTTTCATGAAGAATCCTCACTAGAGTAGTAGGCCTACTGGCAATCTTTACATTAAGTTCTAAAAGTGATGGCAGAACTATGCATTTATTATTATTTATTTTATGTCAACCTTGTCATATAATATTTTCTGGTAATGTGGACAATCAGAGATGCGTTAGGCTATATTAACTCAATATTGATAGACAGGATCTGCGTGTAGACTAGCCTATAGGCTATTCTGTGTCTGCAGACTAATTATTCGTTTCCTATTCTCCATAATATTTATCTTACCATGACAGTAGCTATGATGGATATGAGCGCATCGCTGTACGCCAGAAGACGGTGCGAAGATTGCGTGCTGCTGTGCCCTTCTCTTTCGGATGAAGTGACGCTCTCCATAAAAGAGTGAGTGTGACTCCTTTGACTTATCTTCTTTTCCATGGCCTCGTCGACATGGTGTTCGATTATCTCGCTGTCGTCGTTTTCCCCCATGACTGCTGGCTTGCGTTAACAAGAGTGGGGAAGGAGTGAGTGGACAGTGCGCATCAAAAGGGAGTGATTTGTTTTCAAACAAGTGACTGTGTCAGGTGAACAGGCGACCGGAAACGTAGTGCAGGAGAAGCATACACAAAACGCGGCATAAAAATTACTGGGATATCTTCAGCGATTAGACACTAGAGGAACCGTATCCATCATATGATATACGCATCTGTGATTTTAAGATGCGTGCAGACGGCAACAATTACGCAATTTGTAATATGGCCGCCAGTCTTCATGTTTTCAAAATAAAAGCTGATGTAGGGAGGGACATGACAATCAAACTTACTGACAAGATAAATTAGGCTATTGTAACAAATACAAATTTACTTAAAAAAAAAAAAAAAAAACGCAGGAATAAGAGGAGCAAGGACAAGAAAACTTGGAGGGATTTTGGCTAGGGTCAAAATCAGGGTACAAGGTGCAAGGAACCAATATTCTCCCACTGCCAAGATTTATCTTGATTCACAGACTGAAATAAAAACAGAGTTAACCATGTTGAATGTAACATAATTCATTTTGAAAAGCGAAAGAGATGTTATTAGATAGTCTGGGAACACCAGTCTAATAAATGTAACTACCTAAAAAAGTGTTTCAACACCACACATATAGTACAAAAGCAGTGAAATGAAATAACTTTAATTGCAGACAGCATAGAAAAGACGATGAAAGGTTAACATTGGCAATATAAATGCAAACACATTTACAAGTTTCAAAATGTATGGTAGAAAATAAATGCCTCACTGAAAAACAAAATGAAATCCTCATGCTTTACTCAGCTTCAAACATTGCAGTGATGTGGGCTTTTATTTTGACAAGTCTTCCTACAGCATTGTTTATTATTGTCACTTGGTTCATGGAACTCCAAGGTCCTCATAACTTACCCATAATAAACATATCAAGCTACTTAAAGGTTACTGTCGAAAATATTTATAAAAGTATATTATTCTATTTAGTAATATAAATAATAATAATGATGATAAAAAAAATAGCAGCAAATGCTCTGTGTTTCTCTCATCATCCCGGCCACCAAGATCTTTGGGAGCATACCACAGATTGTGAGAAAACTTGTGAGAATTCTTTGGGACAGATGGAACAGGAATAGTCCATCTCTAAATGCAAATAGAGCAAGAATGCAACTATAGATTGTTATAAC
>JAODXP020000019.1:21643686-21646186 GCA_027497455.2 Sardinella longiceps
TACTTCGTTCAGTACGTATTGCTAAGGTTAAGAGCCTCTCATTGTCCGTTCTCTACAGCACCTCTTGCCTTTAGGTTAATGTTACAATAGTTGGACCTGGGGATGAGAGGAACAGAGGACGTTTTTTTCCTGTAACGTTTAGCCTGTCACTTGTTGCATCCAAGCCCAGTCTCACCGTCTTACTCGACATTTGATCTAACTCATCGCAAGATAAAATAAGCATTACAGCCCCTAGACATCCTTGCGTAATATTTTACATTAGGCTAGGTAGGCTATATTTGCGGTAGCCTAGGCGAATTTGGGCGAGTGGGAAGCGCTATTTTCTGACAACCGGTTTAGTAGCACGTGTCGTAGGGTATTAGACGCATTTTAAGTTACTAAGTGCTTTGTTTGTGTAAACGGTCATCAGTTTGCACAAAATGTACCACAGCAGCAATTCTTCTGGCTCAATGTTGCCTACTGTCCGAGTGAAGCTTTTGGCTCATCTCTCTCCGACTAACGTGCAGTGAGTGAAAAGTTTCACATAAGGCGGAGCTAATTAGCATACAATCACGCTGATTGGTTGAGTGTTCTAGAGCTCAGCATGTAGAGCTCGTGAATGCTGGCTGCATAAGCAAATTTCAGGGAGCTACAATAGATTCACATTTTATTAATAAACCGAAATATTGCGGTTTACGAAAGTTTATTGAACCGTAGAGGGCGTATCGTTCGGTAACCGTAAAATTCAATAACCGTTGCATCCCTAATATACACACACACACACTTTTGCAGACTTCTGACCCATGCAGAAACACGTGTGTGTGTGTGTGTACGATGGAGAAGTGGAGAATGGGGAATTCACCACCTACAACACGCGCACACACACACACACACACACACACACACACACACACACACACATGCATAAACATACACACAATGGTACCAAGGTGTTCATGAAGGGACATTGTTTCAAGTATACACAGCTACCCATACCTAAATGGCAGGAGCTACCTAAACAAACAGCACTAAACTTTCTTTTGTGTGTTTAGTGTTTGTCTTACATGGTGCAGATGTATGTATGAATGTAGTCTGTATGGTGCCTTGTTTGTCCTGTCTGTCAGCGTGTTTCCTGCATGTAGTTGTGCACACGTGTGTGTGTGAGTGTCTGTTTGTGCGTGTGTGTGTTTCAACTGAGGGTTTTCTGTATATGTTATGCATGTCTGTTGTGGATTTATATCTGTTTGCATTTTATTTATCTATTTATTTATTTATTTATTTATTTTTTGAGTATTTAATGTTTTGAATGCGTTTCACGGGCATGTGCATATTTCACAGAGATGTATCTTATACCTGAACGTGTGTGTGTGTGTGTGTGTGTGTGTGTGTGTGTTGTAGGTGGTGAATTTCCCATTCCCCACTTCTCCGTCGTCTGAGGCTCTGCTGGCTGCTGAAGAGCTTCTCATCTCACTAGGAGCCCTGGAACCTCCACCACGCCAAGGACGGTATGGACACCACGCACACACACACACACACACACACACACACACACGCACACACTGTAGCATATACTATACACACACATACACACTCACACACTACACACACACATACACACTCACACACAATACACACACACAAACACTATGCAAACACACACTATAAAAGCATACACACATTATATTGTACACACGCTCACTCATACACACACACACACACACACACACACACACACACAATACACACTATGCAATGTACACAAGTGGCCACCTACTACAGTATATGTTTACTGTACATACACAACACACCTTGATGTAAACATCCACAGTAGTGTCAGAGGTCCAAGCTAAGATATGCCAGCTTGTGATTGGCATATAAGTGTCGTGCACACAATAGGCTACCCAAACTAGCAATAGCTTAGCTTAGCTAGCACTGGATGAACCATACTGTAAAGTATCCTTCATTCCTGCATATTGATTTTCTCCTGTAACAGTAACGTGTGTGTGTGTGTGTGTGTGTGTGTGTGTGTGTGTGTGTGTGTGTGTGTGTGTGTGTGTGTGTGTGTGTGTGTGTGTGTGTGTGTGTGTATTCTCCAGGATGCGTGAGCTCCAACGTGCACGGCTGAGCTCTCCCATCAGCCCCCTGGGCCGGGCGATGGCGGCATTTCCTGTGTCTCCGCGCTACGCTAAGATGCTAGCCCTGGGGCGGCAGCAGGACTGCATGGCCTACCTCATCGCACTGGTGGCTGCCATGACTGTGCGGGAGATATTCCAGGACATCGACAGGTGGGGCACCGTGAGAGTCTGTGTGACTCTGCTCAATTATCAATAGGCGGGTTTACATGGACACTTCTAATCTGATTATTTAACCCAATATTCCATTTCAGATGGCGTTTATCAATGCATCTCCTTGGATACTGTTCTATAGAATGCACATGGAATCTTTCTAATCAGATTAGAAGTGTCCATGTAAACCCACCTAATGTTTCATTGGCTATTTAAATATACTGTGACATGAACTG
>JAODXP020000019.1:21653928-21678928 GCA_027497455.2 Sardinella longiceps
TCATTGACTGCCAGCCGTTTTCAGAACAGAGAGTTCCATACTGCCAGAGGTTTTGGGGAATTTTGACTGTTTTTTAAAGAGCCACAGAATATTATGTGTTACGACTACATAAACAATGAAACTACTAGAAAGAGCAGACCCTCTTCTTTCACCAGAAAAGAAAAGTTTATTTCTACCCCTTTCCATTGCTTAGAAATCAGCAGGCGAACATAAGCTACTTTCTCCAAACACTCCCGTTTTTTATCAAAAAAGGGAGAAAATTAGCGTTTTGTTTGACAACGTTAGTGTCTTGGATGCGCGTTTTTTTTCGGTCTATTAGCACGTCAAACATCGGGAAAATGTGTTCCTTTGATAAGCGCACAAAAACAACAGTAACAGGGGGCTTTTGGTAATAAAATAGACATTGTTGTAACAAGGCATACAAGCATACATAGCATACAAGGTAAATATATGCTATTACAGGCTGTGACAGCGATAACTCAGTGATCAACATCCGGCTCGCAAATTCTTACCTGACCCGGAACTGTGAGCTAGCTGGGCACTGAAACAAGTCACAACTGCTATTTCCGTTTGCCCAAGGTTGATCTCCTTCATCTCCCACGATCGGAACACTACTCGAACTACTATGGCAGTGACACATACTCTGATCAAGTGTGAACTGCCTAAATTTCTCCGATTTACGTCTGCACTTTGCTAGCGGCATATTTAGCCATGTCATGAGCTTTCTCTACTTCTCCCTTGGCCATACATATGAATCTATGCTCATCTCACATCCAAAGTGACACACTGCCACCCTCAGGATCAATTTGGAACAACAATTTTCGACGCAGAATTCTGATATTTACAGACAAGGTTCCCTAGGTCTTTCTGCAGCCCTCCCCATTAAAAACGCAGTTGACGTCTAAAGACGTCATTGGCAGTGAACGGCAGTATTTCGGTTGATGTCTAAAGACGTCATTGGCAGTCAATGAGTTAATTTCCAGTAATTACGTACTTGTGATGCACCCAAGTAGGTGACCACAAGTTTAATGTACTTTGTGTTAATTTACTGCATTGTATCTTTTTATTATGGCCTACATCTTGTACAGTGATGAGCCTTGGAGGCTTTTTTACGCTATTAATCTAGGACGGCCTATACCTAGAAGTAAGTGTGTGATGAAGGTGGTGTAGTTGCATCCGGGTTGCTATGCTCTCCCTCACCATGACCCCTAGCAGTTAGATCTGCCCAAGTTTTCTTCCAAAGGTAAGGGAGTTTTTCCTTGCCTGTGGTGCTCTTGGGTGCTCCTTGTTGGTGTGCCCCCCACCAACCCTCCAATCTAGCCACTTTCTTTCTGCTCTTCTGTACTTTGCACAAATGGGCTGACACGAGACACAGTTTCACTGCATTTTTTTAACACTAGTCATCATATGCACGTGAAAAAAACTCCTTGCATCCTTGTAATGAATGTAAATACTGAACTATGACACTGAATAGTTTTGATATAGAATGCTGATTGAGCATAAGCTATAAGCTTTTGATACTATGTTGTTTTATGTAAGTACTTTAGAATAATTTATTGAATGTTTGTGCTATTCTCAGATGTTATGCCACTACAGTATATGGGATTCTATTCAGCATGACTGCTTAGTCAGATTGTTCACTTAAGCTTATTGAACCGTAGAGGACATATCGTTCGATTCGATAAAAAAAACAAAAAAAAAACGTTGCATCCCTAATGTTCAGAGTGATGCCACAGCCATCTGTTACACTTCAGGCTGCATTGCATCACTCGGTCAGGAGATATTCCACGCAGAATGTTATCCCTTACATATTGATATAAAATTAGTCTGTAAATTTTCAATTATTCAGTTAATGCACATTTATGATTTGTTATCATGATATGACAAAGTTCTTACAACAAAACTACCCTGTTATTACAGAGGTGTAATGTAAAGTGTTCTCATACAAATAGCGTGGGAAAACTCACAATTTTTTATATTTTCTCCAGACGAACAGAATCACCAAAATGATCAATGAACCGACCAATGAACCGCTGACCGACAGACCGATAACCAACTGGTTTCCTTCTGAAAAAATAAGAATTGTGATGTAGAATTGAGTAAGTTACTAAGATAAGTGAATTTGTTTTAAAATAAAAACAGCATAACGAAAAAAAGCTTTGTAGTTAAAGGAATAGTCCACCTGTATATGAAAATTGGCTATTCACTCCCTTACCTGGAGTTACATATGTGGGTAAGAGCATTTTGGTCACAGTGCATGCGTTGTCCTAGTCTGGCAACCCCAATTTTAACTTTAGCTTTGCATAGACACTGGAAAGTAGAGTTGCCAAAGAATTGCTATCTGGCAACTTTGTATTCCAGCGCCTAAGCTAAGGTACAGCTAAGAAATGGGGAAAACACAATCAATGAGACCGAAATGCTTTTACCCACATATGTAACTCAGAGTATGGAGGTCAATAACCAATTTTCATAAATAGGTAGACTATTCCTTTAATATTTACCCTAAAACCTTGTTTGTTTGCCTGACTGCCAATAGCCTTTTCGTGCCAGATGAACTAGGCTATGCGCTTCAAGCCACCACTGTATGAACTCCATTTTCAATGAGAATGCTACCATTAACAATACGCAGATTGTAATGTTTGCATATTGATTCAGGTACCCAATGACTACATATTATGTCATTCACAATAATTCCAATTTTTCTGTGAAAATCAGGCATATATACATGTTCAGTAATAGTTATGTGCTGTATATTAACCCTTTAGAATTTGTAGTACTAACACACAATACATGGCCGTCCTACTTACCATCTTTAGTGGAATTAGAGCTGTTCAGAGAATCAGGCTTCCGTTCACTTACAACCGGCAGAGTGGTGACTGCTGGCATCTCTATGCAAAAACAACAGCACAATTGCTGAACTTTATCATCACATCCACATTTAACTATTGACTGCCATCCTAAAGGATGTAAGTTTAGAGCATTTAGGCTTCCAGTGACTTGAGTTGGCTCATTCTTGGCCAATTGAGGAGGAAATCTCAGTTCATGTCATCCTCTCTCTATTTCAACATCAATTAATCAGTCCTCCCAGGATTTCGGGGGGCTTTTTTGTGATTGTTGCGATCAAAAATGCTTGATTTCGCGGCAGCTTTTCTGAAAAGTTGCGGCAGAAGTTGCGCTGATTTTAGGCATTTTATTGCGAGAAAATTGCGGGGGTCAGGAAAAGTTGCGGAAAGTTACGTTTTTTTTTTTTTTTTTAATGTGTTTGATGATGGTAGGTGGTTATAGCTATGCAGTGAACAATGCCATATTGCAACTATAGGTTTTCTTTTATCTTGAGGTTGTTTACCATCTAGAACTGCAGAATGCACATCATGGATGGCTGATGGCAATTATGGTTTTAGTTATCAACCCTTTATATGACTACATGCCATCCAAGTTCGTCTGTAAACCAGAGCAAAATATTATATTAAAAATATATCTGAAATGGTGATGAAAGTGCTGCTTTAAAGCAAAGAAGGAGGGAGTGGTTGTTGCATGTCATCATCTTCCGCTTCATCATATTCATCACCATAACCTTAATCATATTGGGCTTGATTGATTGCACTGAGTAGACTGTATTTAAGCATTAGTAAAACTGTGGTATACCTAATGCAGGGTATCTGCACATTTTTCAAGTACAAATTTAAAGACTTTTAAGACCTTTTCAAGACCTCTAAATGGAAAAATTAAGACCAGGGGCTAGGGCTGGGCGATATGGAAAAAAAAAGTTATCACGATTTTTTTCTCAGATTGAACGATCTCGATTTTTAATCACGATCATGAATGATATAACTTAACCCCCCCCCCCCCCCCCAAAAAAAAGTACAAATAAATACATTTTAATTTTAAATTAATTAAAATAAAAATACACACTGTTCTACTGATCTTGTCATTACACTGGCTCATATGCAATTGCAAACAGCCTACAGATACTGCAATTTATTGATCTAATTTATTGCAATTATTGTATCCCAAAATGCATAAACTGTCATAAACTGCCTTTCAAATATAGTATAGCAGAAACATGATACATCACTGTAATTTCTACCAGACAAGGTGAAATATGGTGTGATGCATACAATGCATGAGCATATTGTAAATTTCCTAGGTTGCTATGTGCCTTTTTGGGGAATTAAGGGGTGGAGTTTAGGTGTGCCTGCGTGCGTGTGTGTATGTGTACGCGCGCGCAGGTGCGAGAGAGTGTCAGAGAATTGGGAGAGAGACGGTAGCATTGCCGCTGTGTTGGAAGTTCTACAAGCGGGAGTTGTGGCTAAAACAGCAACTCTTCTTGTCGTATGTGTTACAATAAAGAATCTGGAGTTGAAGATGATAAAACGTCGGAAAAAACTTTTATGTCTCGCATAAGGAACCGTAGATAAACGTTGCAACCGCTAAATGTGCCCCACTATTTCTCCCTTCCTCGCCTGTTTTGCCGTCAACAACACTCTACACTTGCAATTTATTTTATTTATTTTTTTAACGATCGCGCAAGACTTTCACTCGTGGCTGTCCGTGTACCAACATCTAACTATGGAATGCTCCCAGAATTTCTTAAAGACGATAGAAATGCGTGTGTCTTCATAAATACCCGAAACGACGGCTAAGTTCTCTCTGGTAAAGGCTTGCTCACAGCGGTGCAGGAAACTTTGATTGTTAGCAGCAGTTGGCGCGCACCTTTCCAACATGTAACGCACGTGATCGAGAAAATATGCCCACAGCTGATCACCGTGATCGAACTAAATTTGATCGCGATCCCTAATCGAGATCGTATAATCGCCCAGCCCTACCAGGGGCGCAACTACTCACTTTTGGGGGGGGGGGGTATGCGACAACAATTTTTGCGCCCCCATCGCTCAAGAAACAACAACAGTACCACTGAAATAACATAAAATAAAATTCTGAATCATAAGATGACCTTCAAAGTTGTTATATTGTGAACACCACATTGAACACAACAACAATGAAGGCAGCACTTGTTAACTAATGAGGAATATGGGATGCATTTGTGTAGAGAAGTAGCAGGGGGGTTTGGGGGTTCTCCCCCAAGAAATTCTGGAAAAATGTGTTTCCATTTCCTGCAATCTGGTGCATTTTAACAAGTTGCTAGATAGCTTCTCATAGCAATTAATCAAATGAATTATCTAATGCATTGCACATTATTTGAATCCTCCATGAGGTCATATAGCAGCCTGGCTGAGTTGTATTCGGCAGTCGGTTGTAATATTTCTTACAACTGAACCAAAATTTATTTCATTTTAGACTTTAATGGCATTTACTGTTGAATTCTCAGTTTGATGTGATGCAAATAATCTTTTATTCTTTTGGACCCTTTTGGATAATAAAGAGGAACATGCCTCGGACAATCTTTCTTTGCAATTTGCTAAATTCCCTGATATTCATTCTAAATAGTTTAATTGAAAGTGTGTCTAAACCCTTGGAGGAAATGGGCTACAATAGCCTACCTTGTGTTTCTGAATCAGTAGCCTAATTAGCACAGGGTATTTTTTGACCAACATATCAGTCATGGGATGCCTGTCTGAAATGACCACTTCAGCCTAAAATTGGATGCTAAAAACAGCTGTTATTGGTATGTATAGTGGTGTTATTGCTACCTGTTGGGATGCAGCTTATTTGATATGGCTCATCATGCATACATAACTGTTTCCACAATAGCCTACAGTACTTCGAAATCATGAATTAATCTGTAGGATAAACAGTTTATCACAGCAACTAGTGACCACCATAGATGAGTGGCTCTTGTGGTGTACTTTCAAATGATATATGTATGACATTTGGGAGAGAAAAACTCTCCGAGTTATTAAATAGAAAAAAAACTGATAGATTTGGAACTCATAATGTACGCGACCACATCGCAATATTAAATGCGTTCGCTGTTTTTATATCGCGAAGGGTCGGGTGGTGGGTAGAGATAGGGGCAATTTTTAAGGTTAGGCTACCTGCTGTCATTCATGCACAACAATCTTTGACATATGATCTCACGTGCTTTCATCTTTGTCTTGAGCTCTTTCTCTGCCATTACGATCCCATTGACGTTAACGTAGGCTACTGACTGTACTGAAGTTTGCCTCGACTCATCAAACAGAGTTAAAAGCCCGCCCATAATGAAAGCGGATTGGTTTACTCAGCAGATGAGCAGCCACGCACACACACACCGGTCAAGCACCGCTTCTCTCTGCCCCTCTCGCTCACTCTCTATGCGCGCATATTCAGATGCGCGATGTAGAGGTAAATGTTTCACGTGCATGATCTGGCTTGCTAGCTCTATATTCCGGGAGATATTATTCAATTCACTGCCCCCAAAAGGTACGCTGGTCACTTTTTCAATTACGGTCAAAAATAACCGGATGGAGGTTTCATTCGTTCGGTCAAATAAATTTAATACCTTCTTCTGGAAAATTCCAGTCATTCCGAGCAATTTAAGACATTTTTAGGCCTTAAAAACCGATTATTGTATTTAAGACTTTTTAAGACTTTTTAAGGACCCGCGGGGACCCTGTAATGTGAAGCCACTGCCAGGGAGCTAGCACTCTTTATATATTTAGAAGCTACAAGTGAAGTAGTTCCACAGCAAGAAGCAAGCCATGAGCTGTACTGTTTGTTATACAATAAATAACTTTTGCGTGGCAATTACTTGGCTGAAAGAAAACAAATCAGCTTAATTTTAATGCAAAAATATAAAAGCCATCTAATAAGCTTTGTACTTCACACAAGCCAAAACAGGATTTGATATCTTAAAACATGGAAAAGATGCAGGCTAACTTACACAAACAGAATTTTTTTTGCTGTTCTGAATTCTGATAGACCTAAAGAATGGGCTTAACTTAATGTGCGTTTAGTGTCTTGTGACAAAGGGGGCTCGGTGAAAATCAATTTTGTCGAATTCTTCGTGGAGATAGTTCTAGTGTAGCCTACATTAGCAATAACTCTCAACTCTGCTTGAATTCGTCATTTAGATAACTTGTGATTTTGGAATGCACACGCGCGCGCACACACATGGAGGGAGAGGGAGAGAGAGAGAGACGCGCGCAACGGAAGAGAGCTCATTCAGTCCAATGCGTCACTTGCCTCATAACATAAACGTAACGTAAATGGCAATAGCCTAAATGATCAAGAATATTGTGATTAGCAGCTGACGTGAGTGAGGTAAGGAAGTTGCGGGAAAGGTGCGGTGATTCCTCAAAATTGCATGGCCGCGATGAAGTGGCGGGGATTGGTTGAAGTTGCATTGAAGTTGCAAATCGCAACATCGCGAAATCCTGGAGGGTCTGATTAATTCACTTACTTCATTACTGCCCACATTCCAGTGGTACTCAAGATATGCTATGTGTACAACACATATTGTAACATGTTTGTTCATTTTTACCTGTAGTAATTATCTCGATGCGGTAGGTAGAGGGATTTGAGTTTTCCCCTTCCAGAGGCGTACATATATATTGTTGACTGGCATCATCTTCTGTTACATTTTCCAATGTAACAGCATCACATGGTGGCTGGAGACGCTTTTTGAGCAAAGGATCAACACCACCGCCAATCCTTCCCTCTTTACACTCGAACACCCGTTCCCCTTTACTCTGGCATTGGCTGGATGTGGCTCCAGGAATGAGGAATGTAACCTTCCCCCTAGAGTAGTTCTCAGCACTGTGTGAAGAGGCACAATGAATAAACATAAATACACATAAATACACACACACACACACACACACACACACACACACACACACACACACACACACACAGCATTTTGGTAAAAGGTAAAAAATAAATGAATAAATAAATAAAAATACTATGAGGATATAGGACAAGCACAGACATGTAAAGCTTAATGTCAACAAGGCACATAAAACCCCTATAATAATACTTAATCATTATTACAAATATTACGAAATATAATCTTACCTTGATGTTGTATAGCACTGCATACCACTAGGAGGCCACTAAGTTAAGAAAACAACACATCAGACTACTATATTAGGAAAACAAATAACACTTCAAAATTGTGAAAAGCTACTCAAATGGGCACAAATGTGGAAACTTAATGGCCCTCATTTATGAATTGAACGTAGTACAGAAAACTGTGCTCACGCTCATTCTTACACAAAATATGGTATTTATCAATCTGATCGTGAGTTAAAATAAGCAGTGTTTACACTCAGATCCAAGTCAAGTCAGGATCTGCCGTATGCACACTTTCAAGTCAGGAGATTGAAGCACAGTGCTACATTACTGGCAGAGAATTATGAAGTCATGAATTTACTTCATGAAATGGAGCCTAGGCTATAGGCTATTAGACACAGTTACACCTGTGCATGTACTGCCTTTCCTAAATACTCTTTTATTAATTATCTTTTTGTCGCTTGGATTGAGAGACCAAGCAAATAAATAAATTATTTATTTTTCATGAGCGCAACATGCGCAGCATTCATGAGTTGTGTCTATTACTGCATGGGAAAATGTTGTGGGGTTTTGTAGGCTAATGAAATCATTTAGCACTGATACTGTAATTCAGATCTGTTCTGTCTGGGTCCTGAGAAATAGTTATATATCCACGATTTTCATGCCTTCCTTTCATGCCGCCTATCAAAACTAATTGGCACATTGACTTGCAGGACACGGTGGTATCTCAAGACTAGAAAAAAGTCTGAATTTGGATGTATTCAGCACCTTCAAGTCACAAAATCTGGGGGAGAGAATATCTGAAAATATATTTGGGCCTGACATTTAAATTAGCCTACTCTGGTTTCTGCCACCACATTTACCAATACCATTTCTTTCTTTACGCTGATATCAGAGCCAAAGATCATGGAATACTGAGCTTCAACCTTCTATGTCAGGGCTGTATGAACACTTCATAAATCTCACGTGATCATCATTATATCATTATATGGCGATTCCTGCGCTCAAACACATGGTACACATGGCTATTGTGCAGAACAATTTCAAAAGTAAGGCTGCTTACACAGATTTTCATAAAATCTTTTACAACCAGCTATAGGCTGGAAAACCATGCAGGAACTCATATTGCACTTTCCACAGGGATCCCTGGATATGGATCAGCTACATAAGCATGCTTTAAAAAAAATCGAAATGCCTTTGGTTTTGTTAACACTTTACAAATTCCTTTCACTCATAAGCTGCCAATGTTGTAAAAACTGACATCACCTGGTTGCATCCAGAGTAGTAAAAAAAACTCTATGGCTCTAGCTGCATCTATGCTAATCAAGATCCAATCAAAGTACATCAATCAAGCGGTTACTGTCGATGGGCACCAACAATTACAACCAGATATTGTTACTTTCTAACCAGAAAGCAATGACAGGCAAATGCAATGGCAGCTTACACTCTGCAAATGAAGGCTTTCCTAACAGTTTTTCTAAAACAGAGAGCATTTTGAACACGTTTAAATCCTGTAAGATATGGCTTATAGCAATATCAACATGTCTTATAAGCCGGAAATCGTGTGAACGAAATGATGATTAATAACAGAAATCATTACTTCAGAAATCAAACTCTTTGGTCCCAATCGGCTGGAAAACTGGACTGTCCGGAACGAAAGGCCATGTTATTGTAACGACGCTAGCGCACTGGCTAACCAAGTTACCTTCACCAGAGAGCCATCAATATCACCGTTCGTCGCCAACGTCGCCTTTCTGAAGGTAGAACTATTGTTCAACGATCTCAATGAATGACTCGTTTTAAATGTCAGGACTCCCATAGTCTACCAATGAAGTGTGGAGCTACTTTGAGCCTCCTTAATGGTGTAGAATAGCAATTCATTTGCTTGTTAGCATTCTACCTGTTCGTAGCTAATGGGCTAATAGCAAGCATTTCTGAATAGGATCGCACGGAGGTAGACTATTAGACATCATATATTTTAAGACAAAATCACACCGGATTTCCTCCAGAGTTTGCTCCATGCCATCGACTTGCCCCACCGTAATCGCTTCCACGGACAAAAGATAAGCAACATCTCCTTAACTGATGCTGAAAAGCAATGGTGAACGTTCCCTGCCTGACTCGCAGCGCTCACTTAAAATGGATCGACAATGTCAGAGTCTAGATTTTACCCGATATGTCTGTGCGCTACAGGGATGACATTCTGTAACGATATTTTTGTTCTGAACAGTTGACGGTGATAAGAGTTCTTACCTTGCCATCATAGTCCAAATAAAGACGAGCATGGTTGGATTCCGGTTTGACGGTAACGTTAGGTCAAGTAGCTAACGTTAGCTGTCTAGCACTGTCAAAAGTTAACGTTACTACTTGTTGTGTTATTTAATGGTGAACTTGTTCAGCCTTTCAACACAATGACAAAGTTCTGCAAGCCTGCAAGTAAGTCCAAACTCTATACAGTCTGTAATATATCTAGAACTACCATGCCCATCCTCTATAATTCTGTGGACACGCCACATATGACAACTTCCTAGTTGGGGATAGATACAGACGGCAAGTACGGTTAACGCCCCCAAAGTGCGAGGGTGGAGTCAGCGTGGGGGATAACAGAGGCCAATTTAACATTATGGTGAATGGACAAGGTAGAGAAAGTTGCTTAACAATAAAAGATCGCTAAGTAAAATTGAACAAAGTCCATATTAGATGTTTTGTCTAATCATGACCTGTTTGCCTACTTGTGTTTAGACTAAAATAATTTTTCCATCATTTGTTTATTGCAGTTACACTAACAGAAATGTCATGAGCCGTCTCTGCTCCTGTCAAAAGTAAAGCAACTTTCAATCACAAGTCTGATTAGCTCAGTTAAGCAAGCTAAAGTTAGCTACATTTACTGTGGTGATGAATGAAGTTGGCTAGTTAGCAAGCTAATGAAGCTAACAAGCATCAACTAATTTGTCCTCAGTATCACGTTTGGAGGGGTGTCAAGTTCAGAATTCACATCGGACCATTTGAACATCATTACTACCTTAAGGCATTGCCCTCAAAAATGTCTCAAGCTCCTTGTGGATGGTGCTCTGTGTAACTTCTAGCTTAGCATCTCATTGACTTCCACACTGATTTCAGCTTTGTTTTCCCCATTGACTGAGGGGTCACGAGGAGCTGATTTTGGGGGCGTGCTCAGACTTGCCGTCTGTATCTAGTAGCAGAGCCATACCGCTCTGTCTAGTAGTTGAACCAGAGATACTCGTCTCCGGTTGCACCGAGTAGGGTCTGTCTGCGTCCTGCAAGACAGGGGCGTGTCGTGAGTAGGCGTAACGCGAGAAAAAGGCGTGTCTTTAGTATTCTGAAAAGTCGATCACACCACAGTCCGGTAGATGGCGATAGTACACGTCGCTTTGTGAACCGCCAATGAAAATCACAGAAGAAGGAGATTCGCGCCGTTTTGAAGAAGAAGAAGAAGAATTCGCGCCGTTTGCTAACGTTTCGAGTAGAGTCTGACGCAGCCGGATAGTATTGCTACATTCACAGGGCGAATTAACTTTTCGGATCAACTTTGTGGATATAAGTTTGTGTTAAGATGTGTGACTCGACGGACCAGTTGGATTGTCCAATTTTCAAGGTCAGTTGCATTCATTTCTGTAAGTTGTGGTAGGCTAAGTTCATAGTCCTATTGAGTGTTGAGTGATTGATTTTTTTTTTTTACTTTTCAGTACTACCCTGCTCTATGGCCTACGGAAATACGTCGGTGGGAGTGGAAAAGCATGGGGGACAAGGTGGACAACACAGCTACAGCTGGCTGAAGCCATACAACACGTGAACATGGACGTGATGTCGGGAGATATCGCGGAAGTTTGTTTACACTGAAAACAGCTTGAATCCCCTCAGTTCACCATTAAAATGAACGTGATAACTGGCGAAATAAATCATATAATGTTGCTTAATAAATTATTGTTGCAATGCAAGAGGAACAGAGTTGTGTTTGAAGGTGTTTTGTTAAAAATAGTAATGTGGTATGAAATGCTTATTTGAGATGGCAAACCAAGCCATGCTGGAGAGCAATAAGGCAATTTCATTGGGCAAAACTTGCATAGCCCTTACATACGGTTCCTTTAGAAACTACAAATCTGTCTCTAGTGGGCGTGTCGTTAACTTCGGGCGTGACTACGTATGACCACGTCGTCGCGGATGGGCGTGTATTTAGGGGGCGTGTCTTGAGAAGTAGGCGTGTCTTTAGTCTTGCAGGACGCAGCCGGATACTATTGGTTGAACCAGAGCCCGCTCTGGGTTGAACTACGCCCCTTCCCGTCATGTAGGCTGGCGTCAACAAAGACTGGTTTCTCTGACACTCTGCATTCAAATCTAACGTTACTGAATTAGAAGAACAAAACAAACACAACTTAAGATGCTCAAGGCTTAAAATGCACAAACCGCAGAAACAATTGACAGACCATAGACATCGATTCATGTGTAAAGTTAACGTTGTTTCATTTTTAACGCGATGCTAGAAAGTTAGATAACGTTAAATGCTTGAATACAATAATGAAAACAGAAAATGCGGTGCTGAATACTCAAATATGTTGTTCATGTCGGGATTAACAATACTGTGAAAGTAAATGGTGAAATTTCGCTGATATAAAAAAAGAGGTAGTATCTAACGTTATGTTTTTGACGTTAACGACGCCATATTAGATTGCGAACAAGGCTAATGTCGAACTCGCTTTTGACGATGTCCTTTAGAAACGTAATGAAGAAACAGCGTTAACAGACGCAAACAAGTACTACTACTCATTAATATCTTGAACAACCTTTTTGTGGGCTCCTGGCGTTGGGCCTAGGCCTATTTCCTTGGCCCCTTTCAGTGTCCGTGCGATCCGAGTGACTCATCTTCACAGCAGAAACTATGTTGTTCTTGGCGTGAAGCCAGAAAGAGAAAAAAATAGTATAAGTAGTTCTACTTCCGGTGGGGCATTTCATGTTAAGGGCAGGAAGACACGAAGTTTCTCAAACATGTCACATTCGTCTCAAGAAAAAAAGTGCTAACAAGACTGAAAACAGACTTCTCAGTATTCTCCTGTAGCGACAGCTATTGAAGGTGTAATCAAACAGCACTGGCATATTTTAAATACAGACACTGCACTCAAAACTTGTTTCCAGAATCCTCCCCGTGTGGTCTTTAAAAAAACCACCTAACCTCTGGAATAGACTAGTGAGATCTGACTTGCCTTAAACCCCGGCCATTTTCGAAATGGCATACTGCTATACTACATGTGCTACATGCTGCGTGTGCCCCAGTACACAGTGCAGCACACACTACTGCTTCCCACAATTAATTAATTAGCTGCAGGTGCTCTACTTGCTCTACCCAGTATGCAGCATGGGGAGACCGGGGTAAGATGAGCCACAGGGTAAGATGAGCCACCCCCTTTTTCTTGGAAACCATAAACAAATTTTATCATGTGTTAGGATTTGAAGGTAGAGGGAATCATTACCCTCTGTCTGTGAAAAAAGCAAGTACATGACAAATGTGGTTTAAAAGATATGAGTAAAAAAGTGTTTTTTTGTATCACGTGTGAATTTCTTCACATCCAGTGTTAAGATGATTTAGAGAAAACCTGAATAGAATAATAATCAAATGCATTATATCTCAATTAGTGCTCTTATAAGCCATTATGTGATTGCTAAACAAAATCTTGAATGTGACCCTAATTTGCTGGGTGAGGCATCTTTTCCAAAATCATGTATTGGGTTAAATTGAGCCATCAGGCATGGGGCAAGTTGAGCCTATTCAATTTCCATATGTCGAAAAAATATATATGTATAATCTGTTAAATGGATGAAGATTAGTTGTGCTTTTCACAGACATCTCCAAATAACATATTTTAAATCTCCACTAATGAAAAATGTACTATTTTTCTTAGGTTGATCATGCGGTCAGGTAGTGCAAATGGACGAGGCTGCAAAAAAGGCCAATAGCATTCCTTCCTTGTCAAATTTTTAAATGATTTTGGTCTATTTTGCTAGGTCTCAGACTAATAGTCTGTTTGATATTGTTCTGTTTCAATATTTGAAGAAAATGACTATGATTTTTAATAAAAAGTTTGTTCTGGCTCAACTTACCCCTACATTTGGCTCAACTTACCCCGCACATGTGGCAAGTTGAGCCACGAGACCACTTTTTTTGAAGAGGTCATATCTCCTTACCTGTGTACACTATGAAAGAATAACTACTTTCAGAAGAAGCAAGACACTTCAAATTTTTGTTTGATGTGAAAATTGAACACCAAAACCTAATCAAATCAGCAGAATGATGAAGAATGTAAAAATTGGCTCATCTTACCCCGGTCTCCCCTATGCAAGGAGCAGAAAATGGCCAAGAACCTCATTAAATAATTGGCTGCAGGTGCTCTACCTGACTGAAGCCCCCAAGGAGGTTATATATAAACTGGAGACAACGACTAAGTCCCGCCCTCCATAGAACTGAATGGCCGAGGCTAGGCATATAAATGAATGACAGTCAACGCCATTGTGAACACTGGAGGTAACAGGCCAGGCCATGCCCATGCTGCCCATGCGCAAAGTTCCAAAGTTGGTAGTCCAAACAGTAGTCCTTCAGTCCAGACGGTGGTGATAATGCACCTAGTTTGTTTGCCATACAACACGAGGAAGAAAGTTCTGTCGAGAACGTGCCTGAAGTTTTTATATAGCATTCATGACAGTACACTTTTTTCATAAGCTCCTCAAGAAATAAGCAAAGACTAACCAGAGATCATGAAATATTGCTTTTACTCTCCCCGGAGAAATAACATTTCGCATGTAACCGCCCACCAACTTGTAAGTGCATGAGTGCTCGTGCCCAGCATGACTCTCGTGCATGCGCTGGCATGGTTCGGATTGTGACTCCATACGTAAATATGGCGATGCTAAAGTGCTGCCGCTAATCTGCGCGTTCTTGACCCCCTGGAAGCCCCACACTACTCCTGTGATATTAGTCATGTACTGCATGCTACACGCTGCTGTCTGCAGAGATCAGTATACGAGCAGTATGTAGTAGGCATTTTCGAAAACGGCCCCCAACAGAATCCTCCCTGTGTGGTCTTTAAAAAACCACCTAACCTCTGGAATAGACTAGTGAGATCTGACTTGCCTTAAACCCCCACATTTTCTAGACTATATTGGGAAATGTGTATTGGGAAATTACCCATGTGGGAGATGTCAGCAATGTAATTTTACCTAAAGACCTTCAACCATCCACACAATGGGAAAAAATAGGAGATCAAACAAATAATTTCTTGCTCCACAACCAATGTGATATAGGCCTACATGCTAACATGCCCTTGTGGACTGTCCTATGTAGGTAAGACCACTAGGGCCCTAAAAACCAGGATCTCGGAACACCGGAGTGCTATAAGAAACTCTACAAACAAGCTCTGTGGCTGTTCATTTCATGACTGCTAAACACAATCTAGTCTGAAGTATGTGGGTATTGAATCAATCAAATGTTCACATAGGGGAGGGAATATTGACAATATGCTGCTAAAAAGGGAATTGTTCTGGATTTATACTCTAAACACTTTAGCTCCTAAGGGTCTTAACGAGGAATTTGATATCTGACCATTTTTATAATTTACAAATGAGAAGTCTTACTGTTTTTGTGGTCCTCATGTATGAAAATATTTAATACAAATTGATATTAGACTCCGATGCCTTTTACACTCTTGGGAATAGGGACATTGAGGAGACTCATATCCTTCCCTCAAGTTTATGTATCTATATTGTATATTTGTTCATTCAGGGGATTCTGGTGGACTCACACGGGCATGGTGCAATGATTTATTTCTATTCAAACTTTTGTAAATATCCTATGTGGAATGCATTATTATTATTATAAGGGCACAGTGCAATATTTTACATGTATCTTTTCAAATACATACTGTATATGTCAAATGTTACAAAAACAAGGGCAAAGTGCAATCTATACCCTTTGTGTTTATTTATTAATGTTATGTAACTGACAACATGGACTTGGTGCAATAGGGGCTTAGTGCAATATTGTTCTAATGTATACTTGTGTAATCTACTGTTGTATATTTGATTGTCTCAATGGGCCTAGTGCAATACTTGTGATACCTACTGTATTATGTAAACTGTAATTTAGGTGTGTATATGTTTTGTGTTTTGTGTATATGGTGAGACTGACATGATACATTTTGTAACTATGCTGTAGCCTAACCTTATACGCTTTATAAAATGATGCAATTTAATGTGTAAATTGATCAGATGTGTGCCATCATGTGATTTATGACAATGCTAAAGGCATGAACAATGATCTGTATGTCTGAGGAAGGACTGTTAGTCCGAAACGTTACACAATTAAAACGGTAAAAATGGGAGCTCCGGTGTGCATATTACTTTGTTTTTTACAGTGATACTTTCTTTTGATATTGCACCCAACGTAATCTGGATATGTGAGAGGTCTAAAGAAATTTACAGGAAGACACGAAGTAGGCTACCACACTTTTTGTAATGTCTTGTGGTTGTATGTGCATCTATTTATTCTCTTAGGCCTAGTAGGCTAAGATACTGTATGTTTGTCTGTTGAAACAATGGAATTTCCCTTTGGGACGAATAGTATGTGGACGGTCCCTCACGAAAAAATGCATTTCTAGACGTGTTATGGAACTGTCAAAGACGCCTACCGTTCATCATTGCTTCCGCCACTAGGGGCCTCTGACCACAATGTGGTTTACCTTCGCCCAATCTATCAGAGACTCTTGGAGAGGGAGAAGGCCCAGAAACATTCAGTGAAAGTTTGGAATAAAGACAGCATCATGACTCTGTAGGGATTTTTTGAGTGCACAGATTGGATGTTTTTAATTGCACTGATATTTTTGAACAGGTGGAAGTAATTTCAGACTATCAATTTCTGCACACACACTATTACACCTAGAAAAACAAAAAAAGTTTTTCCCAATGATAAGCCCTGAGTGAGTGTCCAACAGACTAAAGCATCATATAATTGAAAAGAAAAAGGCCTACTGGACCCAGGATGATAAAGCCAGGAGAGACATACAGAGACAGATTAGATGACAAATATAGCTTGACAAGAACAGTTATAAACAAAGGATTGAGGCTACCCTGGGGTCAGGCAACTCTCGGGAATCATGGCAGGGGATTAAAACCATGACTAGTGTCCCACACAAGGGTACTGGGAGCTCCTCGGTGGACTGGAGGACTTGTCTGGATCTGCTTGGAGGGGAGGGCCTGGAGAGTGCAAATAAGCTGAACAGCTTCTTTTGCCGTTTTGAAAGTGGCAGTGACACTGACATCTCACTGCCCCCCTCCCCCCTCTGCATCCCTTCTCAAGATCAGGCAACATGATGTCATAAACACCTTCAGACACACCAACCCACGGAAAAGCCCTGGCCCTGACAACATCTGTGGGAATGTTTTAAAACACAGTGCAGAACAGCTGGGCCCTGTGTTCACTGACATGTTTAACCTCTTCCTTAGCCTTTGTAAAGTGCCCTCCATGTGGAAATCATCCGCTATTGTACCTGTCCCAAAAATCCAGAGACCCACAGAACCCAAAGACTTCCAATCAATAGCATTGACATCATTGGTCATGAAGTGCCAGGAGCGTCTGGTAAAAAAATTTCAAACCCTCCATCAAATGGACCCCCTGCAATTTGCCTATAGCCTCTAGGGGGATGCTATTATTTGACACTTTTGCACTTTTTGCACATGCACCTTGAGAAACCAAAGACTCATGCCAAGATTTTATTTGTGCTTTTAACACAATGCTACCAAAGACTCTTGCAGAGATACTTTCCCAGGATTTTAGGACATCGGAATTTAGGGCATTTCTAATACTTTGTAGGCCCGCTTTGCCCTGGGGCAGAGGATGTGCTTGTTCCCCAGCAACCACATGTACTGGAATCCATAAAAAAACTTAACCAAAACTTTTCCAATCAAGGATAAAGTATATAGATACTTCATACAGTCGATCCACTCTGTATGATCTGAATGACTGGATACTATAGAAAACTGTTGGCAGATCACCACACCTTCTGCGCCCAGTGCTACCTAAAATTTCTCTGGTGGGAACTAAAATGACCTCTACCGGAAGTATGTTACCGGACGAAAGCTGCGGATGGACTCTGTCCACACGTGAGGATTCGGCCATATCCTACTCAATGTTGTCAAAAGACGTTAGACAACTACAAAACCAGATTAATTCGTGTGTCACAAGGTATCTAAGGGAAATTAGCTCTCTACTTAAACCAACTATTCTCAAGTAAGTTTAAATGTGCATGTTGGTGACAAGCTTTACGCAGTTCAAACTCCTTAACTGTAATTATAACGTTACCCAAAACACTAAGTTAACGTTACTGCTTTTTTTAAACGTTTACTGGTTCAAAAGACTGAACTAGTAAATGGCACTATATTTTTGTAATCGATATAGTAATTAAACTTACAACAACATCTGACATGTAGCGTTAGCCGTCTTATTTATTATGGTTTTCTAATGCTTAGAGATGGGAAGGCTGAGGAAGAAACATAATTGGAAAGGACGACAACAGCCAGAAACTCCCTCACAACAGCGATTGGATAAGAACGAAGTACTGGTCGAAATCAATGGTAATGTTAATCAGAGATGAATTGATGAAGCCTTCTAAACCTTCTACCTTTTTGATTAAACTTATTGTAACGTTATTGTATTTTGTAGTAGATGTTTATACTTACATGGCAGTATTCACTTTTATGTTGATGTGTGTGACTGAAAACAAAAGGCAAACGTCTAAGAATTTGGACTGGCTGTGTCCTTTCAGAATTGTCTTTAACACTAGGTTTGTGGACCTCGTTCTGTTTTGGTTATTCCTTTAGATGACACTCCATTGAAAGGAGTGGACGAGAGCAATGCACTTGTGCTACCCGCTGCCAAAGCTAAGAAAACTAAAGTTCAAGACAAACCACAAAACAAGAAAAGGCCTCTAACCAAAAAACAGAGGAAGAATCTTGAAAAGGTTTTGGAACTCAAAGAGAAGAAAACACACGTAAGAATTGTCTGCATGTTCTGTTTGACAATGCACATGCATAGTCTTTATGTGAAACAGCCTCCTTTAGCCACATTTGACATTGTCGTGAACACACTTTTTGAGACTGTATTTTATTTTAGACATTGTCTATATCCACACGTAACATGTCTCTTACCCTCCCTCTCTTTTTGTTTAGAGAGCAGACATCTTGACAAAGCTAGCAGAAGTGCAGCTGCCAGAGTCTGAGCTGAAGTTGCTGTATACTACAGCTAAACTGGGCACAGGAGATAAACTCTACCAGGCAAAAGAGTGAGATGCGCATTACTGCTTTTTAAAGTTTATTGTGTACACAGGCATGCAATCACTGAATTGAACACACAAACAAACCACAGTCATTTTTCAATACTGCCAAGCGTGTTTTTTAAATGTATACACAGGCAGTTTATTTTGAGGTTTTTGTATGTGTATGTCAGGTGCTTGCGTGTTTGTGTTTGAACAGCACCACTGAGGAGACATCTGTCGCAAGCTCTGGCCCATCACGCATCAGTAGCTTAAGCGGGGCAAACCGCAAGAGGAAGAGGAGACGTGAGGATGAAGACGAGGATGATGATAAAGAACAGCAGGAGAAGCAAGAGTCGGACTCTTCCTCAGAGGAGGAATCAGATGAAGAGGCGACAGGAGCGGAGGAAGTATCGAAAGAGAATGATGAACTGGGGCAACCAATGGAGTTGAAGACTGAAGAACAAAAAATACAGGACAAGAAGGAAGATGAAAAGAGAGAAGTGAAGAAAGAAGCTGCTCCCTCCAGTAGTAAAGAGCCATGCCAGCCAGCTGTGTTCATCCCTGTGGACAGACTACCGGAGATACAGGTGTGTGTGTGTGTGTGTGTGTGTGTGTGTGTGACTAGCTTTGCAGTATGTACATTTTAAACATGGGGTTTCATTGTGTACTGTATATAGAGCAATTATATGCAAGATATCAGTCCTGCAAGCTGATCTCTATCCCATTGCCCTCATATTGGCTTGCCTATAGACTTGTTTCACACCTCAACATTCCGAGGTTCTAAAAGCATTCCATGGTAGTAAACTGAACATTCTATCATTGAAATGCATTGGATTTATGCCTCTTTCTGACTTGAAAAAAATGGGTAATAACATTTAAAATAAGTCTAAATTCACTTTCTTTCAAATAATACACATTTGAAGCACGCAAATTTGGAGGTCCCGAGTAGATAAAAGTGGTTTTACATTTATGTGCATGAAGCTTCAAACTATTCGGGACCTCCCAATTTGTGTGCTTCAAATGTGTATTATTTGAAGGAAAGTGAATTTAAACATGTTTGAAATGTTATTACCCATTTTTTTCAAGTCAGAAAGAGGCATAAATCCAATGCATTTCAATGATAGAATGTTCAGTTTACTACCATGGAATGTCGGAATGTTTAGGTGTGAAACAAGTCTATTGTGTTCATAGAGGAAGACACTTCTTGACTCTACATAATAATACAGTGCGTGTGTATGGGCAAGCATGCATACGCGTCTCTGTGTGTACTGTATGTATGAACTTAAGGCTGTTTGTTTGTGTGAATGTACTGCATGTGTCTGTGCTTCTGTGAATAACGTGCTTCTGTGTGTTTGTGTGTGTGTCTGTGTGTGTGTGTCTGTGTGTGTGTGTGTGTGTCTGTCTGTGTGTGTGTCTGTGTGTGTGTGTGTGTGTGTGTGTGTATATAGGCGGGCCGTCTGAAGCTGCCAGTTCTGGCTGAGGAGCAGGTGATAATGGAGGCCGTGAGGGAGAACCCCTGCATTGTCCTGTGTGGAGAGACGGGCAGTGGAAAAACCACACAAGTCCCACAGTTCCTCTACGAAGCCGGCTATGCCAGGTAATAACACACACACACACACACACACACACACACACACACACACACACACACACACACACACACACACACACACACACACAGTATACACAGAGGGATCCAGATACCTGTGTATAATGGCTGTGCAAACGTTTGGGTGATGGTGACACCTAGTGGTGAATGATGCAACTACAGGCAAAAAAGTTTCTCCTTGTATTATGCTACATATCTTAGACATGTTTTAGACAGCACACATATTTGGATCACACACACACCTCACAGTAGGACTCTCACTGGGTCCACAGTCTGAGTTCCACAGCTCTGATGCAAAAGTGACTTTGCCTGGGAGAAACACACACTCAGATGCCTTACAGAAGGAATCAAGAACTGTACTGTATGTCAAGTGGACCTGGATGTTTCCATCGACAGGATTCACATTGATTTTCAGAAAAGACCCTGATTTCAACAACATACCGGCTTTCATAAGGCTTTCTGACCGGAAAGCAATCAATGGCATAAATATTGATAAAATCCTGCCAATGTTTACCCCCTAGCCAGCTCTGCTACAAAGCTGGCTACAATACACACACACACACACACACACACACACACACACACACACACACACACACACACACACACACGCACAGCTCACAGGTGCCTCAGTTGGCTTCATGAGATTACCGGTAGATACACATTCAATGAATGTCTGCCATACTGAATCCATCAACAAGGTACAGAAACACACACACACACACACACACACACACACACACACACACACACACACACACAGTATACCAGTGGTTCTCAAACTTTTTCTGTCATTACCCACTTTAAAAGACAGAGAATTTTCACGCCCCACCCGAAGGCTCAATTTGCACACAATATCTCTGTGAGGAATACTTTGCGAGTACAGGATTTTACATTACGCAGAATTTCCAGAATTTTCATGTTACTAATTCAAAGCCAAGTTTCCCTCAAACCCCTCATCACAGCAACTAGCAAAAAACACCATTGGAAGAAAGCTCAATGTATTGTCATATGCGCATATCTGACAAATAGCTGTGAATTCGGGGGGCATGGTGCAGTCGTTAGTCGTTTACAAAGAGATGTCTCGCGCCCCACCTGTCATGTGTCTGCGCCCCACTAGTGGGGCCCGCCCCACAGTTTGAGAAACACTGCAGTATACACAGAGGGATCCAGATACCTGTGTATAATGGCTTTGCAAACGTTTGGGTGATGGTGACACCTAGTGGTAAATGATGCAACTACAGACAAAAAAGTTTCTCCTTGCTACATATCTTAGACATGTTTTAGACAGCACACATATTTGGATCCTCTATTCTGTTACAGGCTACTCAGATTCACATTCAGTTTTGCAGCCAAGCAAAGCTTAAGCCACTGAAATACATGGGTTATTTTCCTATGCCATATTTTGTAATGCAATATTATTGATATGAGAAATTGATTTTTTAGAATTGATACCATAAATTGCCACTACAATTTTAATTGTTACTAAAAAAAAAGGAGGAATAGGAGGAATAATCTAACAACTGAAATCCCATAAATTCCTGCACAACACTTTCTTTTATTTTGGTGATGGCATGCAGCGCTCTATAAAAGTGTGTGAAAGTCACACAGCACCCCCTTGTGGCTGGTTTTTGTCATGATCTGGGTTAGTGTTAGGGTTAGTGTGTTCTGTGAATGTTGCATTACCAATACCAAGTCAGAAGATTCATATTGACAAACTTGTGGACTACTTGTGAGATTTAGAGATGTAATAGATTTTTCAGAAGCTCTGAACATCTGATTTCCTCGACCTTTACAGAAAGGGGAAACTTGATTGAAAATGAATGGCTGCATCTAATCTTGTTTCAATGACTCTCTCTCTCTCTCTCTCTCTCTCTCTCTCTCTCTCTCTCTCTCTCTCTCTCTCTCTCTCTCTCTCTCTCTATCTCATGATTTTCCTTTTCATTCTCTTTCACACACATTCTTACTCACTCTCTCAGTGGCAATGGGATCATTGGAGTGACGGAACCTAGGAGAGTGGCAGCTGTCAGCATGTCTCATCGCGTTGCCAAGGAGATGAACATGTCAACAGGGTATGATGACATCACTACAGCTGGTTGTCAACCGCACTTTTACTCATCCTGATGTGTCCATTTTAAGCCAGGAGACTGCTGTAACTTCTGTGTGTGTGTGTGTGTGTGTGTGTGTGTGTGTGTGTGTGTGTTAACAGGGTGGTGTCGTACCAGATCAGATATGAGGGGAATGTGACTAAGGACACAAAAATTAAATTCATGACTGATGGAGTTCTGCTGAAAGAAGTGCAAAAGGTAAAAATACACAACCACACACACACACACACACACACACACACACACACACACTCACACACACACTCACACACACACTCTCTCTCTCTCTCTCACACACTCTCTCACACACACACACACACACACACACACACACACACACTTACACACACACTCACACAGACACACACAAACACACTTATGTTCAACCTCTCATACACACACACACACACACACACACACACATTCACACACACACACACAAACACAACCTCACACACACATACATACACATAGACATACATACACATAGACACACACACACACACACACACACACACACACACACACACACACACACACACACACACACACACAAACACACCTATGTTCAACCTAATACAGTTATACAGTGGGTAGTACAGGTTTAGTTGCACACATACTGTACATTTGTACACATAAGCTTGCACATTGTGACTGGTGATTGGTTGGTGTGTTGTGCAGGACTTCCTGCTGCAGAAGTACAGTGTGATCATCATAGATGAAGCCCACGAGAGGAGTGTGTATACAGACATCCTCATCGGACTCCTGTCCCGCATTGTACCATTGCGCAACAAGGTAACACATACTGTACTCTCTCTCTCTCTCTCTCTCTCTCTCTCTCTCTCTCTGTCTCTCTCTCTCTCTCTCTGTCTCTCTCTCTCTCTCTCTCTCTCTCAAAAATGCGCATTGTACCATTGCGCAACAAGGTAACACATACTGTACTCTCTCTCTCTCTCTCTCTCTCTCTCTCTCTCTCTCTCTCTCTCTCTCTCTCTCTCTCTCTCTCTCTCTCTCTCTCTCTCTCTCTCTCTCAAAAACGTGCATGCGCGCACACACACCTTAATTGCATACGATCCAGGCCACCCACTTGTCATCCCTATCTACACAGATGATATACAGTACAGACCAAAAGTTTGGACACACCCCCTCATTCAATGTGATTCATTTATTTCCAGGACAATTTATATTGTAGATTCTCACTAAAGGCATCAAAACTATGAATGAACACATATGAAATTATGTACTTAACAAAAAAGTGTGAGGTTATGACAATATTTTGGACCTGAACCCGATCAAGATGGTTTGGGGCGAGCTGGACTGCAGAGTGAAAGCAAAAGAGCTTTCAGGTGACTACCTCTTGAAGCTCATCAAAAAAATAAAAAGAGTACAAAGCCGTTATCAAAACAAAAGAAGCATACTTTGATGAAACAAGAATATAAAACATGTTTTCAGTTATTTCACACTTTTTTTTTATAAAGTACATAATGCCACGAGTTCATTCATAAGTTTGTTTATTTTGTAGATTGTCACTGAAGGCAACAATCATGAAAATAAAGTAAATAATTTAATGGGAAAGTGTGTCCAAACTTTTGGTCTGTACTGTACTTTATTCTGTATATGAATAGTTGTGTATGTATTGAAGTTGTTTTATATTGTCTGTGCATGCTTTTATTACTATTTATAGAAAGGCCTTCCAATGAAGCTGGTGATCATGTCCGCTACTCTGCGTATAGAGGACTTCACTCAGAACCAGAAACTCTTCCCTACACCTCCACCTGTCATCAAGGTTCTCTTTCTCTCTCGCTCTCTCTCTCTCTCTCTCTCTCTCTTTCTCTCACTCTTCCTTTCTCTCTATCTATCTATCTTCACCTCTTTCTCTCTTTTTCTCTTCACCTCACTCTCTGTCTCTCTCTTTCTCCTTCTTTCTTTCTCTCTATGTCTATATCTTCACCTCTTTCTCTCTTTCATTTCACTTCTCTCTCTCTTTTCACCTCTCACTTTCTATCTCACTCTTG
>JAODXP020000019.1:21681428-21683928 GCA_027497455.2 Sardinella longiceps
ATCTGATTAATCACAAAATTTTTCAATGATTAATCGTGATTAATCACTTTTAATCGCAACTCATTTACTCCAGTAAGAATGTGGATGCTAGGGTTGGATCCTTATTTTGCCCTGTAAAGGCCCGGTACTAAATAGTTGGCTTTGTTTGTCTCAAATGGGGCAATTCACACCTGTCCCCTACCCCCAAGGATTCCCCAAACATGTTTTTGGACAGTCAGGAGCTAGGCCATGATCTTTGTATAGTTTGACTTGATAGCCAAGCCTTTTTCGATCTAAAATTGAACATAATACATGCCATGAAAGTGGAACCATATCCATCAGGATTAATCTGAGTTAATTTTTTTAATCCGAGTTAATTTTTTTTGATTAATCACGTGATTAATCAGTTAATTTTTGCCAGCACTAATTATTTGACATGCATTGCCTTTGAAAGTGCACCCTAATGTTTTGTGTGTGCGTGTGCGTGCGTGTGTGTGTGTGTGCGTGTGTGTGTTCGCAGGTGTTCCGCCCCCCTCCCGCGGGTGCAAGGCTGTGTGTGGTGGCCACTAACGTGGCGGAGACATCAGTGACCATTCCCGGCGTGCGCTACGTGGTGGACTGTGGGCGCGTTAAACAGCGTTTCTACGACCGCGTCACTGGGGTCTCCTCCTTCAAAGTCACATGGATCTCCCAGGCCTCGGCCAATCAGAGGGCAGGACGAGCTGGCAGAACAGAGCCTGGGCACTGCTACAGGTGTGTGTGTGTGTGTGCGTGTGCGTGTGCGTGTGTGTGCTCATTAAACTGCTCATTTAACTGGTCATTAAAAAAGATTAAATTTGATTTTGTAATTGAAATGAAAAAACACACACACACACACACATACACACTCGTCCTCTGATTTGGCATAGAAATGTGAAGCCCTCTTAACCAGCTGTTATATCTCCCCAATCCAGTCTCTTCTGAGGATATAATTTAGAATGTATAAATACAAATTGCTCTTATGTCAACTCTTTGGTTTGTACTTTGTGCATATATGGAGAAGTTGTCTTTTTAAACGTGTGTGTGTGTGTGTGTGTGTGTGTGTGTGTGTGTGTGTGTGTGTGTGTGTGTGTGTGTGTGTGTGAATGCAGGCTGTACTCGTCAGCGGTGTTCAGTGACTTCAGTTTGTTTGCTGAGGCTGAAATCACTCGCAGGCCAGTGGAAGACCTGGTGCTTCAGATGAAGGACCTCAATATTCAAAAGGTGACCCCACCACATGCGTGTACATACACACACACACACACACACACACACATGTAACAGTACAGTTAAACAAGACAACTCTCATATATATATGGGCAATTCCAGCGTTATGGACGTGACATTTTCGTGCATTATTGATGAACAAAAGGCCAGATAACCTCTGCAAACCTAGCAGTATTTCACTTTTTTTCATATTCTTTTCATATTCTTCTGCAAACTCCATGGCTGAATACAGGCAAACAGAAAAAAATAATATCATGATTTGCATCATAAGAATATGAGCCTTTCAATTTGCGTTATGGACGTGACGAAAAACGGACAAACTTTTGAGAGAGCGTAGTTTTTGCTGTGAAGTGTGTGAAATTTCTAGAGAAATGTAAATATTACTACATTCATACCAAACAGGACACCTCAGTAAAGACAGAGAAAGACTTAATTTCAAATGTAAATGTAAAAAAAGTTGGTTTTCATTGGGAGACATGGCGTTATGGATGTGACGTTATGGACGTGACGTCTGGAAAAACCCTCCAAAACGATACAAAACAATTGTGAACGGTGGATTTTAACCTGTAACAAGATAAATAGTAATGTAACAATGAAAAATAACTGATAGCATTGCAGCTTTGTGTGTGTTATCACCCACTTATGCCCATTATAAGCCCCTCCATAGACTTACATTATAGCTGAATAGGGTAAAAATTTTAACAAACAGATATCCTTTCGAAACTTGCTCAGTTGAATATTTACATCGAGACAATACTTTTTTGTATTGGAAGTTTTCTGAAAGAATTTGTATGTCCATGTAGGTGAGACTTAAAGTTTTAAAGTGAGGTTTACTTTTTCGTGGAATTGCCCATATATATATATATATATATATATATATATATATATATATATATATATATATATATACACACTTACTTTTGGAGACACTTTTTGGAAACACGTGTGTGTGTGTACAATGGAGAAGTGGGGAATGGGAAATTCACCACCTACAACACACACACACACACACACACACACACACACACACACACACATGCATAAACATACACACAATGGTACCAAGGTGTTCATGAAGGGACATTGTTTCAAGTATACACAGCTACCCATACCTAAATGGCAGGAGCTACCTAAACAAACAGCACTAAACTTTCTTTTGTGTGTTTAGTGTTTGTGCTACATGGTGCACATGTATGTATGAATGTAGTCTGTATGGTGTCTTGTTTGTCCTGTCTGTCAGCGTGTTTCCTGCATGTAGTTGTGCACATGTGTGTGT
>JAODXP020000019.1:21689310-21722922 GCA_027497455.2 Sardinella longiceps
CATGCATGCTGCAGGATAGATGCAAATTGCAGAATAAAAGTGAAAGTATTTTCTATAAGAAAGAAACTCAAGTTTATTGCCTTGTCAGTCACAGTAATTCTTCTGTCATCTTTCCCCCACGGCCTCCAGGCAAATTTTTAATATCCTCTTAACTGATTTAAAGTTTTCATTTTAAAATGAAAGTCAATGCAAAGTTTAGACTTCATCTGTACTGTAGATCTTCAAACAGAAAAAATTAAATGCACCAATGAAATGTTTTATGAAATTTGTTAGCATAATAATAATAATAAAAAAAATCCTTTAACAAAGACTAACGTTTGTCTTGGCTCGGTTCTGCGTATCCACCACACCCATATCACTCAGTAACTTATCATTCAAATATGAATTTGATTTACACATGTCATGATGGCTCAGGTTGTCTGTATGTACGCCCATACACACCTTGCCTAAGTATGTGAGATTGATATTTCTTGGTATGAGTAAAGACCTTGAAAGACCTCTCTTATGGAATGCAATAAAACGGACGTGCATAGATATGATCTGAACTCTAATGCCCTAGTGAGCAGCACTTCTGCACGCACAGCATTCAGAGGTAGATACAGGTGCATTTATCAAGTACACACGTTCATGCTCATCTCACTAACCACTTCTAAATTAATACATCTCTGGCGTATTAAACCTGACAGGAGAACACCATGTTTTCATGGTGTTATCAGTTGTCAAATAACTATTTCATTTTTTTTCCCCCTTTAAAGTATTGTGGATTTCAGTGTGTTTTGTTTGTATCATGAGTTCTTTTAAAGGAGAAATTTGGTGTGATAAGGACCCAAAGTATTGCAACATCATTGAAAGTTTGAACGTTTGCCGGGGTGCAGAATTTTGAGACATTTGTGCAGGCCGGAGAAGACCACTTGTTAGTTGTAGCTTCCGGGGGCAGTAGTTATCTGTACAATTACTCAGTTTTCAATGCCTAGTTTTAAATGTTGGAACTATACTTAAACTATAAACAAAGTGTGGGGCTATTTTGAGTCTTTCTATGGTTTAAACAGCGATTTGGCTACTAACACCTATCTAGATTCCCCCGGAAGCTACAACGTGCAAGTCGTTCTCTCCGGCCAGCAAGAACGTATCAAAATTCTGTTTCCGGCAAGTGTTCCAACTTTTTATGACGTTACAATATACTTTGGATCCTTATCACACCACATTTCTCCTTTAAGGTATTTATCCATCCATCCATCCATTCAGCAAAGCACAGCTTTGGCCCTGATAGCTAGGCCTAAGCAACTTAAAATACGATTTCATGATTTTTGACAAAAAAAAAAAAAAACAGTATCTTGAAATATTTCCATGTTCTCCTTTATGTACAATAAAAAAACTAATAGTAAAACTGATAGGCACGGCCTTATGTGGCCTCCATTTCATTTGGAAAGAACCCAATTGTGCAACTGCGCCTTTTGTCCAATCAGAAATGACAGCCCAATGTGACTTCTTTGGTGACCTTAGACATATTTTTTGTGTTTGCTACTAATTGATTGATTGATTGATTGAATGAATGAATGAATGAATGAATGAATGAATTACTGTATCATGATTCTTTCTTCTTTTCCTCAGAGATGAAAGATGAAAACACTATCATTATTGTAATATTTAATATTTTATGTATTAATGGTTGAGCCCTAAATTTGTACACTTAGGCTATAGTAATATATTTTATTAGCTTCCAGGAGGGATATCCAACAAAACCACAGACCCAGGGGTAAAAAAGCATTAAGGAAGTTAATTTTAATGAGAGGAGAGTTCATATTACATATTTCAGAGAACACATCCTATTTCAGAGAAACCTAACCAAAAGTTCTTGTGAGTATTTTTTTTAATTATTTTTTTAATGAAATTAAAAACACAATAAAAACACAATTTTAACCTATTGACTGCCCAAGTATAAAGATGATAATGATTCTTAGTTTGGGTGTTTGAGGTTCCCAGGTCTTAGATGATAGGTTAGGGGTAATGTAGTTATAGGAAGGTATTTATATTTGCAGTGAAACAACATGCCGAATAGTTATGATATCAGTTTCATGATATGGTGCAGTTCTCCCTTTTGGGCCTTAAGCCTTTAGCCAGTGCTTTAGCCTCTGCTTTCTCTGCTTTTTTTCGAATGCCGTCACGAGCGCTGTGGAGATCAGCATAAATGATGCTGTCCATCTCACTGAGATGAATGGCTCCTGGCTGCTGGCTCATCTCTAGCTTGACTCGTATTTCTTCCAGTTTCTTCATAGCTTCATCAGTCTCTTGCTGAGGCCCATCACGTAGGTTCTTGAACTTCTTCTCTAGTTTCAGCTTGATCTTGGAGATTTCGCCAACCAAAAATGGGACGTCTTTCTCTTTGTCATGATATGCAAGTTCCAGTTCTTCCAATTTCTGTTGTAACAATCTCATCTCTCTTCCTGTGATCTTCTCTTCTGTCTCCTCAAACATGGCAGTGGTGTAGAAGCTTCCTCCGTTTTTCTGAATCATCTTATCAATCTTATTGAGCAGAGAAATGGCCTGTTGTTTCTGTGTGCCTTTGTCTTTGTTGCAGAAGACATGGTACCGACCACCACAGTCTGCGATCAGTTTCTGTAAGTCAGATGGGCTCCGTTTAATGTATTCTTCAATGGACATCTCCTCATCACTCAGCGCCTCTCCTTTGGTGAAGCCCACCATTGTGTAAGCTTTAGCATACTCGCCAAAGATCTCCTGGATCAAGATCACCGTCTCTCTCTCCTCTTGGGTGAAGCGACCAACAGAGATCAGCAGCAGGAACACATGGGGCCCTGGAGAAGCCATGGCAATGCATTTCCCAATCTCCTCCCTAATTGTATCATTGGAGACAGCTGTATCGAACAGACCTGGGGTGTCAATAACATGTACCATTGTTGAACCAATTAATGACTTTCTTTTCTCACATTGTTTTGTGACAGATGACATTAGAGCTGAGGATTTAAATCTATTGTCTCCCAGGATGGTGTTTCCTGTGGCGCTCTTTCCAACTCCAGTCTTTCCAATCAGGACCAGCCGCACATGGTCAGCTGCAGAGAAGGTGAGAGATTATAATATGATTTATAATCAAAACTTGGAAACACTTTCTATGAACCCAGTATTCATAGAGCATTATAAATGCATTCATAAAGAGTTATAACACATTCATGAAGTCTTATAACTAATGACATTAATGTCCATAAGTGTTTATACATTCTCATGTCTGTACTCAAAGCATTATAATGTTATCTTATGTCCCAAGTGTCACAAAGCATTATAATGCTTAAAGGAGACATAGAATGGAAAACCACTTTTACATTGGTTTTGATGAATTAAGAGAGTTTGTGGATGGTCAAAGAGCTATCATGAACATGATGCATGGTTCTGCCCTCTTTCATATGGAAATCCTACATTTAGAAATAGCCATTAAATGATGGGCGAATCAGAACAAAGCCTACAAATGATGTCAAATAGCACAAAGCCATTGCAGTTCAATTAAGGTGACCAGAGTGAGGCGTTGTTTAGGCAAAAAATAAATTTCAATACACATCTTAAATATGAGGTGTTAACTAGGCTTGTAAAATATCACTTGATCTTCTTTTTGACAAAATACAATTGAATATATTGTATTTTAACATCATAGAACAAGGTACAATACTCAATTAATCCATTCTATGTCATCTTTAAATTTCTTACATGTCTTTTTATGTGTGTACATGTAGTTGATCATGCTGCATAATGATGAGTTACAAGTAGTCAGTGCATACCCTAAGTAAAGTAAGATGAGCACATTATGAAAATGAATAAGGCACCATAACAAACACTAACTAGAAAAGCGCTCAGAGAGCGCAGACCTCCACCAAGATAATGTGGTCACAGATGGTGTTCTGGATCACCGATTGCCACCAAAATCGAATCAGTTCTTACTTGTCTGAATACACACGTTGTCCGAAAATTTCATCTAAATCCGTGCAGTACTTTTCGAGTTATCTTGCTCACAGACAGACACACACACAGACTCACACACGCCGACAAAACATAACCTCCTTGGCGGAGGTAATTATGTTCCCCTGGTATCAAAAGACCAAAGAAGGTTATAATGCTTTGTGACACTTCAAGGGCTTATATGATAACATTGTAATTCCTTATGAGAACCGTCATGAAAACATATAATCAGTTATGAATTCTAATGTTATAAACCTTCATGAATGCATTATAACCCTTTTGAATGCAATTACAATGCTCTATGAATACTGGGTTCATAGAAAGTGTTACCCAAAACATTCTAGAAATATACAGTACTTTTTACTGCATACACATAGGCATGTTTAGGGGCTGGATGCAAAACCTTTACTATTCTCTGCTAAACTCACCATATCTGCATATGGATAGAATTTAATCAACTGATATGTATACTATAAATAAAAGGAATAATTTCATAGGAGTTCCAAACATTTTCAATCGTCCTAGACGAGTGTTGTACCTGACTGTCTCCTCTCTCTTTCAAGCCCTAGAGAGAAGGATGAATAAAACATATTTAAACAATTAGTGTTATCAATATGCAATTGACTTATGTAAGCAAACAGTTTAAACAAAAAATGTTTTCCAAAATGTTAAAGAACCTTACATGTGTTGAGTTTCTTTGAGAACCTAAATGGTGTCGCCACATTGTCTTGTTCATCCATAGCTGTGGGCTCTGGTGGAATATCAAGCTTTTGAGGTCTTGGCTTAACAGCTGGTGTAGTCATGACAGTTTGTGTTATAGGACAGGGAAGAGTAACAGGAACTGTATCGGAATGAGATATTCTGTGGGAAAGTGATAGTACATTGGCTAAAGATGTTACAATATAGAGAATCTTAAAAAGTAAAGACAACACAATAACCTCCATATACCTAAAACTCAATTAATACTATTCATTCTCATGTTAATAGGATTTGTGTAATAATTATGATTGGTTACAATAATATTAAAAAATATGCAACATCACATTAGTTCTTGCATTAGAGGTGCAGTAAATCACATTAGCCCTTTTTGGGGAAAAATGTAATTAAGTATTTTAGTGTTTTAGTGGATGTTAGTATCATTGACATCATGAGTAGATAATATGCTATATAATATATAAGTCACAGTACAAAAAATTATTTTGATATTTTGCTTTTGATACAGTTTTCTTTTCTTTTACCAGTACATCCAACATTGGAATTAGTACATTAACCTACATGAACTTCATTATCATGCAAGATTTTTCAATGTCCTGTTCTTGTTTCTTGATCTACATATTGTATGTGTCTATGATATTTTCAAAATGGGTGTGCATAACACTGGCAACAACACAACTATATTACTACTACTACTACTACTACTACTACTACTACTAATAATAATAATAATAATAATAATGTTACATTCAATATATTGTTAATGGCAAACTCTCACCACTAACATTATTATCTCAGTACTATCATAATGGTCATTGTTCATAAACTAAATCTGAACAGGAATTAGAGCCTACCATGAGATGTCTTCTGTTCTCACCTCTTCAGTTCCTTTGTGTCACTCTTTATCCTGAGTACTGTGTGATATCTGTAATGAAATGTGACTGAGCTGGGTGTGTGGTAGAACATTCAGAAAGTAAAAGTATTTTGAAAGATGTTGATCAACATTTCACAGATTAAATCGTGCTTACAACCACAAGACGGTGCAACCCACAGACAAAGGGGCTGCAGCCCTTCTACTTGTCATCAATAGCCAATAATTGTGGCAAATAACACTTTTGTTAGGTACTAATTTAATGAATGTAAACACACCCACAAACACACATGCACACACACTATTAGCTTTCCATCTCATAGGCCCACACAATAAAACCAACAAAGTGAATAGACAATGGTGCGTCACAGGTCATGCAGCACCAAACATACAGGCACATCCACAGTTAAACAGGTTGCAAAGTAAACATTGTTTTTGTGGGTAAATATCCATCCTATGTCTAATGTTAGTTGCAGGTTTTTGATTTCTGTATAAAATTCTCATTTTGCATGTCAGTAAATCATAATTTCTCCTAATAGCCTATTTGCATTATTCTGTAATATTCAAGACATTTTCCCCACCAAGTAACATTTATTTCCTGTTTTCATAAGGTAATTATTTTTCAGGCAGAAATTTAATTATATCACCTTGCCCTCACTATCTGGTGCTACACGCCCTGTTAGACTGGTTTGGGAGTTCTACTTATTATTTTTCTGATGACATGTGGCTGTTTTGTTTGCTTTATTAAAATAAATTGGCAGATCTTTCTGCAGTGTCTGCCAACACAGGTAGGCAGTGCCAGCTTAACATGCCATGAAACACTGCTTCTGTTTACTTTGTATTCAGTGTGTAATTCCATTTCCATTAATTAGAATCTCAATTATTCAGAGTGGAAAACATTGCATTGGTTTGGGCATCAAAATCTGAGAAAGGTCCCAATCTCCCTCCCCATTCTTAAAGTGAAGAAACTATCCGAAGTGTCCCTTGAAATGTCTTGATGAGGGAATGAATTTGCTTGTGATAATGCAACACATAACCTAGCATCACTGTAAACTGGCTCAAGATTAGTTAACATAACAGTTCACAGACGTTCATGCAGCCAACAACTGATTTGTGAGTGTCTGGCTCATTCAATGTTAATTTGTTCCCTGAAATTCTGATCTTACTTTTGAATAACATTAAGTTACTACTACTGCTGTCAAACGATTAAAAAAATTAACCTGATTAGGGATCACAAAATTAAAAAAATTAACCTGATTAGGGATCACAAAATTTTGCTATGATTAATCGTGATTAATCACTTTTAATGGCAACTTATTTCCTCCAGTAAGAATTTGGATGATAGGGTATGTTGGATCCTTATTTCGCCCTGTAAAGGCCCTGATACTAAATAGTTGGCTTTGTTGGTCTCAAATGGGGCAATTAACATCTGTCTCCTAACCCTAAGGATTTCCCAAACATGTTGTTGGACATTCAGGAGCTACTGTAGGCCATAATCTTTGTATAGTTTGACTTGATAGCCTAGCCATTTTCTATCTGAAATTGAACATAATACATGCCATGAAAGTGGAACCATATCCATCAGGATTAATCTGAGTTAATTTTTTTAATCCAAGTTATTTTTTTTGGATTAATCACGTGATTAATCAGTTAATTTGCCTGCACTAGTTACTACTACATGCACGAGCAAGGTCATGTTCTCATGACTGGGTGGTTTCATATAGCCTCCATTCCGTTGGCATTGTAGGTTTTTTTCTATACAACATAGACATGCAACATGCTCCATGGTGTTTTTTGCCCCCAGCGGCACCTTCCAGGCAGCACAGCCTGAAAGACACTACAATTTCCCTGAACTTAACCACCTCAACCCTCATCTTAAACCTAAATTGGGTGAAGTAGTGTCTTTAGGGCAGCGCTGACAGGAAAGCACCATCGAGGGCAAAAAATACAGTACCATGCAACATATTTGTTGCTTATAAACCTTGGTTTAATGTATGATGAGTTGAAAAGACGGACTTTGCATCTGAACATTTCTTTATTACTTAAAGCATTGGAATACAAAAAACAACCTTTTCAAATTGTGCTAAAAATCAGATCAAGTTCAAAAGATGACTTTTATGAATCCCACAAGACAAAATTGCATAGCTTTAATTAAATGACATTACATTAATGACATTACTTCCCTTCATTCCAATACATACAAAACATACACTCCAGGAGAAAAAAGGTCCTCTACCATCTTTCACTCGATCTACTGTTTTTTCTCCATCATTGTTTTTTCTAGATTGAATTCATCTGAAAAAACCACAAGGGCAGATCTGATTCTAACCTGACCTCTTCAGAACTCTTCCAATCCTTTCTTGCACTTTGCAGTTCAGTTCAGTTCAGTTCCCAATGTTGTCAACAAGCTTACATTACCAAACATGATAAATAGAAATGACTACATAATAGAATAACATAACCAATATGTTGATATATGATATATATGGGCAATTCCACGAAAAAGTAAACCTCACCTTAAAACCTTAAGTCTCACCTACATGGACATACAAATTCTTTCAGAAAACTTCCAATACACAAAAGTATTGTCTCGATGTAAATATTCAACTGAGCAAGTTTCGAAAGGATATCTGTTTGTTAAAATTTTTACCCTATTCAGCTATAATGTAAGTCTATGGAGGGGCTTATAATGGGCATAAGTGGGTGATAACACACACAAAGCTGCAATACTATCAGTTATTTTTCATTGTTATATTACTATTTATCTTGTTACAGGTTAAAATCCACCGTTCACAATTGTTTTGTATCGTTTTGGAGGGTTTTTCCAGACGTCACGTCCATAACGTCACATCCATAACGCCATGTCTCCCAATGAAAACCAACTTTTTTTACATTTACATTTGAAATTAAGTCTTTCTCTGTCTTTACTGAGGTGTCCTGTTTGGTATGAATGTAGTAATATTTACATTTCTCTAGAAATTTCACACACTTCACAGCAAAAACTATGCTCTCTCAAAAGTTTGTCCGTTTTTCGTCACATCCATAACGCAAATTGAAAGGCTCATATTCTTATGATGCAAATCATGATATTATTTTTTTCTGTTTGCCTGTATTCAGCCATGGAGTTTGCAGAAGAATATGAAAAAAAATTGTGAAATACTGCTAGGTTTGCAGAGGTTATCTGGCCTTTTGTTCATCAATAATGCACGAAAATGTCACGTCCATAACGCTGGAATTGCCCATATATATATTGATATACAGTATACTTTACCTTTGACCCTTTTACTTTCTCTTAGCCAAAACACATTTTCTTGATGATCTATGTCAACATATGGTGCATTTTTGCTTGTTGTGTTGTAAGGTCTTAGCCATCGCCTTTGCTTCAGCTTTCTCTGCTTGTCGTCGAATGCTATCACGACTTCTTGCCAGCTCAGTAAAAACTTTCTCATCTATTTCCTTGATCTTCTTGCCATGGTTTTTCTCCAGGTTGGCTCGTAACTCTTCGAGTTTCTTCATGTCTTCATCTCGCTCCTTGAGAGCTTCATCCCGCAGGTTCTTCAGTTTCTTCTCCAGGGCCAACTTGATCTTCGACAATTCGCTAACTAGATAGGAGACTTCACTGTCTTTATTTGCATTCTCCAATTCTTCCATTTTCTGCTGTAAGAGTCGCATCTCCCTTGCTTTGATCTTCGCCTCTGTCTCCTCAAACATGGCAGTGGTGTAAAAGCTTCCTCCATTTTCCTGAATCATCCTATCAATCTTGTCCAGGAGAGACTGGACCTGTTTTTGCCGTGTGTCTTTTTCCTTGTTGCAGAAAACATGGTACCGGCCACCACAATCTGCAATTAGCTCCCGTAAAGCAGATGGGCTTTTTTCAATGTACTGCTTAATGGGTATACCCTCATCCTTAAGCTCCTCTCCTTTGGTGAAGCCCACCATTGTGTACGCTTTAGAGTACTCTCCAAAGATCTCCTGGATCATCTTCACCGTCTCTCTCTCCTCTTGGGTGAAACGTCCCACGGAGACCAGCAGCAGGAACACATGAGGTCCCGGCGAGGACATGGCGATGCATTTCCCAATCTCCTCCCTAATTGTGTCATGGGAGACAGCTGTATCGAACAAACCTGGGGTGTCAATGACCTGCACCATTTTAGACCCAACAACTGTTGACCTTCTCTTACATTTTGTTGTGACAGACCCCATTAAAGCAGAGGATAAAAATTCCTTCTTTCCAAGGATCGTATTTCCTGTTGCACTCTTCCCAACTCCAGTCTTCCCAATGAGGACCAGCCGTACACAATCCACTAAAGAGGAAGATACATAGAGATACATACATTTTTAACAAGAGGCAAATATTATTATTATTATTTTTTTTTGTAAATGTGATAAATTGTGTCTTGTGGTAGGGAACAGGAATTGTGACTATACCTTCATGAATTTTCTCTCTTTCAAGCCCTGCAAAGAGAGAGAGAGAGAGAGAGAGAGAGAGAGAGAGAGAGAGAGAGAGAGAGAGAGAGAGAGAGGAGAGAGAGGGGGGGGTTCTAAGTTGAACTCATGAAAACCTCACTCCAACCCAAATTTTAAAAGGCTTGGCTGGAATTACTGTACATATTCTGTACATATTCAAAATTCTCTCCTAAAAATGCCATAGCAAATCTATGAAAATCATGCTAAATATCTGATTTTAATTCATGCTTACATGTGTTGAGTTTAAAAGATTTTACAGGTGTCTCAGTACTTTCAGGTGATAGTGCCCCCTCAGAATCTTGTCTTTGTCCTGCTGAGAACATAAACTTGGTCTTGGGCTTTGTCTTCACAGGTGGAGGACATTTAAGTATTTGCTTGAGGTGGAAACCACCAGTTTTCTCTATTAGTCCGTCTATTTTAGAGAAAAGTTCTTTAACTTGCTTGTTGTCTTGCTGTTCTGTATTGTCAAAAATTTGTATTTTCTTTCTAATTGCGTCTGGGCAGTTTTCCGCAGATGTTTTCTTGTTGTCGCCATGCGTCACAAGACCAATGGAGGAATCTGTTGCTTTTTCTCCAAAAGCTGACTGAATGATCACTAGTGTCTCTTCAAAGCTCCGGTCCACACCAGCAGGGGGCAGCACCAACAAAAAAACACAAGGCCCTGGGGATGTCTTGGTGACAATGGAGGCCATCTGTTTCTGTAGCTCCTCTTGGCTAATTTGGGAACCAAACAAGTCTGGGGTGTCGATGACGACCACATTTCTGTCACCAACAGCTCCGCTTGCAATTTGTGCTTTGAGAGTAACCGGTTCTGAGGAGGATGATGGACGTGTCTCGAACACCGCCTTCCCCAGGATGGTGTTCCCACATGAGCTCTTCCCCACTCCACTCCTCCCCATGAGAACAAGATTCAGCCCCTCACTAATCTTTGACACTGTTGGAGTAAAATCACAGAGATTTGGAAGCTTTGCTCAAATTAATGGGTCAAGCAGTATTCCTATTTCAGGTCAGACAATACATTAATAATCATTTGTAGATAAAGGACACTGGGTGACCAGATCACAGATGAAATTTGCCTGAACTTTCTACAGTTACCGGTAATACACTGTATTTAACATGAGTAATGGTTTAGCTTGAATAATCAGGAACAAAGTGGGTTTCCATGTATTTTGTTCCAAGGGAAAACCACAAAAATCGGACACTCTCTGTGGAAATCAGGGCACTCTGGTCAGATCACCCTATAATAGGTCCAAAACAACTTACTACTGTACTCTTATAGATGTATACTGCATGTGACATGAAGCCTGGGGCATAATGTGTATACTCATTTTACTACAGTGCTAATTTTACAAAACATAGCCCTCTTTTTAGTAAACAACCTGGTAAAATGGGCGCTCAAGTCAAACAATAATATTAAAAATATTCTCATTAAAAGACTTTTTGTGCCTCCAAGGCTCCTTATTTCTGTAGTGATTTATTAGACAAAGAATTTTGATGTAAAATGTTGTTTAACCACTTCAGGCCTTTTTTTAAAATCAGGTTTTGTTTTTCTTTTGTATGTCTTAGATTATCTCAGTGACATCTTGTCACCCATAGTGAGGGATGAAATAATATTGTAATGTCTGGCATACCAGACTGATGGGTCATGTATGAGGTGTAACAGCTGTGATTCAGATTGACGGGGATACTCTAGATTCCTTTTTATTTGGATTTCCAAAGCATGCCAAACTAATAAAGGTGTGGACAGTTTTCTAGCTGGTGCATTCAATTACAGTATGTTTCCCATGAAAGACAAATAATAATCTTTTAAAACGGTAAAAATGGGAGCTCCGGTGTGCATATTACTTTGTTTTTTACAGTGATACTTTCCTTTGATATCGCACCCAACAAAACATTTTTGGATGTGCGTGAGGACTAAATATTTTTACTAAATAATAATCTTGTCACATTTAATAATGAAAAGCTTGTTTGTTTTGTCTCTATGCCAAGTACAATTCCTCCAAGCAAATCAGCTGGAATGTGCAATACTTCCCATGTCCCTTTTGCATCTAACAAAGAAGCAGAAGAAAGGGAAGAACCAACAGTTCTTCATGCAAAGCAAATCAATTACCATACCAACTACCATAAAAGGAGGCAAATCAACTACCATACCACCTACTATGTGTTGTTTTTAGCAAATACATGTAACTAGGCTTATTTGATATGCATTTCCCTATGTGGGTGTCAGAATTAAATATATTTTTGGGGGGCTTTTTTTTGCCTTTAATCAGAAAATGAGAGAGAGATGGGGTGGGATCAGGAAATGGTGGTCTGACGCAATAGCCCACTGAGCCACGGCGCCCCCATGGGTGTCAGAATTAATATCCTCCATGCTTTTAAAATGATAGATGATAAACACTGCATAAAATGTGCCTTAAGAATTATTACCATGAGAAACTTAATGACTACCATATAGGGCTCAAACAAACTTTCTGTCTGCTCCTGATCTCTAGATGATAATCTTTGCATAAATCTGCAGGGACACACACACACACACACACATACTCTCTCTCTCTCTATCTCTCTCTCTCTACTAAAGAAATCATAGCTTACTGTTGAGATGAGAGACGGTTTGATTCCCCCCTGAAAAGATGTTTACTCTGAAGTATAAGAGAAAGAAGTAATAGATTAGTCATGCAATATTAATTTTAGGAATGAAATTAAAATCTGCAGGAAAGAAAAAAATGTCATATTATAGCCATAAATAGTAATTAATTCCCTTTTTACAATTGGTAGCAGGTAATGGCAGTAATATTACATTTCATTACACGTTGGGTAGTAACCTTTTTGTTCTTTGTAGTTCAAAAATTATTTCATAACAACAATCAAAGCCTACCGTAAGTAAGTGATGATGTGTTCTCTCTGAGTCTCATCTGTTCATGCACCATTCATGTCACCGTGATCTTTATGTACTCTTCAGTCCCCAGTGACAACTGTCGTGAAAGTTGATTGGATATATACCTGTATGGTGAAGGAATTTTTAGAAAGTGAAAGAACTTTGACGACAAGACGTGAGAATCTGAAGTGCGCTGTGGCGTGAGGCTTCCCCTGATAATAATCTGTGGACAATGTGCTGCCAAGTCCAATCTGGTTGAATGCTCTAGAGGTGAAATGAAAAGCTAACGTAGAGTTAACAAAATTTGTGAGAATTTGTTCAGTGAAAGCTGGACATCACTGTATTTCCAACAGTCACCTTCCTTCTCTTCTGGAGAATGAAACAAACACACACACACACACACACACACACGCACACAATCTTCAAAGATTTCACCTAACAATGGAAGGTGTGCATGACGTCTGCAGTTGCAAGATGGCTGGATGATTAAGCAAACTGATGTGACCTGATGTTAATAGAGAGCGAAAACCATGAAGACTAGAACAAGAGTTTCCAGTTTGATATGCACAGCTATATGGCATGAGGTTAGTTAAGTTCATGAGTTCAACACATTTTGTTACTGTTACTAAGTTAGAAGAGGCATGAAACACTTAAAGTTTTTACCGACTCTTTTGTTATTATCATCATCATCAACAGTGTGGCTTGCTACTGAATCTAATCAAATAATTCTTCTGAGACATAGAAGAGAATGGCAATAGTGTTGTTATCATATCGCTGGAATGCACCCATACAGTTGTCAAAGGTTGGCTTAGGCACAAGGCCTGTCTCACACATTGCTGCTTTTACACTGTGATGGTTAAAACCAGTTTTAGTCAATCATGTATAATGGTACGTAGATACCTTAGAATTTTGATGACGTTCACATCATTCATCAAAGCAACACTGTTTTATCAGCAAGTTAAACTCAATATAAATGGGGGCGCCGGCCGTGGCTCAGTGGCTAGAGCGTCAGACCATTACTACGGGGACCCAGGTTTGATTCCGACCCGAGGTCATTTCCCGATCTCACCCCATCTCTCTCTCCCACTTGTATCCTGTCCATCTCTATACTGTCCTATCTGATTAAAGGCAAAAAAGCCCAAAAAATATTTTTAAAAAAAAATTCAATACAAATGTAAAATGACTGACCTTTCAGATAATCATCGCTGAATGCACACAGAATGAGATGCTAAGTAATGGGAAGGTTGGATACTTTCTATTAGGCAAATGCATTGGAGCAGTTTGTTTACCACAAACAGACCGCAGCAGCTGACTCAGTTTGGCCAGGTTCCAATGCTTTGTTTTGAAACCACAGAATCCACAACATTCGTCATTCATGAATGATGTCAAAACATATTATTTGTGAACCATTGTATCTGTTGATTCTTGACACTACTGTATGTACACAGTATTTCTGAGTTACTTGGAGGCGGGTCTAGAATTTCTTTGAGGGTGTGGATTGGGAGGAATTTTGGATCCATATGAACACATACCTCTAGCAAATGAAGAGTTTTATTTATCATATTTATTTAGATGCAGAATTTTTGGCATTAGGCTGGTTCACTCCCCATTCTGGTTCACTCCCCATTTGGGTAATTGGTAATTAGTTTGTATCGATCACACTTTGCTATTTGTGGAAATAAATTGGATGATGCTGCATACTGCAACTCAATCTGTAAAGAAAATGTACACAGAAGTACAGTAGTTGCCTTTCAGAGATGGGCTACTGTGAATCACACACACACACACACACACACACACACACACACACACACACACACCAGAAGAATCTATAATATCAAAACTAGAAAAGGGTTCAGAGAGCACAGACCTCCGCCAAGGCAATGTGGTCACAGACACAATATAAATTCCAGATCATGTTCTGGGTCACTGATCGCTACCAAAATCGAATCACTTCTTGCTTGTCCCAATATACACATTGTCCAAAAATTTCATATAAATCCGTGCAGTACTTATCCTGCTGACAGACAGACAGACAAACAAACAAACAAATAAATAAATAAAACACAGACAAACCAACACGACCAAAAACATAACCTCCTTGCCGGAGGTATAATGGATGGATGCATGGATATCACTCAACATCTGAGCAAAGAGTTCTTCTCACCTTAAAGGAATAGTCCACCTCTTTATGAAAATTGGTTATTCACCCTCTTACCCGGAGTTATATTATGTGGGTAAGAGCATTTTGGTCTCGGTGCATGCATTGTCCTAGTCTGGCAACCCCAATTTTACCTTTAACTTAGCATAGGCACTGGAAAGTAAAGTTGCCAAAGAGTTGCTATCTGGCAATCTGGTCTATGTTAAGCTAAAGCTAAAAAATGGGGAAAATTGGTGATGTCATACTAGGAAAACACAGGCACTGAGACCAAAATGCTTTTACCCACATATGTAACTCAGAGTAAGGAGGTGAATAATCAATTTTCATAAAGAGGTGGACTATTCCTTTAATAATAAGGTTTACAAGGTAATAAGTTTGAATACACATTTTTGAAAAGGCCTCGCTTTTTTATTGTAAGTCCTGTCATTCACACTGATCCACAATAATTAGGCTAAACCATTAATAGTAAGAGGATGGACTAAAGCTGAGAACATACCTACAGTATGCCATTATTAACCCAGATATTGATGCGATGGAACGTCAGGGCAAGTCATGGGCAATCATGACCCAATATTCTCATAAACGACTCTCAATCGTCCTGCATCAAGTCTGTAGGTCTGACTCACTCATTCACACTCTAACCGTAAAAGACTGAGAAAATAGGTAAGTCTATTCCCAGCTTCAGTAATACACTACTTCCATCTGCAGTTCTTCAGTGGCAGAGTATGGAAGTCTCTCAGAACCAATACTGCATCTACACACATTCATAAAAAGTTCTTCTTACACAACCAATCAATTATTCTCTTTCAGACACACACACACACACACACACACACACACACACACACACACACACACACACACACACACACACACACACACACACACACACACACACACACACACACACACATTATCTGTCCCTTCTTTGGATGATCTCCAGATCAGAGCAATGCTGGTACTGAGGCTCCGCTGGGTCAGCCCAGGTGGATTCTGGGAGCTGCTTGAGACTCTGAGAGGTGAACTGTATTAGTGCTGTGTCGTTGAACACGTCCAAGAAACGTGCTGAGCACGGCAGGGCTGTCTCTTCGCAAACATTTATTGCCTGGCAACAAGTATGACTAGTCAAGGTCTTAACAAAATCCAATTGACTTTTTATCAAAACAAATTCATGGCACAGTACACTAGCACAGTATACTAAAGAACCCACAGTACACTAGCACAGTACACTATATCATACATCAAGAAGCCACAGCTATATTCCAGTCTAAAGTCATTTCACAATTCTTTCCCATCTAATCTATCCCACTAATTTTTAGTCTCTATTGTTCTCTGATGAAATGTAACTCAAACTGAAGCTATGTCAGCGTACATTGCGGGTAAACATAACAGACTAATATAGGAAAAGCAAGCAGTCGACTCCCCAATTGAAGAACGGTAAGGTTTCATTTTAGCAAAACAGAGTGACTGGAACTACCTATACTTCTTTGAGAGGCCTAAAACATGCATGTATTCTATGTCTGCCACCAAGCCATGTACAACATGGAATCACATTGTAAATGTTTGAGTGAAAGGATACAGTGGATAGGTAGGCATAGTCTCTCTGGAGCTCCCTCTGCAGCATTCTAAAGGCAAGACAAGAAAACAAACAAATGAGGCAGGATTACATGGTAAAATGGCAAAATGATAAAATACTTTTAATTTGAATTTCTTACATGTCTTTTTTTTTTTTTTTGTCTTTTCTATTGTCAGTCCCTGATTCCTGTATCATATATCTTCTTCTTGACAGGCAAATTCATGTTAAATCTTTAGATTTATAGATTTATGGAGGCCAAATGACACTTGATACCAGATTACACCTGAGTGGATTTCACACCATTGCCATTTATGCCAAGTTCACACTTGCCGATTTTAGAGACGATTCCTAGGTCGCAGGGTCAATTAGAAGTAACAGGTACTCATGGGGAAACTCGACAGTTGATTTCACCTCCGACATGATTTAAGGCAATTGCTGGCTTGACGCAAGTTGTCGAGGAACATCTGGCATGCCAGATATTTGGAGAACAGCCAATCAGAGGCATGACTCATGTTGTCATCCTTCAATTTTCCAAACTCAGCTTCCAAAAACCGCATTTAAAGTTTCACCACTTCTTCACCAAACAATAGCCTTCTTTGAAGGCTGTCATGTGAAGTTTATTTACTAAAGGAAGATAAAATTGGCTATCCAGACACCTTGTAAATAATTCTAAAATATTTTTTGCTGCAATAACGAGATTGAAACAGTTCAGACAACATAAAGGCATGACGTGGTAAATGAATTTAGCAGACACGCATATGCTATTATGTAGAGGATGTAGAGTTGGTGTGTTCAAGAAGGTTCCTGACTCGTGCAGTAGTTTCAAAAATCAAAAAGGTTTATTCCAACAACAAAAAAGGTCCAATGTAAATCAAATCTTATTACCAAAAACAAAATTACTGTATCTTTTAATTCTTATAAATTAACTACTTAAGGTTATCCTATTTAACCTGTGCTACGGTCAGAAAAGGTGTTGCTCCTATCTTCACACCATGCTCTGACCTCTCTCCTTCACCTGCATTCTAAATCACTCAATCAATTGACATTAACCCAATTTCCAATGCTACTGCCCCCTATAGGCCTGAAGTAGGAATGACAATTACTCTAGTCTTTGGAATGGCGCCTATAGAGGGTTATAGGCTACGAATGTGGACACACTCAGCGTACCCTAGGCTCTGTCTGTGCCTGGTCTTGTAGTGCAAACACAAAGGTCGCAAATCGGCATTGTGCACAACCGTGACACTCATGATAAAAATACTACTCGCACGATGTGAACACTGAAGAGTTCACAGACCTGTCTTGTTTTGTCGTGTCGTGGCTAATATCAGGTAATTTGAACTTGGTATTAATCTACTCTTTTAACAACAGCAATAATTTAGTCCACACCTCTCCTGGATGCCAAGGAAACTGTTGCCAATGATGAGGAGTTGGGGTAGGGTCTCAAGGCTCCAGTTCCTCCAAAGCAAGTTGTTATACAGTGCCTTCCCACAATGCATCAGGTAGAAGAGTGTAGGCTGGTGCACAGCTCGCTTACCTTCCTTAAACAGAAACATGCCACAAGAATATTGATATAACATTTTTAATATAACACATAACTATTGAACTAACAAACAAACAAACAAACAACAACAACAACAAAAAGAGACAAATACATGTACAGTACTAAAAAATGAATTTGAGTGACATTTACAACTTGTTGATGAGTGTGATTGTGAGCATTGATTTACCTCATTTTCTGTAAGGACAACAAACCCAAGTGCTCTGAGTGTCTCACACTCTGTCTGTGAGAACACAGGGTCATACACACTGCAACGCTCCGCTGGAATCTACACAGAGACAGGTTATCAACAGGATATTTCACACATCTGTATGATCACAGTTATTTTTTTCTTCTTCTAGGCATAAGTTTACCTCACTCACGTCAGATGTAGCGCTACGCGCGTTCATCTGATATTCAGCGATAGACGAGATATTTCAGGAGCCAGAAATCCTTGAATCTAACTGGGCAAGCGGCTTGTCCATCAATGTAATTGACGTACACTGCAGCCAACCACATCGAAACCAACCGATGACGCTGGTTACGTTTGTTGGATTGGTTGGATTCAAAACAGTTGCTTATTCGCTACGTCACACCCTCTACAGCAGCTAGTGTCCCTGATTGGTCCGGTTAGAGAATAATGGCTTGAAATCTCTCTGATGGGCTTCAACATCAGATCGTTGCGCGGAAGTGCCTTACGAAAGTTACGTAGCGCATGATCTGACGTGAGTGAGGTAAGGCATAAGTGCCCATCTTAAGATTTTCACAACTTATGTTATTGCAATTATTGTTATTCATTGTTGAAAGCTTATGTCATTTTGGAGGCATCCTCACTTTGCAGCATTGACTCAATTAATGCCTGTCCATTACCTGTTGTGCAATTACGTGGCCTAATAAATTCAATAGAAAAGCTTACATGTATAAAACTTAATTTTTCAATAGTGCGACTAAAAAAAACGGAGGTCGCACCGGTGCTTTTGGGGAAAAATGAAACTCCGAAAGTCTATTTGGGCTCTGTCTGGGCGCAACATCGTGGTCTAAACAAATCAGAATTAAAGAAAGGCGGAACCTTCATCTGGTTGGCCGCAGAGCGGTGGCCGTAGTTCAGTGTTTGTGTGTGCGTGTGTGTGCACGCGTGCATGTCAGTGCGTGTCTTACCTACCAGGTAGCTAGCTAGCTACTAAACTAGATGAGAGAAGCCAGTGTGTTGTGATACGATAATATGACTAGGGCAAAAAATGTGATGCACTGCATCTACTGTAAAGAGTGCGGAAAGTCAATGGCTGGTAATAGTTCATTTGTCAGTGCCATATTTCCCATTATTGATGATTACCGAGTACAGACCCCTCTCGTCCGGCTGGCAGAGGTGCGGGGAAATAGGTCCGGGGAAAACAGAACACCCAGCCAGTTGCAGCTGAGTTGCAGTTAGCCTGTAATTTATTTCTTATAGAGTAGCCACTGTCCCGTTTTTTCTCACTCTCTCTCTCTCGACAATAACATTTTTAATTGACTATTTTCTCCTCGCAAATCCATTTAGCGAATTTTACCGCATTTTGCCGAATTTTACCGCAACAATGGCCTTTCAACCTCTTTGTCGGTTTATCAAACGCAGGTCTTATATTTAATTTCAGCATTATCTTTTTCAAACAATTAAAGTGTCTACGCTATGTTCAGTAGATAGGTAGGATCTAAGTTTTCTTTCTCTCACCCCAACGAATCTAAGACAGGCGAGTAGACCTTTTCCTTAAAAAAAGGTCTTAAAACAGCATTAAAAAAAAAAAAAAAAAAAAACATTTGATCTATTCAATTATTATTCTGTTCATATTATAGGCTACCAAAAATGGTAGGTATATGATTTCTGCCCAATGGCAGCAGTAGATACATTATTGCAATAATCTCTCTTTTTGGGTTATTTCCCTTTTGTGGAACAGGCATAGAGATGAGTGCAGACAGGTGGGGCCCTCATTTAAAGTGGTTACTGTAAAAGGTCTACCACTTCCTACAACTCTTGACAGACATTATTGTAATAATAATAATAATAATAACAACATCAACAACAACAACCATTTTAAAACCTTGTAAACTGCGATGAAAAGTGTTCGGAAATTTGGGTGCACCTAACTTTTGTCCTGGTGCACCCAAGAAAAAAAGTTGGGCGCACCAGTGCAACCAGTGCAAAAAGTTAGTCTAGAGCCCTGAAAAAAAAAATCAAAAAAAAAAAAAATCAGAGGGTTGTGCATAACATTACCAAGATATTCATTGTGTAAAGGGTATGGCAGACAAAGTATCGCAAATCTATTTTGAATTGATACGACCTACCTTAAAAGTATCTAACAGAAGTAACAGCAGGGCCAGCTGATACCGTGCAGAAACACATGTGGAGAAACTGCCAAGACCATAACACACACAGTCTTGCAGGCTGACACTCTGGGCACTGGTCTGGTTCCTGAAAGACCCACTGTTAGAGAATCTGTCCATTAGCAGATCTGAAAATGGTGAGAATTATATTACAAAAAGAGTATTGGATATCATTGTTAGATTGCAGGCCTACCAGACAGCTGGACATAAATAGATAAAGTGGCCTACACAAACAAGCAAACAAATGACAACACCAACCTTTCCATTCTAACCAGAAGTCTTCCCCTCTCAATTCATTCCTGCAGAAAGTGATACAGACGGTGGTTTACACGTTAGCAAATCCGTGACGTGAATTTAAAAACTACAGTAGTGCTAACTTGATAATAATCAAAATGTTTTATAGACATTCAAAGTTAGCAAAACTACACCAGCTCTACTAGATGCATACATGGCTTGCATGATACGCCGCTGATCTCGATGACTGTCTCCATCCTCGTGGACTGGAGCATCAACATCAACCACAGTCGATACTTTCTTCTTTTTACTGGAGGCACGTTTTCGCCGACCAGCCACCTTCCATTCGCCATCACTTGCCATCATTCACGTAGGCTAACGTTAGTGTAACGTTACCATTTAACGTTACAGTATAGACAAATAGGGGCCGATGAGAGAGCGCGATATTGCTTCCAAGCCTACACACATTAGACTATAGTAGCATTCTAGCTGGCGATGTCATAATGTGCAAATTGCTTGTGTGTTCAGTCTAGTTCTATGGTTCTTTTCATATTTCAGTCGTCTCACGGCGGCAACTTCACGTGTTTACAAAATCTAGGGGAAGCATGTTTCCTGCAGCAGACTGTCGGCAGAGTAAAAGCCCTCTAGCTTGTTTTCAAAATAAAAGTTGGTCATTGGTTGGATAATTTCCTGGTGAATGTCGGTTCGACTAGAAGAACCGAGGACAGTAAAAGCGTGTTGTTTTTGTCAATGTCGATTATCTTTAAATTGCATGTCAGATTGCATCCACTCCTACAGCAAGAATCTCTGGCTGCGCACCGCTGCCAATGAAAGTGAAACTGAAAGCATCGCTGTAGGCCAACGCTAGAAAGACTGGTTGGTCAGAGGACTTCTTTGCAAACGCTACCCTGCAGAGCAATCAGAGCCCTCTGGTGGAATGAAATAAGCGCGCAGAGGAGCATGGGAACTCCCAGGAACTCCCAGGCTAACTCTTGACCGTAGTACCATCTTCACGTGTCGATACGATGGAAGATGACCACAGAGACCATGGCCCTTTTTCAGCTGCCACCGAGAGGACGGTATGTAACGTTAGGCTATCTCAGATGTAGGCTGTAACGTTAGGCTACCAGATGTAACGATAACGTTGATGGCTAGTTCTATATGTAAACTTGACCAAAGTTAGGCTACGTTACCTCTGTCCCAGCAATTCATCATAACTCGTCCCCAGTAGTTTTAGTTTTAGCCAGAGATGTATAGTAACTAAGTAGAACTACTTAAGTAGCCTACTTAAGTACTAAAATGCAGTATCTGTACTTTACTGGAGTATTCTTTTTTCTCCTACTTCCACTTTTACTTCACTACATTTTTTGGATGAATTTAATACTTCTACTCCATTACATTTTTGATGTGCTGATTAGTTACTCGTTACTTTTATACATTTTTTTACAAATCATACCACATCCAATGATAGTCTATCAATGCCAGACCAGACCATCACCAGGTTTTCATTGTTATTATTGGGCGATTCAAGCGGTATAAGAGACCTCAAGCTCCCCTTCGACCTTTCGCAGTACTGAATGAATGCAGTGAATTGGGAACGATTAGCAAGGGTCAGTCTACTGCTCCATTTCGAGATGGAAGAAAAACACCAAGTTCTTCAACTTCAAATGATTGTAGTGACAGGAATGGTGGTGACCATACCTGGCCCTACTTAGAGTCCATGGCCAAACAGACTATTTCAGCCAAATAAATGTAAAACAGTAATATTCAAACTTTTGACCGCTTTCTTTAATATACACAGTACTTCTACTTTTACTTTCAGTACTTGAGTAGCAATTTTTTAAATACTTTCACTTGAAATACTTAAGTACAAAACATTTTGAATATTTTAATACTTCCACTTAAGTATGGTGTTTAAAGAACACTTTTACTTCCACTTAAGTCATTTTTTTGATATGATACTTTTACTTCCACTCCACTCCTCTTCTCCAGTACTTTATACAACTCTGGTTTTAGCCTAAACTATTCGTTCTTGATCGAAAGTAATGCTTTCCTTATAATAATCTGGGAAATAAAGTCGATAAAATGTATTTGTTAATTGTAGAGACACTTCATGGAGAGTCAGAGTAAAATACAGCACAGAATTCATCAGAAAGAGATGAAGGTGCAAGAATTGAAGACAGCTGTGGACATTCTCAAGGTGAGTAGTATGGTGCATTCGAGAAGCTGGGAGATGGGACTTATGCCACTTGAAGCCTACGAGGTCCAGCCTCAAGCGTTCCAGGCAGACAAAGTGGCTAACGATTGTAATAGGCTATTATTTGCCTAGAGGCGGTTCCACTATCAGCAATGTGTGCGTCATCATTTTGTTTACAATTTCATGCCTACCCTAAACTTCACGGACAGATAATACAGCAACATACGATTGTCCTTGTAGAACATGTTGCATTATATTACAGTATTGGGGACAAGTAAATGCCGATAAATACAGTCTGGACTTTGAGGTTATGTAAGAAGTGTCTGTCTGTGGGGCCGCCATTGTATGTGATGTCATTCTACTCTATCACGGTGAAGTCGGGGTACATCAAAGCTCCCACTTCACAACTAGAATCTCCACTTCAAGTGGCGTTCCAGTGCACTTTTCGTAGTAGGAGGTCTGAAATCTCCTACCTCCCAGCTCCTGGAATGCACCAGTAGGCCAAATGAGTAGATGCCAGCTTGCAAGCTACAGCAACCCAAATTTATAAGCCCAAATCCATTGCCAGACAGTAGTAGAAAAAAACAATAAATAGCCCACGGTTTAACGGAAAAACATCCCTGCAATAAAAAAAAGTGAATGACGTTTTTATGTAGCCTAGGCCTATCATGTCAGAGCTACATTATGTTTTTTCTAATAGTAGTGGTAATTTTGTCAATTAATTGCTTTATTATTATGATTTTGTTTGCATTAGTAATTTATATTTTTGTTTCTTTTGTTTGTAATTTGTTTAGTCATTTTCTTTGCTTTACAGGTTTAGTTTTTATTGGTTTGATTTATTCACTGTATTTTTGTTTCAGACACCTGGGGGTAGTAGTGCACACAGGTAAGGGTGGATATACAGTAGATAAAGAAGTAGGAGGTCACCTGTGTGCACCTGGGTAGTGGGCACGTTTTTTTGTTTTTGTTTGTTTGTTTGTTTTTTTTACCAGTGTGAGAGATGCAGTGGAATTGTTTGCTCGCTTGGAAACAATAAACTACCCTAAAATAGAGAATCTGCCTGGAAGTTCTGTTTATCTTGCCTGCGTACATTACCCATGGTGCTAGAAGTTGCGGTTGCTTTGGTTGATTTAACTTCAATTAATGTAATTTCGTCAAGGTACACTTGACATCAACTTGACAACACATCAAATAAACCTCAACACTTTGTGTCCTACCTGACAGGGGTCTGCTCAGACAGCAGTGGAGGACTGTGAGAGGATCTTCATTGAAATGATCCACTCCATTGAGAGAAGACGGTTGGAGGTGAAACAGCTGATCAGAGCTCAGGAGAAGGCTGAGGTGAGTCGGGCTGAAAGACTCTTGAAGCAACTGGACCAGGAGATTGCTGAGATGAAGATGAGAGTTGCTGCAATGGAACAACTTTCATATGTGGATTACACCCAATGCCACAAGGTATCTATTTGCACTCGTTTTGCACACTGGTCTGTTGTTACCATTACTTTAATGATAAATTAAGAGTGAAATCCTTGTACAGTAAATATTACTCTTTGTGCATGTTGAGTAGAGAACAGTTTCTTGAAATAAATTTATAACACATTATCTCTTCTTAAGGCCTCCCAGTCAGTTTGTGACCAACTTCAACCTAAAGACCTATCCTGCATCACTATCAACCCGGGCTTCTCAGAGAAATCTGCTTATATATTAAAAGAGAAACTGGAGGATTTCTGCAAAATGGAAGTCGTGAAGATATCTGGAGGTTGGCCATGTTACTCCATTGCATTAGCTTGCCTTACATCCTAATCATATTAATAAAACATGTATAGGTGCTTCATTGTGTGATCTATGAAAAAAGCCAATAATAATACAAATAATTAATTATTATAATCTATAATTCATATAGCACCTTTATAAGTACCCAAGGTCGCTTTACAAGTGAGTGTAGATATGCATGCCATAGGTGAAACAGTGGTTCTTTTTTTCAGGTGTTTCATAGTGTGTAATCTTGATGGTATCAGTCTGAGGGTTCAAGGCCTATAGGATTAGGCAGGACATTTTTTATTCAGGCCAAACAGGTCTGCTCTGCATTGTGCCTATCAAGCAAAGGTTGCTATTCTAACATTACTGATGTATGGCTTTTTTCTTGTTGCTTAATTGCAGCGGTCACAAATTTGAGTTGCCCTTCAGTGTCTGGTGACCAGGCTCTCTTACCAGAACCAGTGACCAAAGAAGAGTTTTTAGTGTGTAAGTGGGTCACACAAACACACACACACACACACACACACACACACACACACACACACACACACCCCTATACAGAATGCACTCTTCAAGCAAGTGATCTAATTTTTTGCTGTTTTCTTTGACAGATTTAACTCGTTTCACACTGGATCCAAACACAGCATATAGAGACTTCCATTTGTCTGAGGAGAACAGGAGGGTGGAGTGGGGCACGAAGCGCCAATCATATCCTGACCAACCAGAGAGATTTGATTGGCCTCAGGTGCTGAGTACAGAGGGTGTGTCTGGACGCTGCTACTGGGAGGTTGAGTGGGGAGGGGAGAATGCACTCGATATAGCAGTCTCTTATAAAAGCATCAGCAGGAGAGGAGGTCAAGAGTGTGTGTTTGGAGCTAATGATCAATCTTGGAGTCTCAAATTGTTTGGTACCAGCTCGTCTTTCAGACACAATGACAAAGAGACTAAACTCCCTCTAGTGGCCAGCTCCAGAATAGGAGTGTATGTGGATCACAGGGCAGGAACTCTGGCCTTCTACAGCATCTCTGACATAATGACCCTCCTGCACAGAGTCCAGACAACATTCACTCAACCACTCTACCCTGGATTTTTTGTTGGCTTCAGATCATCAGCAAAGATATTGTGATCAAGAATTTAGAACACATTCATCCTCAATCCTTTGTTTGTAGGCCGTTTTAGGCCACATGTTACACGGTGAGATGCTAGGTGATGTCAAAGGATTTAATTAATATGAAAAACATACTAATTAAACATACATAATAAAAACACTACCGTCAGACTGAGAGAACAGCCGGGCTGGATGAACTGAAGAATTGTTGTTTAGCTCTAGGAGGGGGGTGGGGTGGGAAAGAATTAGATTGGCCTAAAATGTATGTTCGTCTTAAGTGGAAGTCCACAAAGAATGAAGTCCACAATGCCATTGTGACATATATCATGTCCAAGCTTAATATCTGGACATTTTTGGCATTAACTTATGAGGTGATTTGGTAAAGACCACACTTGGAAATTATGGAAATGTTTTATTCTCTGTGACCAAGAAACTTTAGTTTCTGTATGCCATATCTTCCTTTTTACTGTATATTTTTTTTGAGCGTTTGCAACTTGATTAAGCAGTACAGTGACTAGAAACTGAAGACAAATTCAGATTTCACAGTCTGCTGAGGCAGTGAGGTGAATGTGCCATGGCTTTGTTTTTCTTATTGTATAAGTATATTGTCATACTGTATATTTATCTATTGCACTTCTGTACTTTGCTGAAATAGAGACCAGCAGTAATTTCACTGCAGTTTTTACACAAGTAATCATATAGATAGAAATCCCTAGATTGCTTTAAAATTATCAGGCAGATTGATTTTTCTGCCAACAATTGTGCTGTCCACATATGAATTTATTTTATGCATATTTTCATTAAAGTCTGCAGGGTTTTGACAGTATTTTATTTTATTTTATTTTATTTTTTGTATTGGTTTTACAGGATGTGTAAGCTCACACAATGCTACTGGTGTGTTGTACTGTCCCTCAGTGTCGACTCTCTGGTTTGATTTTGAAGTTGCAAGATACAACTTCAAGAGAGAGGGTGGGAGAGAGCAGTTACCAAAGACATGGAAAACCATTCCCAATGCATTGCTGGCCTTGTTCACCAGTATACATATTTAAAAGAATTGTCTTTAATTTGTTCTCACTGCATGAAATTTTTTAACAACCCTAAAGATATTTGTCAGAATAAATCAAAATTGAGATGTTGATGATATGGTCCAGGCTCTTTCAACATATTTCATCAAGAATAAATTCTGTACTTCAAATTGAGGCCGATGTGTTTTCAAAAAATAGGCTTTGGTCATGTTGCTGTTATTCTGTACAGATTGCAACATTTACTTGTGTTATTTATAGGCTAGAAAATATGATTTCTAAAAATAATCTGAATAGCAAGAATAACAGTTTACCAGAATAACCCCATATATGTCTTTTTACAAAATGTTAGTATGCCAATCAATCCTACTGACATAATAAGAGCATTTGTAGGCTACTTGACTAGTGCAGGATTAGAACCTTGCAGATGGTAGTTTCGCTACATGAATCTTGCCAAAACATTACCACTAGATGGCCCCATTATAGCCTTCCAGGCTATGTGGCTCCAGATTACTCCAATAAGACCATGCCCTGCCCCATTCATTCATAACAAGGAAGTCGGTCTGAAGTTATGTTGGAATCTTCTACCTGGCCCAGAGAATCTCGTGTGCCTCAAGTTTAACCCCGACGCATGTGGAGTGTCTGTGCGTAAAAAGAATGGCAGAAGCGATTTCTAGTGAGAAGGATCTTTTTATATGTTCCGTTTGTTTGGATTTCTTAAACGTCCCAGTGACTCTGAACTGTGGGCATAATTACTGTATGGGTTGCATTAACCGGTTTTGGGATCAGGAAGATCTAACTGGAATTTACAGCTGTCCCCAGTGCCGACAGACTTTTAATCCCAGGCCAGTTTTGAACAAAAATACTGTTTTTGCTGAACTCGTGGCTCAATTCAGGAAGAAAACCGCAGCCCTTTCTTCAATTCCCCTGGCGGTGGTTGATGGTGATGTGTCAGGGGAACAACAGGGGCATGGCACTGTTTTGGCATCGGCAGTAGAGAGAGCGGAGAAGGAGGTAAGTAAACCTAGTTGAGGGGCTATTCTGTTCAGCATGCTACAATGAAACAATAGCCTTTCCCGTATTTGTTTAGCCTACGCTAGGCCACGCCAGAAAAGAGGGTAGACTACCGAGTAACGTTAGGTAAAAGAAAACATGCACTTGGTACTGTAGCCTAGGTTAGCCTACAAATAAATCAAACATTGGAATTTGCATAATGGGGACCAAACACTGTTCAAAGGTCAATGAAGTGATGACACTTCGGCCTAGTTGCGATAGCCTGTTTAAAATAATTTATTTGATTGTACAGAATTCTGCACTTGTTCCTTTACATAGCCTACCAACTACACCTGTTCAGTATCTCCAGGGGTCAAAACATGATATGAGGCCATAAAGTATTGACTAAATTGATTGATTAAATGCCTGACAGTCATTGGTATTTTTACAGAAGCAGTTGGTGGAGGCCAAGAGGCAATTCCAGCAGAGACTCCAAGAGCGAGAGAAGATGTTGCAGGAAATGAGACAGGTTGTGGAGACTCTCAAGGTGAGAACCATGGCTGAGTTAAAGATGCACAATACACGGTATAGCAAAGTGATTAATTCAACAGAAATAGGCTTGGCACTTTCTTACTTACACAGGTGTAGCTCAGAGGGCATTATTTGTTTGGTGTTTTCATCCAACTGTGAATACTGTATTTTAAATGCATACTGTATTATATATTTTTTCACTCATCGAACTGGAGTTGATTACTGGGCTGTTGTAAAAGTGTTACACAACCTTGCATCAAAATACCTAGTTTAATCACAGGCGTTTTCAAAATGATATAACGTTACAAAACGTACAGTATAGACCGCCCATAGGTACTGTATGAATAGGAACTGTGGCAAAACGTTACAACAACTAAATTTGGCACTGGAAACCTGCAAATGTTAGCAAAACAGTTCACCAATGAAGCTGCCTAGTTGATGAAGATGCCTAGTTGATTAATTCACTGGGACGTTTTCACTCTGCAAAATGCTTCCATCATGCTTCCGATGTTCACACACTTAAATAAAAAATAAAATTTAAATTAAAAAAAAATCACCAGGTGATCAGGTGTACCCATTTTATGCAGTAGACATCCTGTGCAATTAATTTTTTTTTTTTTGGTAAGATCAATCCTTTTTTAATCAAAATAGGTTTTGTGGGGGGAAGATGGTGTCAATTTTATGCAGCCTCTTTTTTTTTGTTGTTGTCAGATGTCCATAATGCGTCAAATAGGCCTAAATCATCCAGGCAGCTCAGATTTTACATGCTGCTATATGGACAAATCAAAACTCTTCGTCCAGATGACCGTGTTTGGTCAACAGTCCTTCAAAGTTGATCTGAATTTTATCGAACCATTTTGGTGTTTAGGCCTTCAAAGACTATAGCTGACTCCCTGAGAAGCCATTTCATGAATCTGCCATTGATATGGGGATCTGTGTGTGACAGAGATTATACTGGTCATGTCATGGTGACAATATTGTATTTCAGCCATTCTTTAACAAAAAGCCATTACCGCGCTCTCCTCTGTTTGTGTCCGGTGCCAGAATGTCTGAATCATATGATCCATTTGCTTGTGGCATCTTCTTCAATACAATACATGATATGCTCGTGTGTCTATCAGAGCTCAGCAGTGGAGGAGAGTGAGATTATCTTTGCTGAGATGATCCGCTCCATTGAGGAAAAGCGCTCTGAGGTGATGGAGATGATCAGAGGTCAAGAGAAGGCTGAGGTGAATCGTGCTGAAGGACTCCTGAAGCAACTGGAGCAGGAGATTGCTGAGTTGAAGAGGAGAGATGCTGAAATTGAACAGCTCATGTTTTTAAAGGACCCTGACTATTTCCTCAAGGTAATAATGTTGTACTCTAGATCATAGTGTATGTAGTCAAAAAATATGCAAATATCCATCTTTTACTATAGCCTCTGGTTTACCAGACTCTTTCGCATTGTTTCACTTTGCAAACAGTCTGGACATTCGACAGACATATGCATGATTCCTGGTGGTGTATACCATACATGACACTAAGACTTGCAGGTTTTGTTATTTAAAGGGTAGAAATAAGAAAGTGTTGGATTACAGTAATATTGGATGAGAGACCTCCTGGAGAACCAGAGTTGTTGATGGAACTGGTCAGTAGGTGTCACTCCTGGGGGGAAAATAGTCAGACCTAGCGCCCTGGTGCAGTGACACAGACACACTGGTGCTTGAGAGGCAGCCCTGTGGATGAGATGTTAATCTGAGGTCCTGATTTACTGTGGCCCTAAAAGATCCTGTGCCACTTCTCACAAGAGTATAGGGGTTTCTGTGGTGTGTGGTTTTCCCTAGTTATCATAGTCCCAACTTGGCTCATTCTATCTTAATTTCCTAACCATCCCCCACTGGCTCATTCATATTAGTCCTGTACATAGCTCTACCTCAAGTTGGCATGTGGTGAGTGCTGGTATTATACAGTAGGTGTATTAATGGCTAGCCAGGCACGCCCTCCAAGTGACGTAACGCCTTGACGTTAGCTGACGCTGGTCTGCCAACTGCTGATCGGCTAGGACTTCTGAATTCCCCAAATCTGGGGAACTGCCCCCCCTGATCGACAACCAATCAACTTTGAGCAGCTCCAACGGCTCTCAGTCCTGTTCAAGGAATTCCCTATACGTCGTATACGTCAGAGGAAAGAGTGGTGTGATTTGGTTTTGCTTCGGCACAGGATTTTCTAACATCGACCAGTAGCAAACCGAGGCATTTGAGGGAGGTGGGTCAACCATGCGCTTTGAGAAACTTTGTTATACGGGCTTTTGGTCGGACCAAAGTCTGGCATGAGCGTTGAAAGTAGATGGCAGTCAGGCTATATTAATGGCTGCCATGCAAAACATTTTTGTGGTGATTAGTCCTCCCTCCACTGTAAAGTTCTATGGGGACCTTGAAAATGGCTAACAATCATCTCTCTCTCTCTGTCTGTCTCTCGTTCTCTTATTTGTAGAATTTCCAGTCAGTAATTTCTCCACCTCAGTCTATGGACTTCTCCAATGTGCTCATCAACCAAACCCCCTTTTTTGAAGCTGTGGTGGGATCTGTCTACACACTGAAGGATGAGTTGCAGACAGTAGGTTGGTCACGCTCTCGCCTTGGATTTACACTACTTATGTGGGGCATTACAAACAGTGTTTCCTATACAGACATGATTGCCTAGGAGTATAGTATGTGAGTGTGGTAATGGATTATGGTTTGAATGTGTGTGTGTGTGTGTGTGTCTGTGTGTGTGTGTCTATCTGTCTGTCTCTCTGTGTGTGTCTGTCTGTCAATGATGTGTGTGTGTGTGTATGTCTGTCTGTCTGTCTGCCTGTCTGTCAATGATGTGTGTGTGTGTGTGTGTGTGTTTTTTTCCATAGAATTAATGAGTTTGAATGAAGAAAATTCCTGTGGCAGCTCTCCAATATTAATGTGTAAATGCTTCATTCTGCCCTATATATAGGAGGACTTTCAGATTGAACAACTGGATACTTTTCATAGTCTCTGTTGATTTACTGGCTAATCCTGGCTGATATTAGCCTGACATAGCCCGATCATAATACTGCTGTGAATCCGTATTCATGGTTGGATGGTTCTTTAACCTGACGTGATTATAGAGCGGGGGGGAGGGCATTCAGTTCTGGTTTGAAATGATTGGACAGCTAATCGTCTAATCAGCTTCGATTATTGGCCGGTAGTCTCTCTACCGATGTAAACCCGCCCATGAAGACCGTCCCCAGACCATGGATACGGATGAACATTCGTATTATGGGCGGGCTATGTCAGGCTAGGCTGATACAGTGCATGTTTGTCTGGTTTCCGTTGCAGTGTCCCGTGCCCATGTCGAGGTTGCCCAGGTCCAGATTTCTACTGAGCCTGTTACCAGAGAGGATTTTTTAAAGTGTTAGTTGGTCTCTCTCTCTCTCTCTCTCTCTCTCTCTCTCTCTCTCTCTCTCTCTCTCTCGTCTACCACTTTGAATATCATTCAAATACACACACACACTCGCGCATGTAATTTGTACTCTTATTAACCTGCGCAAGATTCATGAAAGAAGACCCTTCTCTCTCACTCTCTCAAAATCACTCCCATTGCACAGACATGCAATGCATGAACATGTATGTTCACACATCAAACCGCAGCATACGCCACTTACAAAATCTAAATCTAAATATGTTCTGTCTTCTTAGATTCCTGTGACTTTAAACTGGATCCAGACACAGCACACAGAAACCTCCTTCTCTCTGAGGGAGATAAGAGGGTGGAATATGGGTCTAAGGTCTCCAATACACACCAATCACCATATCACCAATCTCGTCATCGTCCAGAGAGATTTGAAGTGTATTATCAAGTGCTGTGTAAAGAGGGTGTGTCTGGACGCTGTTACTGGGAGGTGGAGCGGAGTGGGGTGGTTGATGTGGCAGTGTCGTACAAAAGCTTCAACAGGTGTGCGTTTGGATGGAACGATCAGTCCTGGAGTCTTGTACTGTCCACTTCGAGCTCCTCTTTGTGGCATAACAGCAAAGAGATTAAACTCCCTGCGGGTAGCTCCAGAATAGGAGTATATGTGGATCACGAGGCAGGAACTCTGGCCTTTTACAGCATCTCTGATGCAATGACCCTCCTGCACAGAGTCCAGACTACTTTTACTGATGCGCTCTACCCTGGCTTTTGTGTAGGTCCTAGTTCATCAGTGAAGCTGTTATGAATGGGGAAGATACAGGATCCAGATCCCATTCAAACAACCTTATCACTGTGGGGTTGGAGGTTGGTTTACTGTATCGCTTCAAAACAGTTTGACCACTAGTATAGCTGTACGCACAGGGTTTACATTTTAACATATCATATGTTGTCAAGTACTGTTTAGAGCTTGGTTCCAAAATGCTATAAATCCCATTCTGATAATATTCAAAAGTTATGTTTTTTAATTGTGTATGTCTGTAATTATGGACCAATCTTGATTTTATTTTGTGAGAATAATTTAGTCAAGTAAAATGAATCCAAAGGAGGTTCACGTGGTGTTTTTTGCCCCAAACAGCACCTTCCAGGCAGCACTGCCTAAAATGCACTACCTTAACCCTAACCCTAACCTTAGATTTAGGGGGTGAGGGGGTGCTTTGAAGGCAGCACTGCCCGGAAGGCTCCGTTGATGGGGGAAAAAAGACCAAAGATTTTCATTCATTCATTCATTCATTTATTTATTAATTTTTTCTAGATTTCTGAGAATTAATTTAAAAGGCTTTCATAGCATTTTGGGACCTAACTTTTATTTTAGTATTGTTTGAGAACAAAATGTAATGTTGAAGGGTGCTGCAGTGGTGTAGCCTATTGGTGAGAATGATGGTTAAAAAAGGGGGTAGGTATCAGAGAGTGCAGAACTCTGTCAAGGCAATATGGTCACAGAGGCCCCATAGCTCTGCCATTTACAGATGGTCGAGATAACTGTCAGTGGTGAGGAATCCTTTAGAAAATTCTTGAATCGAGGTCATGATCCAGAGCACCACCAAAATGTAATGGGTTTTTCCTTGGGCAGACACCTTGTGAAATTTTCATGCAAATCCTAAAAACATTTCATGCAAAAACAAACAGAGAGACAAATAAATTCTGGTGAAACAATAACTTGATAACAGTTCACCAGTTATTCAGATAGTAAGGTGTTTGAACAATCCAACACCCAACACTTTTGAACAGTCCAACACCTAAACTTGTTTGTGCTTTACGGGCATTTCACATTTTACAGTATATTAA
>JAODXP020000019.1:21723022-21759221 GCA_027497455.2 Sardinella longiceps
AAGGCTTACTAGTACAAATGACCAGATTGTGTGCAATAAAATAAACGCATAATATACTCTTCTGACGTGCCTTTTACGCTGCCCACCCGCTCCTTTCAATTCCATTTCTCTCCGCCAGATAGTCCGGATATCAACGAGCTGAAGTTCAAGATAAAGTATTTAAAAAAAAAAAAACATTTTATACGAACTGTAGCAAAATGTTTTAAAATATTGCGATCGTGTAGCCGGTGGCGGTCCGCACCGCACACGGGTCTTGAACCCGCCACCCTGCAAGCTACAAACTCCCGGCGTGGGAGTGGGACGCTCTAACCAACTGAGCTAAAAAAACTGAGCTTCTAACTCAGCTGTTAGAAGCACCCATGGAATTGGATGATGAGGATTTACACGTAGTACCGCCGAGCTAGCCATGCTAACTGGCCTCCGTTACACTCGCATAGCGCCCACTAGAAAGAAAGCGATTGCTCAAAGTGAAACTATGTGAAATCGGATAGTCAAATTCTTGATATAGAAAAAAAAAACGTCTATTTCTTCTTCATATTGTAAGAAAACTCTTCACAATGATAACAATAATTGCACCCATCTGCTATAAATGATCACGATTCCTCATGATGTGCTTATATCTCACAGTGTGGGAAGATCCCTGGAGAAATGTGGAATGGGGGTGAGTTGAGACTTGGGGCTGAGTGGCATTAAGTGGCCTGCATGTTTCTGAGACATTCTGTCTATGCACTTTACCACAGTAGTACAAATACACTGATTTATTGATTTCACTGCATGACTTTCACTTCCCTTCAGCTTGTGTACAATATGCCTTCAACATAGTCTCAGTGGAGAAATCTAAACAGATGTTTTTCGTTTTTGATTTCTGTCTGTGAGTCATAATTCAATCAACATTATCACAATGTTCCGCTTTCTATCTAAATACTGTACATACTGTAAGGGTTTGAAATGAATTACAGTGAATTACTGAAAAACATGATACTTGAAGCAGTTTTTTTTTAATTTGTGTCTTTTTATTGTTTGTTTCCGTATTCATCTTGTGTGTGTGTGTGTGTGTGTGTGTGTGTGTGTGTGTGTGTGTTTTTCCAATTTAATCTTAACAAACAGCCAAAAGGAGGAAATGAAAGACGAATTGAAGATGCTTCAGATCAGCAATCCAGAAATTGAGCATCTCCGTTGCCTGGTCTTTGGTCCAGTGGGTGCAGGGAAGTCCAGCTTCATCAACACTGTCCAGAGCATCTTTCTGGAGCGGATGGCAAGCGTGGCCCCTGTAAGCCAGATAGGGAGCCGCAGTTTCACTAAGGGGGTGAGTCACTGTCTCTCTCAGTGTCAGATCATTACAATGAACAAATAAATGAATGGACGGACTGCCTAACATACTAATGCCGCTTCACAAAGGGGTTGAGCTAGCCTGACACGCCAGACTATATCATAAGAATGTATAGTCTGAAGACCACTGATAGACTGTACCTCAATGGAGGGGCGGGTGATTGCGTTGTCTTTCAAACTGCCTCTCCACGTAATAGGCTAGCGTTCCGGCCAGTGGTACCAGCTGGTATATCAAACTTTTCCCGTAGCCCGTCGGTAACACGGCAAAGACATCTTTTTCAGAACGAAAAACTTCAGTGCACTTTCTTGTTTCACTTTCAAAGAAAATGGCAAGTGCAATTCGTCCAAAACTAAAGCCAAAGACGATTCTGCTCTGGTTTGAGCAGGGCTGTCGTCATCGTACAAAGCCCGCCTGTGATTGGTTATCCGCCGCCAGAGGAAGGATACAACGGGTTTCTATCAGTGGCCTCTAGACGTATCCTCCGTGCAAATTCAAATTTGCTACCGCTAGGGGTACGTCTAGAGTTCTAGGCTAGGGTTGAGCCACCGCATCTTTCAATATCAGATCATGACAAGGAAGGAATTAATTAGTTAATTCATTAATGGTCGGACTGACTTAATTACCTAATGAATGTGAATTAATGAACGATTGACTGGACCGGTGGTAGCATAGTGGTTAGGAAAGCTGGCTACAGGGCTTGCAATATAGCCAAAAACATTGTCTGTAGAAATACGGGATGAGGACCAGCACATAATGTTGTGTATGTACTTACAGTATACACAATGAGGTGGAGTTACAAAGCCCATTTGTGTTTGTTCTGACAGTGATTTGACTCAGTATGTCTGTGTGTAATTCTTAGCTGAAAACCCACTACATTCAAAAGGCGAACACAGAATCCTTCCTGAGTTTTGCCATCTGTGACATCATGGGTGTGGAAAACAGCCATTCAGAAGGAATCCGCACAGATGACCTCATTAAGGTGCTAGAAGGACACATCACTGAAGGATACATGGTAATCACTACACATATACAACTCAATAGGAAAAAGGCTGGTAAGCTAAGCCACTTTTCCATAAACAGAGCCTTCAGAGCTGCATGGTGTTTCTTTTGTACAGGCAGCCCCAGTTTAAAGATCTTTATCACCCCCTGCTGCGGGATCTCAGTAATTACATGACTGTGGAGGTTCAGTTCAGGCTTTTGTAAGTTAGACGGGTTAATATATGGAAAATAATCCCCCTAAAAAATTATACAAAATGTTTTTAAACTGATTTTGATACCTTTAGCTCTTCTTATTAACATATTAAAAATCTAAGATAATCGAACTTTAGGAGAAGGATCATTTTCAAGATGGCGTCCCAGATGGTCGGAAGAAGCTACAGTAATTCTGGCTATATCTTCACTACTTAGTTTACAAAGATGTTGGTGTTTAAACAAATTGATACAAAGGTTTTTTTCAAGTCATTTCGATATCTTTGGGTGTTCCTTATAAAAAGTTGAAAATCTAATAAAATCTAGGAAAGGGGCACTTTTCATCTACGATGGTTGGAAGAAGCTAAATCTTGATGAATTTTTAGCTGAGAAAGATGATCTTAGGATTTAATCAAATCAAATTTTTGATTAAAAAAAAAACAAATTCAATCCTTTATAGTACTTGAGATTTTAGGCCCTGGGGGCCATCTTGAAAATTACCAATTTCTTTGTTATCATTTAGTCCAATAGTAAATCCATTAAAAAAAAGGTTTTCTATTACAAAAATTACAGATTCAACACTATATCACACTCTATATGACTCTTTCTTTCTCTCTCTCTCTCTCTCTCTCTCTCTCTCTCTCTCTCTCTCTCTCTCTCTCTCTCTCTCTCTCTCTCTCTCTCTCTCTCTCTAGTTCATTCCAACTTACGCATTGTCAGAGAATGACAACAGGTACAACAAAAGGCCTACAGTGAATGATCAAATCCATTGTTTGATCACCGTCATACCAGCCGATAAGGTCTCCTTGATTCCTGAGGCCACTATCAACAAAATGAGTGAAGTCAGGGACAAAGCTGCATATTTGGGTGAGTTGTGAAGTACCTCAACTTCAATTACAGTAATTTCCCACATACAAGCCGCATTGTGTATAAGCCGCAGGACAGTGTCTTATGCAAGTTACAAAAAACAAAACCATATTAACACCATATTACCTGCCCTCCTGTTTTAACCTCATAGTGGAAGAAATTTTGCAAAAACAATGTATAAGCCACGGCTAATAGTCGGGAAATTATGGTAGTTCAAGACAACTAGAGAAACTTAATTATACACAACAGTGGCAGCAGGGATTCAAATTGCTGATACAGTCAATGGGTAGGTTTATAGGCATCGTTTTAATCTGTTTATGTGCTGAAACACCTCATGATTGTGCTCAATTGTGCTCAATCAGATTACAATTCGAATCGGATTGAAAGAGGTGGTGTACACATTTTGATAAACCTATCAGAGTGTATCCAGCAAGTTTGGGGGAAGTGGATCTAAATGGACTCTTTTGCCATTAATAGCCGTGTTTTAATAGCTTAATTGTTTATTTATTTTACTTTCTGTCTAGACCATCTTTCTTTTTCTTTCTGAATGCAATTTCACTACATGCTTTACGAAAGTAATTCAGTGTATGAGAGAAATCATTTTTAACATTTGCACATGTGTATGTGTTGTGTGCATCTCTATCTATCTATCTATCTATTCATTGCTACAGGAATTCCTCAGGTGGCAGTCCTCACTAAAATTGATGAGACGTGTCCTGAGGTGGCCAAGGACATCAAACTCGTCTACAGGAGTAAGAAAATCAAAGATAAGGTGTGTATGTACAGTATGTATATTTTAATGTGTATATATAGTAACTGACATTTGGATTAAAGGAACACGCTATCACCATCTTAATTATCCTTTTTGTCAATTTGTTTTGATACCATCTCCAAATTTATTTGGATGACATATTTGTATGAGGGATGGATACACACAAGATTTATTCTCACCAGCCATCCAGGATATGCACTGTATTGTTCTAGGTGGTGGTTAGGAAAGCACCACAAAAAAGAATGAGAAAAAGAAAACAGTTACAGCATACTAGTACTACCTGCCATCTATTGCCATCAAACAGCAATTAGCATGTTTTTGCAGTGCCAGTAAGACTGAAAATGTTTTACAACACAAACTGCATAATGATGCTTTAATTAAGACTTCACAAAGTGGAACATGCCTGTGTGTGTGTGTGTGTGTGTTTGTGTGTTCAGATGGAGGAGTGCAGTATGAAACTTGGAATTCCTAAGAACATGATCTTCCCAATAAGGAATTACTACGAGGAGACAGAGCTGATCGATGATGTGGACGAGCTGCTGCTGTCGGCACTGAAACACATCCTCAACTTCGCCAAAGACCACGTGGTGTTGCCACCCTCTGCTGACCGGCTAACAAAGAAAACCACTCACACAAACCAAGCCACTGACCAAGTGGCAAATTTAGCAACCTCTGCCGTTTCCAACTTGTAGAGAACATCTCCAGTAGTGGTTGATGACGATTTTTTCCAACTTGCTGAGAACAGCTTCGATAGTGATTGTTGACCAGTTTTCCAACTTGTAGCTTCAGTTTCAGTTATGAACAATCAACCAGTTGTCACGAGGTGTGCAATGCAGGGGTAAGAGTTACAGTGGTAATGTCTGGAGGCATAGCAGTTACAGCAATAGTTCCAAATAACCCTGCTATAAAACCTTTCTGAGTGCTGTCGGAATACAATAGCGTATTAGTATAGGGTTATTTGCCGGCAGTGCGTGACAAATTCCTCACACCCCTCATCTTAGGAACGCCTCTAACCAAGGAGTTGGACTTCTAAGCTCAGTTCATCTCACATACTGTGGGTGTGTTGATGGGTGGCAAGGTGGCACGTACACCACCAAAAATGAGACACTTGAGAGATCATAAAACTCTCCCTTTACTGATATCCTTATTCATTTGACCTCAGCAACCTTTTGCGAGTAGCTAGGAATGTGCTAGCTCAAGGGCGGAAGCTCCTCAAATAGCCTTTATGTATTATTATTATTATTTAGCCTGGCGAACGCCAAACTAAAATCACAAGTGATATTTAGTCTGGGGACCTACCTATTGCATTTCTCGTAGCGGAAGCATCGTTTACAATTGTCCATAGCCGTTTATTGGGCGCTACGAATGTCTGTCATAGCGTCTGTACAAAACTCGGAGCCAATACCAGAGCCACCACGTGACGTTTAAAATGCAATCGAGGGCCGTAATCGAGGGCCTTTTTGTTCTGCGATTGGATACCGAAAGCAGGCGAGAAAAACGGCCATGGTCACCATGCTGCTTTGCAAAGTGAAATGAAATAAGCGGGCAAAGGAGCATGGGAGCTCCCAGGCTAATAATTATTATTATTATTATTATTATATTGTTTATTTTTATAGCGCTTTGGCTAAACTATATGTATGAAATGTGCTATATAAATAAAAGTGACTTGACTTTAGCTCATACTCAGCCTTTGTTACAGTGTTGTGGTTCCTACATTGATGGAGGTTGATGGGACGCAGGGGGTGGACGGCAGATTTGACACTGAGATGTTCAAGTAGCCTAGTTGTAACATTAGGCTAATACTATTAGCTACCTACTGTATGCCCAGTCGCACTGGCACACACACACACATCTGGAGAAGGTCCAGTGGTTTATACGGTGTGTGTGTGTGTGTGTGAGAGAGAGAGAGAGAGAGAGAGAGTTTAAAGTCCTTTGTTCACCTCCTGTGTCTTATACTGCTTTGATTATGAGTCATCAGTTACTGTAATAAGAAGATAGGAAGAGAGCAGAAGAGGTCAAAGGGGAGTTATTACAACACTTAAGCAATGTAAGGACACGCACACACACGTTTGAAACGACCAAACGACAGACAGACCAACTGATAAGAGAGGACAGGCACCGACATAGATTGAAAGCAAGGTGTCCGACCACACAAACAGCGTAACATATGGACCATCATACAAAATTCTGACTCAGGACAGAAGCGCTCATTCAGGTAAGAGAAAAGGATCAAAACTAAATACAGTGGATAGATTTTTCAGATCTGTAGCTCATGGGTTGCATGTGTGTGTTTGTTTCACAACTGAAAGTTAAAAGGAATAAAACACATGAAGGTGGGTGCGTGTGTGTGTGTGTGTGTGTGAGAGAGAGAGAGAGAGAAAAAGAGAGACAAGGTTATGCATCTGAATGAATGTGTGTAGTAGGTGTACGAGTGTGTATGCTTGTGGAGGAGAGATTTTGAATATTTTGAACATAAGAGTTCATATGCAAAACCCCCTAAACACCATTTTTGTGAAAACTGAGTTAATGATATTGTGTGAATCCTGTATTAATCTAGAATATGTAAATTATATGTTTTTGTGAAAAAAAAATAAAAATAAAACCTGCTCCCCGCCATGTCTAAAATATCTGTTTACAATCAAAACACTGTAAACGCCTGATAAAAAATTGCCTTTTTTCTCAAAAAGTGGTCAAGTGGGAGTTTTGCATCTGAACTCTTCGTATCTTGCTCTTTTTGTTTTCAGGTTTAAATCAGCTGTGGGATCATGTTTAAGAAGAAGGAGGTATGTTAGTCCCTAGAATGAAATAGAATCACACCAAAATTGTAACGATTGATCCTATCTCGATGCAGTATTTGGCTCATTTACAACCGCCCAGTCTGCCTCAGAATGGCAGAAAACGGGCTAAACATAATACAAATTGAACTTCTCTTTTAACTTATACTTAAATAACTTAGAATTCTGGGGTGAAAATCTTTTGACAAACACCAATACTTGCACTAGTGCTGCAAGTTCAGCAAGCTAACTTTTACAAGGCTACTTAGCAGAATCCTGGAAAGACCTAAAGTGATAGTTCGGTCCTTCAGTCATAGCCGCCTTTTATGAGCAGACAGCGCGGAGAATGAAAGAAAAATGGAAAACCCAAGACCAAACATGTATGCAAATATGTTTCGACCCTCTTTTTACTGAATGTTACTTACGAGCAGGCTCAGGGCCACAACAAAATGTAAAAGAGTAGTTTACACTTAACACCACCAAAAACCTTCGAAAATGAAAGTAAGATAAGTTTTGCGGTCGATTCACTGTAAACTGCTCATTTGCATTCACGCAATGAGGTTCCAAAGTCTCTGATTCTCATGATCTACAACAGCAACAAGTCATGTATGTGATTGAATGATGCCAAGTTATCACTTTAATCTTTGAATCAGGGACAATAACTACAATAATATCTGATGATATCAGATTGTGTCGGGAAATGATTTCAGGTGAAGGGAATTCAGGTCATCGTTCTAGGCTCAGTGCCCACTGATGACTGAGAGGTAGTACATGCAGTCAGTTGTGCAGTTACTCACTGGCAGCAGGCTGTCTTCTCTCACTCTCACTCACACACACACACACACACACTTATAATAACAATAAGGAATAAACAATATTCCAGATTTTACTATGTGGTTTTGTTTATAAATTCTGGACCACTTACAAAAATGCAAAAACAAAAGGAGTTTTATATTGGTCAGCACCACAGCAAGTCAGCTTTTGCAGTCATTCTTCATTTCAGAATTCCACATAAACTGTAAATTTAAGCACATTCTTGACATCCTTGTCTCTGTTTCAGAAAAATGTGCCACCACAAGAGCCTATGGCCTTACCATGTAAGCTTTAACATCAACAAATATTTTATAATATTTTATCCAGACCAACTTGATTACCTGCACAAATATCCGTGGCCGTAGGGAAGTACTCCCCTAGAGTTAGAACATTGGGTGTTTCCTGCTGCATATCCCAACTGTATATCTGTTTCATGATTTGTTTTACTTTCCAGTGACAGGCACTGGCTGGAGGAAAGTGGAGTGGGGTGAGTCTAAGCATAATGCTCTGGAAATTACTGTATTGCTTAAAAATGACTTTCTCAACCCAAATGTAACCAATGAATTACATTGTCCAACACAAAATTAATTTGCTGGTCACTTGTGGAACAAACTGTACTGAAAAACACCAATCATTTTAAACAACCAGTCTAAATGATTGAATTTTGTTCTCTCCATTTGTTTCTGTACTCTGGAGGCGCCAGGGAAAATCTGAAGAAAATTGGAGTAGGGCTTCAGAGTTCTTCAAATACTTTTCTGGCTCAAACTTGTTTTCCAGGATCTCCTACCCTAGTTTTAATGTATATTTACATGCTTGTTGCTTTGCACTATACTCTAAATATTTCTTACAATTTCACAAACAGCAAAAGGATAGAAATGATCAATCATATCAAGGAACTGAAAGTTAATGATCCAAATGTCAAGTACCTCCGTATCCTGGTCTCTGGTCCTGTGGGGGCAGGGAAGTCCAGCTTCATCAACTCTATCAAGAGCATCTTCCTCAACCGCCTGACTTGTGCAGCCGCAGCAGCTGATAGAGGCGGCCAGAGCTTCGCAGAGGCGGTGAGTCATCTGTTTGTCTATTAATCTGTTTGATCCAACGCAACGTTTAACACCTATTATACACTGAAATGCAATATTATACACTGGGAAATTTGCATAGTATTTTACCCTATGACATAATGATATTATGTATTTGTTACATCATATTTTACAGTATAGAGGATGTATGTAATATATTATTGTCACTTTACCGGTATACTATATATATATATATATATATATATATATATATATATATATATATATATATATATATATATATATATATATATATATATATATATATATATATATATGTATGCAGGTAAAGTATTTGTTAGCAGTTGTTCCAGTGATGACTTTTGCCTTTAATTTTTAGGTCTACATTAGAGATGGAGCAAAGTACCTGCCATTTACGTTCAGTGACGTCATGGGTCTGGAAGCTGGGAAAAAGGGGGTGAAAACAGAAGACCTCTACAGAGTCTTCAAAGATGGCCACTTGGTAAATTCATGTATCAAATTTACTTATCCTTTGTTAAATTTGGAGTGTTTGGTATAATGTAGCCCTAATATGCAAGCTTGCAGCTAAGTTAACAGATCCAATCTACTGAAAATGAAACTTTGGTAACACTTTACAGTAAGGGTACATGAATGATCATGAATTCATGCAATAATTCATTCATGATTAATTTGTGATTCATGCATTACTTCATCTCTGAATATCTAATGACTCATCAAGATTTAGCATGAATTCATTGTTTATCATTAACGACCTCCTGCTGAAATAGCACATGATCTTAAGCATTAGTTACTCAGGGTACATCATCATGAGTCATGATTAATTACGCATGATCATGATGTTTTGTTCAAAAGAATTGGATATAATAAAAGTGGATATCTCTGTTCATAGAATTGGATTTTTGTACAATAATCATCATGAATTCATGCTTACAGAATGGTTTTTTTTTTTTTTTACTGATTTGTGGTAAAAAAAAAAAAAAAACATTCTTTTGATGAATTCATCACATTTGTGGCGCCGTCAGCTAAAGTGCTGAGCAGCAGCTCCTTTACTTATGTGATGTTGATGGCTTATACAGCGTTATGGACATGCCATTTTCATGCATTATTGATGAACCAAAGGCCACATAACCTCTGCAAGCTTAACAGTATTTCACATTTTTTTCATATTCTTATGCAAACTTTGTGGCTTAGTACAGACAAACTCAAAAAATTCAAATCATGATTTACATCATAAGAATATGAGCCTTTCAATTTGCGTTATGGACGTGACAAAAAATGGACTAACTTTTATGGGAGTAGTTTTTGCAATACAAGTTTTCTGAAAGAATTTGTATGTCTATGTAGATGAGTCTTATATATGGGCAATTCCAGCGGTATGGACGTGACATTTGCATTATTGATGAACAAAATGCCACACAACCTCTTATTTCACAATTTTGTTCATATTCTTATGCAAACTCAATGGCTGAATATAGGCAAACAAAAAAAATGAATATCATGATTTACATTATAAGAATATGAGCCTTTCAATTTGCGTTATGGACGTGACGAAAACTTTTGAGAGAGTAGTTTTTGCTGTGAAGTGTGTGAAATTTCTACAGAAATGTAAATATTACTACATTTACACCAAAGAGGACACCTCAGTAAAGACAGAGAAAGACTTCATTTTCATTGGGAGAAATGGCGTTATGGATATGACGTTATGGACGTGACGCCTGGAAAAACCTTCCAAAACGATACAAAACAATTGTGAATGGTGGATTTTAACCTATAACGACAGAAATAGTAATAAAACAATAAAAATAACTGATAGCATTGCAGCTCTGTGTGTGTTATCACCCACTTATGCCCATTATAAGCCCCTCCATAGACTTACATTATGGCTGAATAGGGTAAAAAAATTTAACAAATAGATATCCTTTCGAAACTTGCTCAGATGATTATTTACATCGAGTTTTCTGAAAGAATTTGTACGTCCGTGTAGATGTAGATGACTGCCGATATATATGACATGTATGCCCTATTTCAGAATATCCACAATTTTGTTACACAAAAACATGCTAATTAATCATGACTTATAATGATGTACCCAGAGTAATTCAAGCTTAAGATCATGTCCTATTTTAGCAGGCGATCATTAATGACAAACAATGAATTCATGTTAATTCCTGATGAGTAGTTAGACATTCAGAGATGAAGTAATACATGAATCATTACTTAATCATGAATACATTCATGCATGAATTCATGATAATTCATGTGCCCTTACCGTAAAGTGTTACCGAAGCTTTCATTCCCTTATCAGTTAGCGTTGACTGTTGTTTCACTAGGCTATTTGTTGGGTTGTAGACACAATGCTGTAAACACCTGTAGACACATATGACTAGCACAAGACTAGACTTTAAAGCGCATTGAATGTCAGAAACATACAGAGTCTCTCTCTCTCTAGTTTAAGAAAGAAGCCCATTCTACGGAGAAAGATGAAGACAGTCCCAAAGTGAATGAAAGAATCCACTGTTTGATCATCGTGGTATCAGGAGAAACAATCTCCCAGCTAAAACAATCTCTCATCGATAAGATGCTGAACGTCTGCAAAAAAGCTGGTAATCTAGGTGAGTTGGACATACTGTTGATGGTAGATTATTGTTTATTGTAATAAAATGCTGATCATGTGTATTGGAGTGGGGGCAAATGAGCAGAAATGGAGGAAACAACCATGTTGACCAACATGTACTAAAATAAGCACTGCTGTGCATACATTGCCTTGTGTTTTGTTTTGTGACATTCTACCATGTGGGTCCATATGTGAGCCTGTAATATTCAAAACTGTATGAATTCCAAGGAAATTACACATTGTGACATTGTGTGTGTGTGTGTGTGTGTGTGTGTGTGTGTGTGTGTGTGTGTGTGTGTGTGTGTGTATGTCTCTTGCAGGGATTCCTGTGGTGGCTGTAATGACAAAAGTGTGTAGCACATGTCCTGAGGTATCCAAGGACTTCACAAAGGTCTGCCACAGCAAGAAGATCAAAGAGAAGGTATGTTTGTGTGTGTGTGTGTGTGTGTGTGTGTGTGTGTATGTGTGTGTGTGTGTGTGTGTCTCCTCTGCACTGGTTATATTAACAGGACATTTTCATATTTGCTTTTACTGAAGTCCAATCACATCATGTAAACAGTGCTTAATTTGTAAATCAGTAGGTAACGGAACGCAAAGTACATTATAACGACAAGTCGATGACGACATGACTCAGGTCCCGGAACGCACAAAAAAAAACATCAAGTGAATTGCCACTTCTACAGCTGTGGCACATAAAAGGCTCAATTTCAGACAACATCCCTTTTATAAATGCCATAAGATTGCATTACAAAAAAAAACCCAGACCCAGCGCTACATGAAGTACAAACATTCAAGAAAACAACCATATTTTGAGTGCGTTAACTTTTGGTACAGGTAATATGTTTTCATATGCGCGCGTACGTATGTGTGTGTGTGTGTGTGCAGGGTTTAAAATTAACTTTTGACCCACCTGCCAATGGCAGGTAAGGCCAAAACCTGCATTTACCGGCCAAAAAATATTTTTACCGGCCACTGAAAAAAAAAAGTTTATGGTGCTTTTAAGAACAACTTTACTTGTCTCTCAGGTGTGTCTGTAACAAAAGCTATAATACACCCAGGTTCAAAATGTTTTTTTTTTATAGCAGATGGTCATCTAAACTCAACTACTACGGCACCTACTGGCTCTACTCATTTCATTTCATATTAATGAAGAAAGTCATGTCTCAGTTGCCTGCCAGTGGCTGGTAGCTTGGTTTTTGTTACTAGCCAAACCAAATTTTTACCCGCATTTGGCCGGTGGCGGGTGCTAATTTTAAACCCTGTGTGTGTGTGTGTGTGTGTGTGTGTGTGTGTGTGTGTGTGTGTGTGTGTGTGTGTGTGTGTGTGTTACGGACAACAAATGCGAAGCGCACGCGAGCTAAAATAGATGTATTTGGTATCAAATTAAAGTAGACATCCAGACGCATGCATTGGTGCCACTTGTAATGTACTTGCTTGAGAATGAGGGCGTTCAATTTCAGTGTAAAGATCGCCCCCCATTTTGAAATATCTATCTGGCTGCCAAAGTTCCATCTAAAAACCAAGAGCTCAAAAAATAAAACTAAACCAAAACAATCACTATACATTATGATATAGACCTATAATTTGAACAGAAGAGTTTTCTATCACCCATTTGCAGAAAATGAACACCCCATCTCCCTCTTCCCTTTTCTTAAAAAGGACATCTAACTCATCTGTCGTTTAGACATTTTTGTAAAACCATTCGTTTGCCCCTCTCACTGACACACTGACCTCCAGGATTTAAGTTTTAAGTTTAATTCTTAAGTTTCGGTTTTGTTCCTCTTGAGGCGTGGTTTGTCAACAAATCCCCGGCGACGAGTAACATTAAATTTAATTAATAAATACATGAAGGTATGAAGACTTATTATGAAAACAAAATCCATCAATTTATTTTGTACAATTCATAAATTGATTTTATACATTTTAAAACGTTGTCATGATTTTTTTAAAAAAAAATTTTAAATAAAAAAATATTATTATTATTCACGAGAGGTGGCGGATCAGCCAAAATAAGTCCCGGAACGCGGGGGGGTCAAAATGACGTGGTGGGGGATCCTGTTCCGGCATATTCCGGCACAAATTAAGCACTGCATGTAAACAACCTCGTCAAAGCGGAAGTTGGTAAAACATTTTTTTCGGGAGTTTTTCCCCAAAATGCTCTCCTTTTTTCAGGGGATTTTAGACCAAAACATCATTGTACATCATCTACGGTTTGAAATAATGACTTATTATTAAAGAAATCAGTGTACTTATGCATGAATATAAAATACTTAAGCCCAAAACACATATTTGTTCAGAATAAAATGACACTGTGGCTGATAGATAGATGCGGTTAGCTAATGAATGCTAATGAACGGCTAGTATTTATTTATTGTTTTGGGGGATTTCTTGGTATTTGAGAGATGTTTTTTGGTTATTTTAGTTAAATATACATGTAAATGAATATGTATATAATCTAAAAACCATTCATCCACCATATTTGGTAGATTATCTTAAAATTTTACGTATTTTTTTCCTAACACAATTTTTTTTTGGGGGGGGGGCGGTTTTGGATGTGATGTATGTAAGTGCATATTCAAATAGTAAAAATAAATAGATATTGTGAAAGCCTGAGTTGTGCTGAATAAAATCATACCAAATACCTTGGTTAGATATATTGCTAACAGGGATAAAATTGACTATAACCGATAACATGTTAAAACGGTCGAAAATTCCACTGACTCCAAAGGGTTAAAAAGCACTCTATTATTTCACCAGGGAACAACAAAGAATATCACGTTCCTTGTTGAACATGCCTGTACAGAATGTGTGAACACTGCATACAGCGAGGATTCTCCCTGGTGCAAAGTCCAACAAATTGCTAAAAGACATGGAGCTAAGCACTCTTTTAGACTGAAAACAAGGGTAGACCAACAGATGAAATAATACAATTAAAGGAGCTGTGTTTGTGGCCAAAATTGGTGCTAGAATCATTTTCAAAATATTTTGCTGTCTCCATTTTTCAGAAGAACCTCCTAAACATATCCTTGTTTTATTTCCCACTTTGTCATGATGTATTTCGGAAGAATAATGGGGCCTTGACAATGAATCAACACAAACACCACTTAAAATGACAACGTGACCACTATTTGTGGGCTGCAACTTAGCTTTTCAAATGCAAATATTCTGGCTGGACTACAGCGATATCAGTGTTTAAAATGAACATGATTCCTTCATGTCTGGTGACTTATCAAGGCCATTTTAAGATAATTTGGAATATATTTCTGTCACACATCTCCTTTAAGGTGTAAGACTACCAAAAATTCCAACGCCCCTAGTGGCAATTTTTCATTGTTGCCAGATTGTTGCAACAACTTTGCCATCATGATGGCAAACTACACTGTTTAACCACATGTTTAATGCAAACTTGCAACAAATATTCTATTTGCATGTGTAATTGGTAATTGTGTGTGTGTGTGTGTGTGTGTGTGTGTGTTTGGTAATTGTGTGTGTGTGTGTGTGTGTGTGTGTGTGTGTGTGTGTGTGTGTGTGTTTAGATGCAGCAGTGCAGCAGGAAACTAGGTTTTACCATGAACTATATCTACCCAGTGAGGAACTACCATGAGGAGACAGAGCTGATCGATGAAGTGGACGAGCTGCTGCTGTCTGCACTGACCACCATTCTCAACTTCGCCAATGACTTTGTATTGAAGCTCCCCTCTGCTGACGAACCTTCATTAAATGTCTTATATATTCCAGTGGAGCAGAAATGGTCACACAATATCCCATTTTTATACATATTTACATAGGCCTACAGTATATGCTAAATGTATGCATATCATATTCCACGTCATATTTCAGTTTGAGTATATTACAGATACAAACCTACTTCTCAGACCACAAATTAACCACAAATTCTTTATATACAGAGTTTATATCATTTCATTAAAACCACTACAGTGTGTGGATACAATAAATTAATAATTGGTCATATATTATATATATTATTAATGCTCTTCTTTTTATTAACTAGTATGGTGAATGTGGCTTGACTAGCCTAGAATTCTAGATCTAGCGGTAGGGAATTGAATTTGCTCAGCGAATACCTAGCTATAAGCCGTAGGTATTACTCAGACATCGGAGGTGTCTATCCAATCACAACGCACTAAGTTGTATTCAGATATCATGGTGTTTAGCCAATCACATTGTTCTAATTGGAGAGGGAGTCACTGGGCGGGCATAATAACTTAAGCCCCGTTTCCATTGCATGGTACCAGCTCGGTTCGGTTCGGCTCGGATCGCTTATTTTGCTTTTCCACTGGCAAAATCTGTTACTGGTACCATGGAACCGGAACGATTTTTGGTACCAGCTGGTACCACCTTCAGTCCAGGTACCAAGCGTGCTGAACTGGTACTATATTATGACGTGTGGCTTGAGTGGTTGCTATTCTTGCTAGCGTCATAATGCTAACATTCTAAACAAGCCCTTGACAGCTAGCTCAGCAGTTAACTAGCAGTGTTAGCATGACAGGAGTGATGGCAAGGCAAATAATGTCATTTCCCCAAATAAAGGTGCTTTATGTGGCAAACAGCCACTTACCAAGATGAAACAAAAAACGATTTATTTCATTCACTGTAGCGATTGTTCTTGCCGTCTTTTCACGTTGGTGACGCTACCATAGTTTACTCCACTGTCACTATAGCAACCGAACAGTACTTTTAATCCAGTGGAAAACGAAAGGTACTGTGGTACCAACACGGCACGGTTCGACACGGCACGCTTTAACAGTCAATGGAAATGGGGCTTTAGTATAACTTAGAATAATTCGGTCATTCAATCATAGCCCTTTTATGTGAGCATGCTAACTGTTGTAGTTAGCGAGGGGAATGAAAGAAATTGGACACAGACCAAATATACATGCAAATTTGTTACGACCCTCTTTTTACTGAATGATACGACATGACTCAGGGCTGCAACAAAAAGAGCAGTTTACAAAATGCCTCGAAACTGAAAGTAGTTTTGCGGTCGATTCACTGTAAACTGCTCATTTGCATTCGCCCAATGTTCTTCCAAAGTCTTTGATTCTCCTCACTGTCTAGACCAGCAAAAGTCAAGTCTATGATTGAATGATGCCGAATTATCACTTTAATCTTTGAAACAGGGACAATAACTACAATAATATCTGATGTTATCAGATTGTGTCGGGAAATGATTTCAGGTGAAGTAAATTTTGGTCATCGTTCTGTAGGCATAGTGCCCACTGATGACTGAGGTGTACTACAAGTAGTTAGTTGTGCAGTTATGCAACAGTAACTTCGTGACTAACTAAATTCACACTCACAGGCTGTAGGCTCTCTCTTCCAGTAAAATTCCAAATTTTACTGTGTGGTTTTAGTTAAAAATTCTGCTCCACTTGCAAAAATGTGCAAATAAAGGAAAGAAAGATGCATATATATTATATATTGGTCAGGACCACAGCAAAATAACTTATAGACTTTCCTGATGTGAATGCTTTTTACTGGTGTGAAGAGGCACATGATACAAAATTTTATTTATTTACTTTTTAAGCGAAAACACGTTAACCATTTTGATTTACTTGTTATGCTCTAGCGAATGTACATCCAAGGTTTATAGAAAATGTTCTTAAAATAACCATAATGTTTTTGTACAGTCAGAATTAGTTGTAATTTGCCCAAATGACACATCAACTCGAGGCAGTAAAGAATAGAAACAATGAAATACAATTTTTCTTCATTTCAGAATTCCACATGATTTGTACATTTAAAAGATCCTTGATATCATTGTCTCTTTATTTCAGATGCTGCCACAAGAGCCTAATGGTAAGATTCAACATCAGCAAACATTTTGTAACTGTTTGTCCAGACAAACTTGATGACCGGCACAAATATCCGAGCCAGGTTTAAATGAACACAACAGTATTTTAGGGAAATACGTCCTTTGCTATCTCCCCTAGAGTTAGAAAGTTGGGTGTTCGCTGCCCTACTGTATCTCCACTATAAAGTTATTCAACGTTATATTCATGATTTGTTTTGCGTTCCAGTGATGGAAACTGCCTGGAGGACTGTGGAGTGGGGGTAAGCTTAATACCCTGAGGGATCTCTGAGGGATACTGACTTTTAAAAAATTGTGATTACAATCTGCATGCCATCTAATCCCTCCGAATGTACAAAGGTGTTCACCCTATTCATTTATGATGTCCAAAGTGTCATTCGATGTTGACAACCTATTGAGTGTTTTTAAAGTACACAGTTATGAATGTTGGCGTACCTGAAATCAGCTTTACAGGGCTTTCACACTGCATCCGTCCGTTGACAGATCCCATTGACTTTGAAAGGAGCTTTTGCTAAATGCATTGTGGGTCCGTCCGTCAAAACAGCCCCGTTGCGTCCGTCAAAAAGTTGAAAAATGTTCAGCTGGCGACGGATCCGTCGAAACCAATCGGGATTGAGAGAATTTGCTCCCCCCTCCGTCAGACCCCTCCCCCGTCGTCCGTCAACGGACGGATGCAGTGTGAACATAAGGTTCCAATCAAAAGCTTCCAGCATTTTACTGTAATCATCAGCTGTGCTTAAATGTTTAATGTTTCAAAGGCAGGGTATAAAATAATTTCCTGGAGTACATTTTACAAACTTTCATTTTCTATGAGGTTCATACATGGGTGAGGGCTATTCATGCAAATATATTTCTTTCCATCATTATACTTCATCATAAACTCCTCATCTGACTGTGATTCAATAGGTAATAGGTTTAGCTACCTGTGGTTAATATATGGGTGATGATAAGACACAGGTGAGGTTAATAATGTTTTTTTTAGTTTGCATGCTATGGATTATAGTATACTCTGGAAATTACTGTATTGCTTGTAAATGACTTTCACAACCTGAATGCAACCAATGAATTAAAGTCCAAAACAAAAATAAAATTTGTTATCTCCGTTCAGAACACAATTCTCTTCTCTGATTGGCTGATAGGTGGCCATTATTCTCGTATAACTGTAACAGTAACCAGACGTAACCCCAAATGACCTTCAATGCTATGGTTCAAAGCCGCAGCGGCAGCAATGTTTGGATGAGTAGCAAATATGATAAGGAAGTTAAAATCTGGTCCTTGTCAATGGAGAGAAAGATTGGAGGCACAGCAGAGACTGTCTGTCACATCTAGTTGTGCACAAGGTACTTTTGCCAGGCTCAGGCCGAACATGAGGCCGAGACATCACCTGCGGTGGCAAAGAGAGATGCTAGTGCGATGAAGAAAGAAACTAGCCAGGTAGTGTCCATTGAGGAGGAGAAGTACTGTACTTAGAAGCTCCTTCTGTCAGGGAACAATGTGATGGAGGAGGTGATGTTCCGGGACAAGAAGACAACACAGATCATTACTGTAGGCCTTACTCAGGGGATGTAGGTCTAAACTATCGTTCAGCGTCCTCCAACGCTAACACTGATGTGCTGGACGCTGGCACCTCTGCTGGCACACTGTCTAGCGACGTTACCACATTCCATTTTGATCTGTATGAGCCTTTTCCCATGGATCCCTACCTTTTCAGGGATCATCAGTCGCTCAGCCCTTTCATGGTCAGAGCTATAATTAAACATGGGCCATGTCAACCTGGCTTAAACGACAATTATTCTGACTTCCCCTTCCGACAGTAAACAATTTAAAACAGCGTGGTACAAGCGCAATGTCGTAAGCCATATCGCCCAGTTAGCCATATCGCCCAATGTCGTTAGCCATTTCAGCCATATCGCCCAGCCCTAATCATCAGTCACTCAGCCCTTGCATGGTCAGAGCTATAATTAAACATGGGCCATGTCAACCTGGCTTAAATGACAATTATTCTGACCTCCCCTCCCCATTTAAAACAGCGTGGTACAAGGTCAACGCCTCGTATCAACGCCGCTTTTGCTGCTGGCTCTTTGCAAAAAAGGGTGATTAAAAAATCGGTAAATGGGCAGAGGTTTTAAAAATTTCAAGAATTTAAACACATGAAAAAAGCAGCATGCACCGAGAGGCAGAGAAACAATTTCTCATGACCAAGTATTGCATCACCCAAGACTGTTCAGTCATAGCAGAACTCCTGAAAGTGGAAAGGCAACAAGTTGAGAGGAATTGTCAAATTGTACTGAGATTGATCGATGCCACTCTATTTCTAGGGAGACAAGGACTCTCTTTCTGTGGACATAGAGAGTTTGCAGGTCTTGGCGATCCTGGCATCAATGAGGGAAACTTTTTGGAATTGCTTAAATTTTTAGCGCTCTATGATGCTATGACAGCGCAGCATTTGAACAATCCTACTGGAAGCATATCCTATTTGGGCCACCAGCCACAAAATGAACTAATATCTGCTAGGGATGCACCAATACCACTTTTTAAAAACCGATACGAGTACGAGTACTTTTGCATCTGTACTTGCCGATACCGAGCACCGATACCGATATTTCTGAGATTGGGTTTCCATGAAAGTGTGAAGCAAAAATTGGGCCTAATGTGCAAATGTGTGTAGATATTATGCACTTTGTAGAACTGTAAATTGAGTGGAAATTAAGTCAGAATGTAGTCAAGGAAAACAGATTGTCTATGTCATCATGGCTGAAATCATTGAATTTTATTAAGCAGCTCAAAATATTTACAGCAAGTTTTTTTTCTTTCTTTCTTTCTTTTAACGTTATGAAATGTTATGTAGCCTAAATAATTGTGGGTGTGGGTGGTAAAACAAAAATAGACTACCAATTGCAATATTCACATGAAACAGTGGTAATAGTGTCTGCTGTAATAACATGGTACAGTCCACCCCTCTGGCTCAAAGAGTAATGGCGCAACCTGCCAAGCTTTGATCGTGACTAGGAGCTGCATGTGCTCAGAACGGCACCGTAACATTTACGCACACAAGAGAAAACTGCAGTGTGACTTTTTTTTGTAATATACAATTGGTTTATTAATATGATCCAATTGGGTTTGGCTCATTTGTGCTCGGGAGACATTGAAATGTAATGCAATGATATGCAACGAAGCTGTTGATTGTAATAATAGCCACCTTATTTAATCACCAGCCCGTAGCAGTACAGATTTTACAATGTGCCTTACTCCTGTCGTCGTCATTTATCTTAAAGAATTCCCAAATTGCTGACATTGCTGATTAGTCTCACTGGAAAATGTGTTCCATCGTCTATGTTTTCAGTTTCTCACTCGCTAGCCAGAGACGCTAACAGATCACTGAAGCCAAATCTTCAGGTCATTATGTCTCACCCTAGAGGCTGAAGTCGTTTTCACACACCTACTGTGTTCATTTTTGATGCGGTTTTGCATTGTTGAGTGGTATCGGCAGTTTATGTACGAATACGAGTACGAGTATTTTAACGAAGTATCCGACACCCGATACTGGTATCGGTATCGGTGCATCCCTAATATCTGCTATAGCTAGTGAAATGATGTCCAAAATTATAACCGAAATAAAAACTGCCAAACATTTTTCTGCCATTGTCGACTCTACAATTGACATTTCTAAAGTCGACCAGCTCTCCCTCTCCATAAGACATGTCACTCCTGCTGGTGAGCCTATAGAGAGGTTTGTCAAATTCGCGGAACTTCCCGGCAGTTCAGCGGAGTCCTTCTACAACATCCTTAAAGACACTCGGCCTTGATGTCACCTTAATGAGAGGGCAAGCTTATGATGGGGCACGGACATTTATCAGGCCTGCAGGCTAGGGTGAAAGAGCAATAGGCAATATATGTACATTGTTGCGCGCACAATTGGAAACATTATATGCATTCCTGATCTCAAGGCCTAGATGTAAAATACTGCAGGAAGAACAACGAAAACAGATGGAGGGGGCCGTTTTAACATTAAAGAGGCTTTCCGACACATGATGGGCTTCTAGAAAGCAGGCTGCAGATGCAGTTAAGCAAAGCCTTCCAGCAATTTTGGAGGCATTGCAGTGAATTATCACGCCAATACCAGTCCAAAAACGGCAATTTCTTGTGTGAATGCCCAAGCCCACAGGCACCACTCACGGACCGCCCCGCACCGCGAACGCGCAGTTTGTGTGTGATTCGGGCATCAGAGTCGATGTATTTTAGTACATACTTGACTAATTTGTTTCTCATTTTGAACATCGATTTGCCGATTTCAAGAGAATGGCTGGAAAATTTGCTGCCCTTAACCCAAAACATTTCAGTCTACCTGGAGTGCGTTTCCCAAAAAACTAACGAACGTAGCATTTAACGAAGATCTTACTATGTTAGTTCAAGCTAGCGACTGAACTTATTCCCGCCTGTCCCAAAACGAGATAACTAAGTAAGTACCTCCATAGTAAGAAGTTGGTTAGTAGGGAAGACGTTAGTCCAAACTATGTCCTTTGCAGATGTTTTCGGAAGTGTCCGGAGAGTTCGTAGGCATTCGTTGCGATTAGGATCATGGGATATCGGCAATGTTACCAAATGTAAAACTACGGTGTTGTCATTTACAGTTGTGGATAATGTTCGCTGTCATTCCTATTTGCATCGAGTTTTAGAAAAGGAGGAATTTCAATGAGTTTGTGTTGGAATATGTTCAGAAATAAAGCATGGGCTTCGGAGAGGACGTGCTATTTGCCAATAATGCCAATGCAAGCTTCACAGTTATTTTAGAAAGTTAAGCATGGGCTATTTGGCCATAATAGTAGTATTTAATGAGCAACTACACACCATTATTATTAATAAATTCTAAAAACGTATATTTATATGTCTGATTTGAATAATTTCTGATGTATATTATTTCAATTAGTCAGTGGCATACCTTGCTAAGGCTGTCACATAAAGGTTGGCACATTGTTTGTTTTGTAAGTTCAAGTTCGAATCCAGCCGGGAATGCTGTAATGACGGCTTGATTTTAAATTAGGAATCGTAATGTAATGATTTAATTGCATCAAAGTTGTAATTTGAAGTTTCTGCCAGTCAAGAAGACCAATTGTTTTGACAACATGCATTTTACAACGTGTATCCTCTTGTCAGTTAAACTCATTTGTAAGAGTCAAACTGAGGTCAATCAAACTGTGATAATTAATTCACGCTGTAGGTGGGAGTAATGCATCAAGTGGTGTCGCGTCAGCAGTATTTCACCCCAAAACAGCCAAAGAAGACATCACATGGCCATATAACTAAGCTTCTTTGGCTTTAACTTGCACCTTGGAGTGTCAGCTTGAACTAACAAGTTTTACTAACAAGATACTATGCTTAGTCTGGACTATGCTTTTGGGGGACACCAGTGATGAACTAACTATGCTTTGACTAACGACGTTATCGCCATAGTTAGTTATATTGTCAACAAAGGAAGCTCGTTAGTCTGGCCGATGGCTTTGGGGAACAGAAACATATTCCAAACTAACTAACAAGCTACCTTAGTTAGCAACTATGCTTTTGGGGGACGGACCCCTGGTGCGCTAGAGAAAGTTAGAGCGCTTGCAAACTTTTATTCGCAGGATCTATCCAGTGCAGACGAAGCGGTTAATGAATTTGTGACATTTTGCGCAATGTACAGTGAGCTGTGCATCCAGTTAAACACCCACAGAATCTTCTCATTTCTCATCGCAAATGACATGGATAGAGCTTTTCCTAATCTTTATCATATTTACTTGACGATTCCAATTAGCAGTGCAAAGGCAGAGAGAAGTTTTAGCCGACTGAAACTTATTAAGAAAATCAGAAAAAAGGGAATCAGACTTCAGAATGTTTCAAATGCCTTGCTGGCTCAAACTTGTCTTCCAGGATCTCCTACCCTAGTTTTAATGTTTAATGCTTACATGCTGCTTTGCACTATACTCAAAATTTTGTTTGTGAAATTTTACAATTTTATTTTATTTTATTTATTTTTTTTTTTTTTAATTTTTCAATTTCACAAACAAGCAAAAGGACAGAAATGATCAATCATATCAAGGAACTGAAGGTTAAAGATTCAAATGTCGAGTACCTCCGCATCCTGATCTGTGGTCTAGTGGGAGCAGGGAAATCCAGCTTCATCAACTCCATCAACAGCATCTTCCACAACCGTCTGACCTGTTCAGCCACAGCAGCTGATATAGGCGACCAGAGCTTCACACAGGCGGTAAGTAATCTGTGCCTACATATGACCAGCCTTGAAAATCTCAGTTTATGCTTGACATGATGCTTAATCCAAACAACACGACACGGAGGCCGATGCGGCAACGTTTACTGCCTCTTCATACAAAAAGAATTGCCCTACGTTCAACAGAAGGGTTTTGACGTCATGTGTCTTTTGGCTGTAATTATTAGTTCCGTACCCACATCATTGGAGATGAAAAAAAGGACCTGCCGTTTGCCTTCTGTGATCTCATGGGACTGGAAGCTGGGGCGACGGGGTTGAAAACAGAAGACCTCTACAAAATCTTAGAGGGGCGCATCAAAGATGGCCACAAGGTAAAGACCACAGTTCAAATTCACGTATCAAATTTATTTATCCTTTAAAGGACAAATCTGGAGTCAATATCTCTGGCTAGTGGGCCATTCCGTGTGAAATCAACAAATGCATTCCGCCTGACCCTCTTGGATTTCCTTCAAACTTTAGGTGCCTAATGCCATCGTACCCATCAGCAATTGTGCAAAATATTAACCTTGTATCTACTTTACTTTCTGAGATATTGGGCCTTAAAAAACAGGGTCTTGATAATGGAAAATGCAGTTTTTTAACTTTGTTAAGTTCTGTTGGCCATTACTTACACATACTTCATGTTAGAAAATTGAAAATTTCAGGCGGTGTTGCATACATGTAGACGTTCTGAACTGTCAAATATTTTAGCTTACAGTAAGACAATTGCCAAGTTATGGATTCCTGAAAATGGTATAAACACAAAATGATGGCCACTTTTGATGACAATATTTCCACACTCAAGCATATGAGATCTTCGATAATTAAATATATATCACTTCAGTAATCATGTTGTATTGAACTGGAGGAATACTTCGGAAAGAATTCAAACTTTTTGATTTATGGCACTTCAAAATTGACAAAGATAATATTGGATCCAACTTTTAAGTGCATTTACAATTTTACTGGTAGAGTCAACCATAAAAACAAAAACATCAACTTAAAGAAAAGTTTTTAGACTCTGAATACACCAAATTCCAAAGTGGTACCCAAAAGAAAAGTACATAAAATAGTCTGTCAAAGACGGCTATCAAGGCATGGGGTGATAGATTTTTTCTGCCTTTCTAACCATGTTCTGTTTTGTTTATGTAGCCATGTGCTTTTGGTACCTTTGCCACAGTCCCTCCCTCTCACAGAACTGAGTCTCCTCCCCCAATTTTAGCAGTACTGACATCAACTATCGACTCTAACAACAAGAACAAAATTATTTTGTATATACTACTACTACTACTTATAATAATAATAATAATAATAATAATAATAATAATACTGATAACAGTAATAACCTCTTCTAGTACCCCAGGGAAAAGTGGAATAATCAGTGTATTTAGTTGTCTAAAGCAATTTCCTTTTATTTAAAATTTTTAATTTAATACAGATGTGGAAGATCTAAAAGTTTGTGAGCACACTTGCTTTGCTTTATATGGAAAGCATTTTATCAATGAGTAAGTCAAACAGATGCAATAGGCCTAGAGTGTTCACAACCACTAAGGAGGTTATGTTTTTTGCCAGCCTGTGGATATCTGTGTACAAGACAATTCAAAACTGCACAGATTTGGATGATAGTATTGGAACAATCAAGAACTAATTCTGGTTCGACAGTTATAACGAATGATGTCTATAAGTCCAGTACAAAAACTAAAATTTAAATATATTGTTAACCCTATCGCTTTGGATGAAATTTGCACTCTCTAAGTGCTTTTCTAGTTTAGACATTCAACTCTTTCATTGATTTTCAGTTACTTTGAACTGACAGCAGGGCTGTCACAGAGCATGTCCCAAATGTTGTCAAGAAAATGACTAGTTTATTTTGATATACTTCTCTATCATGGTGGCTGAGCTACTAGCCTTCTGAACCCAATGGTGGGAGTAATCTAAGGGCCCCGCCCACAACCAACTCTAGTGCCCTTTGAAAAAAAGTCATTACCCATGAGCCCTAGCGCCTGATGAGACTTTCTTTTTTTCATTTCCATTGTTAAATCATGTGCTACAATTTTAATGTTTAAGCCAAGGCCTATTACTTAGAAGCTAGAATGTGGGTACAGCGAGAACGTATGTCACAATGCTTGTATTTTGAACTTAGTTACCCTGATTAAGTCAAAGGTATCATCATGTATGTTGGTTTGTGCTTTACAGGTAGGGCTATTCAGATTTTAGTTCATTCTTATATCCTAAGTTGTCCAGATTTGGTAATGACTTGCAGAAAAGTCATTCCGACTGTCAGCCATGGTAGCATATTTAGATGTCTGTCATACATTAAAATTTAATGTATTCATAAGCCAATTTACTATACTATTATACTCTAGTCTGAGTTTTGCAAGTAAAACTCCACAGGCATTGGGTAAACTTTCACTCAAAATCTCAATTTTACGAAAAATTTGAACATGTCACTTCTGCTGACAACTGTGGTTATAACATTTAGTTGAATATGAATAGATATGATCATTAACATTATTAACATTGCTGATAAGTCAATTCACTATACTAAAGAAGAAAAAAATGGCAAGAAAAATTATTATTTATAAGTTATTATTTATTTGTCATCTATCAATTAAACTATCTATCAATCAATTTGCAAATATTTGAAGAGATTGCAATGCTGGTCCTTTTTAGGCCCGTGACAATAAATCAGAATTTTCTGTCACCTGCCGATTTATGCTCCATTTTAGTGATCAGTCATAAGAAGTTTTAGTTTCTTACAATTATAAGCCATCTCATATTAACTCTCAGGATCACAGACTGCATTTCCTTTGAGCATATTAAAGTTACAGCTATACATTCATGTATGGCAATGTGGTATTTGAAGTAGCCTATCTTTAGAGATTGTGCACAAAAAGCAATCTGTGATAATCCTCCATGAAGGCGCGATGACCAGGAAACCAACAATAATCATGATCAACAATAGCAGGCAAAATGCTCATTAATAATAAAAAGAAGCCTTTAAAAGAAGAAACCTCATTGGCTAAACATACAAGGAATAGGCAGACACCAAACATCCAATGAAAAGCCTAATTGATGAATAAAGGGAGGGGCAGAACCTAGGCCCAGAAGCACATGGCTATGTGGGCAAAGTAGTCCATAGCAACCAAGGGACCAAATAAACAAACACACCTAGCAACGAAGGCAGAAAAACCAATCACCAAGACTGTGAAAGCCATCTTTGATATAGTAATTTATGTGGTTTGGCTAAAGGTACCATTTCAAAATCTTGAGCATTTGCAAAATAAAACATGGGCTTTGTGGTGGTATCTTTGATTTTAAGGTACACTCAACCAGTAATTTGGAAAATATGCTTAAACTATAGGTCTTAATTCATTTATATCATCTTTAATGTCTCAAAACTCAAAAGCTGTTATTAATATCAAATATGTTCTTACTTGAAGATAATGTACAATAACTTGTGTGAACTACATAGAAATACTAAAGATCTGATGTCATTCGTGTACAAGATATAGTACTGTGAAATAGATTGGAAAAAATGAACATGTAATTTTTTTGCCATTTTCAGCAAAGCATTACTCAGCAAATGTGCTACCATGAAAGGTGTACTTCACAGTGTAAAGACACATACTACTTTAGAATATGTCCTGAAAGTTTCATAAATGTAGCATGAAAACTCCAAGAGTAACGCTTTGTGGAACATGGATATTTTCTCAGAGCTCCACTTTCTTGACACACGACCCCCTTTTTTAAGACCCCGTATCTCAACAACTATACAAGATACAATGGTAATATTTCACATTATAGGTCCTGGGTATGGTAGGATCATTCACATAAAGTTTGAAGCAAATCCAAGATGGTCAGGCGGAATTTTTGTCTCAGATTTGTTGATTTGGCACGGAATGACCCTAGTGTTATTGGCATCAACATGGGCGTGTTTGGTATGGAACTTTCATTCTTGTATCAGTTAGCGTTGACTGCCGTTTCACTATTTGTTATGTGTTGTACGGAATTCTGACACCTGTCAACTAGCCTGGCGAATGCCAAACTAAAATCACAAGTGATATTTAGTCTGGGGACCTACCTATTGCATTTGGGTCATTCCGTGCCAAATCAACAAATCTCAGACAAAAATTCCGCCTGACCGTCTTGGATTTGCTTCAAACTTTATGTGAATGATCTTACCATACCCAGGACCTATAATGTGAAATATTACCATTGTATCTTGTATAGTTGTTGAGATATGGGGTCTTAAAAAAGGGGGTCGTGTGTCAAGAAAGTGGAGCTCTGAGAAACTATCCATGTTCCACAAAGCATTACTCTTAGAGTTTTCATGCTACATTTATGAAACTTTCAGGACATATTCTAAAGTAGTATGTGTCTTTACACTGTGAAGTACACCTTTCACTGTAGCACATTTGCTGAGTAATGCTTTGCTGAAAATGGCAAAAAAATTACATGTTCATTTTTTCCTATCTATTTCACAGTACTGTATCTTGTACACGAATGACATCAGATCTTTGGTATTTCTATGTAGTTCACACAAGTTATTGTACATTATCTTCAAGTAGGTAAATATTTGATATTAATAACAGCTTTTGAGTTTTGAGACATTAAAGATGATATAAATGAATTAAGACCTATAGTTTAAGCATATTTTCCAAATTACTGGTTGAGTGTACCTTAAAATCAAAGTTACCACCACAAAGCCCATGTTTTATTTTGCAAATGCTCAAGATTTTGAAATGGTACCTTTAGCCAAACCACATAAATTACTATATCAAAGATGGCTTTCACAGTCTTGGTGATTGGTTTTTCTGCCTTCGTTGCTAGGTGTGTTTGTTTATTTGGTCCCTTGGTTGCTATGGACTACTTTGCCCACATAGCCATGTGCTTCTGGGCCTAGGTTCTGCCCCTCCCTTTATTCATCAATTAGGCTTTTCATTGGATGTTTGGTGTCTGCCTATTCCTTGTATGTTTAGCCAATGAGGTTTCTTCTTTTAAAGGCTTCTTTTATTATTAATGAGCATTTTGCCTGCTATTGTTGATCATGATTATTGTTGGTTTCCTGGACATCACAGCTTCATGGAGGATTATCACAAATTGCTTTTTGTGCACAATCTCTAAAGATAGGCTACTTCAAATGCCACATTACCATACATTGAATGTATAGCTGTAACTTTAATATGCTCAAAGGAAATGCAGTCTGTGATCCTGAGAGTTAATATGAGCTGGCTTATAATTGTAAGAAACTAAAACTTCTTATGACTGATCACTAAAATGGAGCATAAATCGGCAGGTGGCAGTAAATTCAGATTTATTGTCATGGGCCTAAAAGGACCAGCATTGCAATCTCTTCAAATATTTGCAAATTGATTGATAGATAGTTTAATTGATAGATGATTAATAAATAATAAATAATAACCTAGATATTTTATCAAAGTATTTTGTAATTTTTTCTAGCCATTTTTTTTCTTCTTTAGTATAGTGAATTGACTTATCAGCAACGTTAATAATATTAATGATCATATTTATTCAAATTCAACTAAATGTTAAAACCACAATTAATGAACATATTCATATTGTTTCTAAAATAGAGCTTTCAAGTTAAAGAATTACCCAATGCCTGTGGAGTTCTGCTTGCAAAACAGAGACCTGAGTATAATAGTTTAATAAATTGACTTATGAACACATTAACTTTTGATGTATGACATACATCCAAATATATGCTATAACCATGGTTGCCAATTGGAATGACTATTCTTCAAGTCATTACTAAATCTGGACAATTTAGCACAATAGAATGAACCAAAGTCTGAATAACCCTAATTGTAAAGCACAAACCAACATACATGATGATACCTTTGACTTAATCAGGGTAACTAAGTTCAAAATACATGCATTGTGACATATGTTCTCGCTGTACCCACATTCTAGCTTCTAAGTAATAGACCCTTTTTGGAGCTACGTCACAATTCCATGAGTTGAGTTTTGGAGGCAGAAAATCGTCTGTTCTGATAGACATGGCTGTAAATTTCACAACTTTCCCCATCTTTGAAAATATAGCTTGTCATCATAATATAACTCAAGAATCTATTTCTTTACACAATATGATTCACAAACAGCAAAATATATGTCCACCAACATGATTGAACGAGTACCCAAAGTTCAGAGACTGAAAGTAGCACAGGTGGCTATCTGCCTGCTGGATAACGTAGCTGCCTACTGCCACCGGAGCGACCTCTCTCGATTTGAACCACTTGTCAAAGCAAACAAACTTATGACAGTCTCCACATATTTAACTGAACACAGGGATTTTGTATCAGTTTAACACTACGCCTAAAAGCCAAACTTTACCACCGAATAACCCGCTAGCTTGTTAGCTGACGGTAGATCGCCTACCTTGTTAAGTGACGTTAACGTTAGTCGTTTTCCCATAGGATTAAGCGCATTTCTCTTGAAGTGCACATTAACTCATACAATTTGTAAACACTGTAAAACATACAGGATCGCTACTGTAGTTGGATATTATTTAGTATACATCTGATAGATTACGCCAAAATTATAAAATGTAGGATTAGCTGTTGAGAAAGCATTAAAAGACAGTGCTGAAAACGGTCACTTTTGTATTGGTTCTGATCGCTTCTGGAGGCTTTCTGCCTCCAGTTGCAGTTTATAGAATGTTAGAACACGGAATGTTTACAAACACAGAAAGGGTCTATAGGCCTTGGCTTAAACATTAAAATTGTAGCACATGATTTAACAATGGAAATGAAAAAAAGAAAGTCTCATCAGGCGCTAGGGCTCATGGGTAATGACTTTTTTCAAAGGGCACTAGAGTTGGTTGTGGGCGGGGCCCTTAGATTACTCCCACCATTGGGTTCAGAAGGCTAGTATCTCAGCCACCATGATAGAGAAGTATATCAAAATAAACTAGTCATTTTCTTGACAACATTTAGACCATGCATTGTGACAGTCCTGCTGTCAGTACAAAGTAACTGAAAAGTAATGAATGAATTAAATGTCTAAACTAGAAAGCACTGACGGATCATTCAGAACGGGCGGCAGGCCGACGGCAACGCTCGGCGTTAACGCTCACATCAGCCAGTCAAAATCATGAATCTTTTGACGCCCTGTTTTGATAGGACAACGCTCGCTGCCGCTGGCACGTCATCCGGCAAAAGTTTCAACGCTCTGTAGCCAGCGTTGTCCTATCAAAACACATCGTCAAAAGATTCACGGTTGTGACTGGCTGATGTGAGCGTTAACGCCGAGCGTTGCCGTCGGCCTGCCGCCCCGTCTGAATGGTCCGTGAGAGAGAGCAATTTCATCCAAAGCAATAGGGTTAAGAATAAAATTTAAGAGTCAGTTTCTGTAAGAATCATGCGGGTGGTGATACAAACCCTCTTCATATTCCCTTCAAATTTTGAATACCAGTAGACATGTGCCTAAGAAGGACAAAACTGTATTTTTAAACATTGAGAATGTTCCTAACAAAAGTTAGGGCTTCCCAAAATTTCAGCATAATTTTGAGGTACTGAAAATTCCAGTTTTTGCCTTCAAATATCTCATTGCGCCTTGATCTTACCATCCTGAAATTTTGGCACATAAATGTTGGGAAATAAACCTTTGAGTAATGATGTCACTTCTGTGGCAAATTGAAGGCACTGTCCTTAAGGGCCTCTTCAAAATTGGACCTTTTACATTTTTGTGCCGTTTTCGTGTGCCTCTCACAGTTCATATGACACTCAAAACCTTATTAGTTTGTTATATATATTCACTTTGGAACCTCCTCTTTTAGAATTTGAATAAAATATATGGGCATGAATTGGTGATGTTAAGCTAGAGGCAATTATTTTAGGGAAATATGAAATGAAGTGCCATTTTAGGTGCTCATAGCTCTGTGCGCCATCACTCAAAACAGTTGAAATTTGCCTTACTTTGTTCGTCTGCACTCATATTATCTGTGGTCCAAATATCTAGGTGGCTTTTTGTTCTATCACCGAGTAAATTAATTTTATTTACAGCAGATTTGCACCTATGATAACTTCTATGGAGGGTTGTGCTGACTAACCAGAGACGCCAAAGCTCTACCCTGTTTGAGCCATTATCAGACTGTAGATGTGGTGGCACAGTGGTTATGTCACAGACTTCCAGTCAGCAGACCAGGGTTCAATTCCCAAGCATCACATTATTTATTTATTGCTTTGAGTAAGCAAATTATTAGGCAACATTACTTGATTAGATAAAGAAGGCTACCACTCAAATATATTGCAAACAATACAAAAGTATCAACATTTTGTGTCTTGCTCAGGGGAGTAAGAGGACAGTCAAGTATAGAACCACCAGCTTATCAGCTTACAAGTGTGCTAGGCTGTTTCTTTACACGTTGTGCTATCAACACTTAATTGATACTGCGTATACTTTTATTCTTTGAAGATGTAGTCTTTAAATCCAAAATTTTTATTTGAAATATGAAAAGACACTTGTGCGCTTTTATAAAATCACTTGTGTGTCTTTATAACTGTTTGCTAAACCTATTATTCTTGGGAATGGTCTCCTTTGGGGCATTACTATAGGTAATTGACCAATATCAAATCAATTGTCTGTAAATGTATCACTTTGTTTGAAACAAAAAAAGTTGAATACACCCATAAGACAATCTAACTATTCAGCTTGGACATTGCTCACAGAATCTAATTCAAGACTCAGAACATGAGGATAACACATCCCTCTTCAGATCTAATGACTGTAATCTTAGATCAAATTTTTCTTGAACATTACATTAGACTCAGAACTTGTGCAGAAGTGTAACTTCCTACCACAAGGGGTGCATTTGACAAGTTTAAGAGGAGCCAGAGTTAAGGCCATGATAAATGTCAAGTACACAAGAACATTGTCTGTGCTGCCAATCAATTAGCAAACACACCCTACAGTGAAGGGTGAGTCTGACCATGTGTGTAGAACTACACTTCTCTGTAATGGTGACTCAAAATGTCAATTACCCATAACCACCAGTGGCATCAAGGTAACCCTTATTGAGTTGCTTAGAGTGAGACATAGTGTTCAGACATCAACTATGCTAAGTATTTATAAACCAGAAATCTCCATTCTTGAATTGAAAACAGCAACAACTCTGTTGTTGAACACAATCATTTGACAGTTTGAAAATCATTATTGTCTTGTCACACATCTATTCCTATCAATCTGTGGGATAATTCAAAATTCATCTGGTTCCAGTACATGGCAGATACTGCTGGTGGTTTTTACCCATTATTTAAATTCAGTGTTTATTAGAAAGTCCTGTAATTTGTCACTCTTTCCTCGACATTATACACTGGCAGTTCTTTAGGGTTAGACATTGCATTTTATAGAGCACTGTGTGTTTTATTAGATCACAATAAACATGATGAAAAGACTATGCAGAGTGTATGTCATTCAATTTGGTCTATTTGTGAGTGACTTTTTGGCACCTATTCTGACTCAAAAAAATATTTGTCATAGCAATTTGGCCCAAAATAGATGAATGTCTTTCCTAAATGTGCACTTTTGATTATGTAGCCACACATCTCAAGGGAAGGTGTGCAAAATTATACCTCAATATCTCAAATATTTCTAAGAAAACTATGCCTTGGAATGAACCCACTCCCTATTCCAAAAAAATATTTGGAAACTTCAAACTATAATACCACCAAAACTCTTGGAGACTCAAGCATGCCTTTGTATGTTTGTCAGGTGCCTCCAACATGGCTTCAATACTGCCGTTTTTTTTTTTTTTTTCAGCTTTGTCCACATGATGGTGCTGTTTTCAATTTCACGTATTTCTAGAGGGCCTATCCATGTATGTAATTTATGCAGTTAATAAATGGCATTTAATGGTTAATAAAGCAAAATGCCTCCAAGATATTTAGAATACAAATAGATTAGATACATGTCAACATAATAAAAATTGTTTCAACTTTTTTTACTGATGGCGCACAAAGATATGGTCGTCTAATTTCAATTTCAATTTCATATTTGCCAAATGAAACATCCTCTCTATCAGTACTTGAAAATTTTGCAATCTTCAACCAATTATATTTCAAAACAGGACCTCCCAATGTGCTCATATCTTTATGAATGAGCAAGGTTACGTGTTTGCACAAGCAGTGAGAGGCCCCAAAACAAGGCTCCAAAACTGAAAAGTTGAGTTTTCAATGACCACCTAATGGCTGTAAGTTGAACTAGTGACCATCATAAAAATATGTTTCAAAATTGTTGGACCCATGCTCTGATTTTGCCAAATGTCAGAGTGCTGTCTTAAAAGCCCACTGAAATATGGACAGGCAAAGTTGTGCATTTTGAAAAGCATCAAATTTCCACCTTTGCCATGTGTCATTTCAAAAGTCCCTAGTTTTTTTTAGGAAAGGTCCAAAACATTTAAATTGTTATTTTTAAATATCTATCCCATAGATCTATCCCATATACCCCATTTTCATTGAGATATGAAGAGGGTTTGTATCAGCCCCTATGGAAATCCGCATGAGTCTTACAGAAACTGACTCTTAAATACTAGCTTGAGTACTGAATTACAGATCTTATAGACATCATTTGTTACAACTGTCATCTAAACTGAGTCAGTTCTTGATTGCTCCAATACTGTCACCCAAATTTGTGCCATTTTGAATTGTCTTCTACACAGACATCCACAGACTGGCAAAAAACATAACCCTCCTTTAGCGGTTGCGAACACTCTAGGCCTATTGCATCTGTTTGACTTACTCATTGATAAAATGCTTTCCACATAAAGCAAAGCAAGTGTGCTCACAAACTTTTAGATCTTCCACATCTGTATCCCATTCATCATATGTTTACTGAGGAAATAAAATAAAATTAGTTAATGAAAATAACTAAAATTGCTTTAGAAATTAAAAATAAGAAAATATATATTTTTTTAAATTAAATTAAAATTTTAAAATAAAAAGAAATTGCTTTAGACAACTAAATACACTGATTATTCCACTTTTCCCTGGGGTACTAGAAGAGGTTATTACTGTTATCAGTATTATCAGTATTATTATTATTATTATTATTATTATTATTATTATAAGTAGTAGTAGTAGTATATACAAAATAATGTTCTTGTTGTTAAGAGTCGATAGTTGATGTCAGTACTGCTAAAATTGGGGGAGGAGACTCAGTTCTGTGAGAGGGAGGGACTGTGGCAAAGGTACCAAAAGCACATGGCTACATAAACAAAACAGAACATGGTTAGAAAGGCAGAAAAAATCTATCACCCCATGCCTTGATAGCTGTCTTTGACAGACTATTTTATGTACTTTTCTTTTGGGTACCACTTTGGAATTTGGTGTATTCAGAGTCTAAAAACTTTTCTTTAAGTTTATGTTTTCGTTTTTATGGTTGACTCTACCAGTAAAATTGTAAATGCACTTAAAAGTTGGATCCAATATTATCTTTGTCAATTTTGAAGTGCCATAAATCAAAAAGTTTGAATTCTTTCTGAAGTATTCCTCCAGTTCAATACAACATGATTACTGAAGTGATATATATTTAATTATCGAAGATCTCATATGTTTCAGTGTGGAAATATTGTCATCAAAAGTGGCCATCATTTTGTGTTCATACCATTTTCAGGAATCCATAACTTGGCAATTGTCTTACTCTAAGCTAAAATATTTGACAGTTCAGAACGTCTATATGTATGCAACACCGCCTGAAATTTTCAATTTTCTAACATGAAGTATGTGTAAGTAATGGCCAACAGAACTTAACAAAGTTAAAAAACTGCATTTTTCCATGATCAAGACCCTGTTTTTTAAGGCCCAATATCTCAGAAAGTAAAGTAGATAGAAGGTTAATATTTTGCACAATTGCTGATGGGTACGATGGCATTAGGCACCTAAAGTTTGAAGGAAATCCAAGAGGGTCAGGCGGAATGCATTTGTTGATTTCACACGGAATGGCCCATTTCTCGTAGCGGAAGTATTGTTTACAATTGTCCATAGCCGTTTATTGGGCGCTACAAGTCTGTACATACCTCGGAGCCAATACCAGAGCCACCACGTGACGTGAAATGCAATCGAGGGCCATACAATCCCTTTATGTTCTGCGAGAAAAACGGCCATGGTCACCATTAGGGATGCAACGGTTATCGAATTTTACGGTTACTGAACAATACACCCTCTACGGTTCAATAAACTTTCGTAAACCGCAATATTTCGGTTTATTAATAAAATGTGAATCTATTGAAGCTCCCTGAAATTTGCTTATGCAGCCAGTATTCACGAGCTTTACATGCTGAGCTACAGAACCCTCAACCAATCAGCGTGATTTTATGCAGATAAGCTCTGCCTGGCAAATGTGAGAAACTTTTCACTCACTCACGTTAGATGGTGATGAGCTAAAAGCTCCACTCGGAATTGCTGCTGTGGTAGATTTTGTGCAAACTGATGACCGTTTACATAAACAAAGTACTTAGTAACGTAAAATGCGTCAAATACGGCACATGCTATAAACCGGTTGTCAGAAAATAGCGCTTTTCACTCGCCCAAATTCGCCTAGGCTATCCGCAAGTAGCCTATAGTCTACCTAGCCTAATGTACGCTGGATGTCTAGGCTGTAATGCCTAGTTTATCTTGCGAAGAGTTCGATCAAATGTCGAGTAAAACGGTGAGACTGGGCTTGGATGCAACAAGTGACAGTC
>JAODXP020000019.1:21759321-21818676 GCA_027497455.2 Sardinella longiceps
TTTTTTTGTGATCAAATTTTTTTATTTTAAAGTTGCACATCATACAACTGTAGACTTCATTGAAACAATACAAATTTTCAAGCAACCCAACCAAATTTCAAACTAAGAGAAAATAAACAAGTAACAATTAACATGTACTGAAAAGAAAAACAAATAGGGAAAAAAAAAAATAATAATAATAAAATACATAAATAAATGACAGTCCCATGCACTCCTGCCTGTATGCAAGGGAATGTATAGACAAAAAGAAAAAAGTTAGACACACAGACAAGGACAGTGACGCAGACAGACAAACACACACACACACACACACACACACACACACACATACCACTTCAGGGGAAAGAAGTATTGGATATACAGTATATTATACAAGGAACAACAATACAAGAAAAAAAGGGGTTATCTCAGTAAGCCTTTTAAAGATTCAGCTGCTGACTGCCAAGTGGACAGAGTCTTTTCAGTGGCACCATGAATACGAGCAGTCGATAATTCCATATAAACCACATCCAAAAAGGTGAGGATCCATTGCTTAATATTTAGAGTCTGTGTGGGTTTCCATCTTGTAACAACCAGCTTTTTGGCGGCTGTGAGGCCAGCTAGAAAGATGCGTTTGTTTAATCTAGACATGTTTAGCTCTGATGAGTCATTTAATATCAAAACGGGCAGAGTCACTGGTACTTGTCCACCTACTAGATCTGACAAGGATGTAGCAACCCTTTTCCAAAACTCTGCCACCGGTGGACATTCCCACATCATATGTAAAAATGTCCCAGGAGACTTTGAATTACAGAGGGAACACAAAGGAGAGTCTATCAACTTCATAAAGAAAAGTTTACGAGGAGTTAAATACGTTTTATGTATGAAATTAAAATGTATCTGTTGATGGTTGGGGTTACGTGACGCCTCCTTTATACTTTCCCAAACATCCTCCCAGTCAAACTCTGGATCCAGAGCAGGATAATCTTGTCTCCATGTTCTATCTAAAGACAAATCAGGATAGGAGGATTCTAATATAAACTTATAAAACATAGACACAATACCCTTGGTCTTATCCCGCCCAGAAATCAATTTACCAAGAGGATGGATAGGCAATGGTTGCTGCCAAGGAACCCCATATGCTTTCATAGCTGATCTGATCTGTAAGTAAAAAAAGAAAGAGGAACCTGGTAGGTTGAATGCTACTCTAACATCCTGGAAGGAACCTAGTGTGGTTCCAGTGAATAGATCATTCAAGTAATGGATACCTCTATTGCTCCACTGTGATGGAGAAATGGGTCTCCCTCCTATCAGCAGTCCTTGGTTATGGAAAAGAGGGGAAAGTGTATGCCACTTACATGAAATCTTACATTCTTTTTCAACTACACGCCATATTCTAATCACATTTGAGACTAGAGGGCCAAAGCGTAACATGGTCTGTTTGTCTGAGACATTAGAAAAGAGGACATCCTCTAAACTCCACGGTTGTACCATGTTTTCCTCCAGTTTGCGCCAAGATACTGGTGTGTCAGCATCTCGCCATGTAATAATGGGGCGGAGCACAAAAGACCAATAATAGTATTTAAAATTAGGCACCGCTAGACCACCATTTCCTCTGCTTCTCTGTAATGTGGACAATTTAAGTCTTGGACGTTTTTTGTTCCATATAAATTGAGAGATGTCTGAATGTAGTTTCTTCCAATAATCTTTAGGAGGGCAAAGTGGAATCATTGAGCTGATGAAATTGATTCTTGGCAAAACATTCATCTTAACAATGGCAATTCGGGCCTGAAGTGAAGCAGGCAGAATAGTCCACCTATCCATATCATTTTTCACAGTTTTATGCATTTCCACAAAATTATGAGTCGAAGTCTGGTGCAGAGAAGGAAAAATCTGAATTCCAAGATATTTAAAGTGCTGGACAACAGGGATACTGGCTGGAAAGGATAGCGCCTTTGCACTGGCATTCAAAGGAAGAAGAGCAGACTTGGACCAGTTAATCCTAAATCCTGAGTAAGAACCAAACTCCTCACAAATCGACAATAGATTTGGAATAGAGTGATTTGGATTCTCCATAAAAACTAAAATATCATCTGCAAAAAGAGCCACTTTGTGTTCTGTGTTTAAAATAGTAATAGGTACTATGGATACAGACTGGCGTATCATTTGTGCTAGGGGTTCGAGTGACAGAGCAAAGAGCGAGGGGCTTAAAGGACAGCCCTGTCTCGACGACCTACTGACAGGAAATGGGGTGGAGAATAATTGTCCAGTTAGAACTTGAGCGGAGGGGCTAGAATATAACACCTGAACCATGTGGATGAATCCTTTGCCAAATCCCATAACTTCCAAAGCAGACCACAAAAAAGACCACTCTAGCCTATCAAAAGCTTTCATCGCATCAAGGGACAACACAGCTAGAGGAACTTTAACACCTTTCGCATAATCAATGACATGAAGAAGTCGCCTAACATTGTCGGAGGCAAGTCTAGACTTAATAAAACCAGTCTGATCACAATGAACCAGGAATGGCATGAACTTCTCAATACGCCGTGCAAGTACCTTGGCATAGATCTTTAGGTCTGCGTTTAGCAAACTCAGAGGCCTGTAGCTAGCACAGTCCGTAGGGTCCTTTCCTTTCTTTAACAGCAGTGAAATAAGAGCAGTATTGACATCTCTTGAAAAGGCGCCTCTCTCAATCGATGCCGTGATCATGTCAAAAAGTAGAGGACCTAATTTTTCCCAAAATAAAACATAAAACTCTGGAGGAACTCCATCTAAACCAGGGGACTTATTGTACTGCATTGACAACGCTGCCTTCTCTAGCTCTTCTAACGTTAAAGCGTTGTCAAGGCACAAAGAGTCTTCTACTGACAAAGCTGGTAAATCTAATTTTCTAAGATAGTTCTGAGATGCAGGGTAATCTAGTGTTCCCTCAGATCGATATAAAGTAGAATAAAAGTCTCTGAAGGTTGCGTTAATCTGTTTAGGTTCTGTTGAGATAAGACCAGTAGTAGATCTAATGACAGGAATGTCTGCAAAGTGTTCATTAGATCGAATTCTCATAGCCAGTAAATGACTGGGTCTGGATCCATGAAAATAGTACCGTTGTCTAGTTCTGTGTATAAGAAATTCTGATTGCTGTTTCAAAATATCATTAATTTCTTTTTTGACAAGATCACGTTTAATTTCTACATCTGATGAGTAACAAGTTTGTAAAAGAAAATCCAGCCTAGAGAATTCCCTTTCAAGAGTTTGTAATTTGGCAGATCTTGCTTTACGTAAATTAGAACTAAAAAGTGTAACATTACTTCTGATAAAGCCTTTCACTGCGTCCCATAACACCCTAGGGTCATCTACAGAACCCTTGTTAAAGGAAAGAAAAATGTCTAATTCAGATAGAAACTGTGCCTTAAAATCTTCATTTTTCAATAAAGAAGCGTTAAAGCGCCACCTAGTGGCACGTTTACTCAAGGATTTAAGAGTGGCGCGACAGAAGACCGCTTTATGGTCTGACAGAGCAATGGGAAGCAAAGTAGTTGCATCAATCCTTTGAAAGAGGTTAGGGGAGGAAAAAAGGAAATCTATTCTAGAAAACGTCTTGTGCCTATGAGAAAAGAAAGAATAATCTTTCAGGGTCGGATTCAGTAATCGCCAAACATCTATAAGACCCAAGCTCTGTATCCAAGATCTTAGTGCAGCAGTAGCCAACTCTTGATCTCGTGAAGCTCTAGGTTGGGAGCGATCTAAAGCAACATCCCACACAGCATTCATGTCAGCACCAACTACAACAGAATATTCTGTCAGTTCCAGCATGTGATGGGTTAAAGTATCATAGAAATCCTTCTCATATTTGTTTGGAGCATAAACCGAAGCAAAGGCGATTTTCAGTCCATGAAGTTCTGCTTTAACAATGATCATTCTGCCTGCAGTGTCCGCCCTGACGTCCAGCACTTTAATCGGAAGATTACGTCTAGCTACTATTGCCACTCCCCTAGTTTTCGTATTAACTGATGAATATGCAATGACGTGGTAAAATTTATTAGCCAAGCGTTTGGAATCAGGGCCTAACAAATGCGTTTCCTGTAGAAGTGCGATGTCAATTTTCCTACGACGGAGCAATGACAACACACTAGCCCTTTTATGCGGCGCATTCAACCCGTCAGCGTTCCATACCAAAATAGATAATTCACCCATTATCGTATTGATCAGATCTCTTAATAAAACAAGGAGAAGGGAAACATTGGCAGCAACCGGAGACAACAATCTCGTGCACAATACTATGAATGAGCAATCCCTTCGTGATATGCATGTTAAAATTCCCCATATAGCATTGATGATATATCACACCATAACATATCCCCTGAAAACAAAGACAATATACAAAGACGACTGACAAAAAAGACAGGACAAGAATGACAAAACACATAAAATAAAATAGGCAGATAAACAAATTAACAGTATGTTGATCCGTGACCAAGTGTGGATATGGGGCAGCAACATTCAAAAACTCAACCCAACGACTTGTATAGATTAACAAACTAGCTGTCATACAAACAGCATATATGCTACCATATAATGCAATGATGCAATTAACGAAATGAACATAAAAGGCAGTCCTTACCCCCCACCTCTGATGAGAATACCGGTAGCATAGCCTAGTCAGAGGAGGTTAATACTGATGAATAGTCCAACAACTGAAAATACTGTTATTCTCCAGTCCAGTCAGTATTGCAAAAAGAAAACCCAAAAGAAAAATGTAACGCATGGAAGCTGGGAGAAAATACGTGAAAAAGGAAGTCCAAGCAGTTCAAAGGCAGTAGGCTACCATAGCTAAATTATTGGTCCTAGCTACAGCTAGGCTATCAAATGCTAGCATTACAAGGCTCAGGCAGCCTAAACCAAACCAAGAAACAGTCCAAGCGATGTAGCTTCCAGTGAGGAAAAACAAAAATATATATCCATAGAGTAAAACAAAGACGACCAGAACTATTAATCCAGCAGAATGCAAATATACCTCCAGCAGACATGTAGAGGTGGGACAGTAGAACAGCCCCTGGCTGATCCCAGCTAACTTACTCCTCGTCGTTAGCAGACGGCGCCTCCGTCTCCATCTGCATGTCTTGAGGCTGTCTTACCGCGGTGGCGGCTACGATGCTCGGCAGAGAATTGACAAAATCCTCTGCGTCCTGAGGAGAGTGAAACGACTCAGTATGGCCATCCGCTTTAACTTTTAGAGTAGCTGGGTAGCGCAGGGAGAATTCGATTCCTTTAGCCCTTGCCGTGTCCATAGCTTTGGAGAATGCCTGACGTTTCCTGAGGGTGTAAGCGCTATAATCAGGGGAAAAGCGAATTTTCCGTCCACTCACTGTAGCAGGTGATTTCCTGGCTGCTCTTAGGATGCGTTGATGTGTGGTAAAGCGGAGAACGTTGAAAATCATGGTGCGTGGACCAGCTCTGTTGTTATCCTCACTGTATATCCGGTGTGCTCTCATAATTTCCCCATGCATATCTCCCAAAGTGGGAAACCACTCTGGAAGGGAATTTTCCAAAAACTGCACCGCACTCGATCCCTCCAATCCCTCTGCTAAACCGATGATACGGAGGTTGCATCTCCTGTTGCGATCCTCCATGTCCGCTAGCTTGAGTTGCAACTGCTCTAGCATGGTGTCATGGTCGCTTAGCATAGCACTATTGTGTTTCACCTCCGTGCCAATTTTCCCCATTTCTGCCTTCACTTTTCCAATATTTCCCTTTAGAGCTGCCAAATCTCCCTGAATAGCAGTCAATTTCTCTTCAGTATCCTTCCCAATTTGTTCCAGTTGGTCAAAGCGCTCTTCAAGAAAACCACGTTGCTTTGCTAGCACAAGCTCGGCTACAGCTTCAACATCTGAACGAATTCTTTTCGCAGAAGCAGCCGCTGCTTTCTTACTTGATTCAGACATCTTTTCAGAGGCAGTTTCTCAGCTCAGCTATGATTAAAATTAACTATGTTGGTGACGATAGCTCTTATAAAACCGAGTTAAACAAGCCAGGGTTGAGGAGAGGAAAATTATGCTGCCATCTTGTCCAACCGATCACGTGACACCATCATTACCCTGTATTGAGTGATTTACCCATCACAATAAGGCTGGTAAATAAATCTACAACATTGTAAAGTATACAGTATAATGTTCTCTAGTGTGCCATAAAATTAAATGTTTCGACAAACGGTCGAATTTCACAAATTCAGCATAATTTGACAGTATAAAGCCACTGTCAGATTCTAACAAGCTTGTACCGAAAACAGACCGAGAGCGATTCATGCGACATGGGCGACGGAAGTAATTGACTTTGTATGGAGATGGGCGATTTCGCCAACAAAAGTGGAACGTGACTTGGGCGACTTGGGCGATAAAATCAAGTTAAACTTTGGTGAACTATATGTAATGAGCTATGATGCGGTTGGGCGACTACCAATCAGAATGTCGATTTACCGGTAAGATGCCTGCACAAATGTAGGATCGAACATTTGAATGCTAACGTCATGGGCAACTTTGTCGTTTTGGTTGCTGTGCTCAAGCGATGTTTCTTGGGAGTCTTCGGCAACACTTAGCAATTTATCGCTTGCGGTCTGATAACCCAGATTTGGATAGACGTTTTGGTAACACTTTCTATGAACCCATTATTCATAGGCCATTCATAAAGGCTTATAATGCATTCATAAAGGCTTATAACTACTGAAATTAGAATTCATAACTGACCATATGTTCTCATGACTGTACTTATAAGGAATTATAATGTTATCACATAAGCGTTTTTAACTCAAAGTCTCACAAAGCATTAGAACCTTCTTTGGCCTTTTGATACTAGGGAAACATACCATACTTTACCTAGCATCTGTAACTTATAGATTTTCTTGAGTAATTATGTTCTCATCTTACTTTACTTAGGGTATGCGCTGAGCACTTCTAACTTATTATATGGCATGAGCAATTAGACATATAAAAAGACAAATAACAAATTGAAGCATTGTAATGCTTTGTGACATTTCAAGTTTTAAATGCTTATAAGATAACATTATAAAGCTTTAAGAGTATAGACACAAGAATGTATAAAAAGTTATGAACACTAATGATCTTAGTTATAAGATCATTATGAATTTATGAATGTGTTGTAAACCTTTATGAAATCATTTAGAATGCTATATTAATACTGGGCTCATAGAAGGTGTTACCGAAGTTTTTAAAATTATTGCGGTTGCGGATGGGCTGGGTCAAAAAGCGAAAATGCACAACTGCAGATGAAATAGGCTACAGCACTATATGACATCCCATTTCAGTCTTGAGGACTGCACAGAAGACGTCCTTGTGTTAGGGATCACTGACACCATTTCTTTCTCCTTTTGATGCTGCAAGAGATTTTAAAATGCACGCATATAGAGAACCTGACTATTCTGACATGTCAGCAAACAAAGAACACTCGCTTTTAAATAAAGTACATCTTCGGAGGCGGCTTACCCCATGTCCCCAAAGTAAACCCACACTCATCACCACACATACCAGACAGATAGCCATTGCAAAATGGATATTATTGTGAGTCCATATGTGTCCCAGTAGGTTTAATACTGTTCATTAATTTTACCCATTGTTCAGAACTGGAGGGAATACGCCTGGCTCTGTAACAGACGCAGTGTGCTCTGTCACAACACACAATTAGGCTAAGTTAAAAGAAGTTCTTTCAAGATTCAAGACTTTTTAATCGTCATTTACCAGTTACCTGAGCAACAAAATTTAGCCAGCATGGCCACAAGGTGCAAGAAAGCACATAAAAAGTATATAAAAGCATTCATAATGTAAATAAGACAACATACTAAATACAGATAACTAGTAGGAACAGTAATACAATACATTAGGGGTAAAATTGAGGTAAACGGATGAATATTGCACAAATATTGCACATTAGTATTGCACATGCATGGTATGGACAAAGTGTGGATCAATGGAAACAGAACATGGTCCTCACTCCTTTCGGGAAAAATGGTTGGGGTGCAGGTTTGTCGTTTGTAATCACCTTGGCTCTGGTGAGGCACCTAGAGTTGGCGATAGCATCCAAGGAGGGGAGACACTGGGATGGCATGCACCAGCATGCTCTCGATTGTGGTACGATCTGGTGGGGCATTTCACATGTTGAACAAATGTAGGCAGCACAGACTGTAAACAGGCTTTGTTAAAATCCCCTTCCATTATATGTAATCCCTCTGGGTATGTCCGCTGTTTTTCAGTAATTGTGTTGTGTAGGTAGGCAAGGGATGAGCTGACATTGGCATCCAAAGCTATGTAGGCTGCAATTATGAGTACAACTGACAGCTCTCTGGGCAGATGTAAGGTTCTGCATGCAACATTAAACAGGTTGGGTGTGGGTTTAAATAAAACCCGACCCGCGCATCACTATTAAAGGGGTTCAAAGTATATTACTTGAGAAGGTGTATTCATCTAGCTTTGTGCTAGCTGTCATATTAAAGTTTTCTTGTGCTAAGCTAACACAGACAAGATGGATGAATGTTCATTAGCCTATAGATTCAGAAACAATCTGAACGTCCAGGGCTTGTTCCATTTTTGGGAACTTAAAGTAGCATCATCTTACCGACTGTGTTTGACTGAATGTGCCCATAAAATTCCTGTGGAGCAGCTGGAGGCTAATCTGGAAGCTAATAGAGTAGTACAATGATGTTGAACAACAAAATCTGCCCCCTTAATCACCCCCTTACTATAATTGGCTCATTCATCCAGTCCCTCACTCTCCACCTCAAGCTTGAGTGTTGAGCATTCTGGCGCATAATGGATGCCGTGCATCACCCAGGTGGGTGCTACACGTTGGTGTTGGTTAGTGAGCTCCCCATTCCACTGTAAGCTCTTTGAGTACCTGAGTAAAAAAGCGCTATCCGAATGTAACTTACTTTCTTACAAACTGTTGAGTGTTCAGTTGTGCTATAAACAGCACAACCAAATATCAACTGTGTGATATCCTGGAAGAAGAACAATTAGCAGAATCAAATACTGACAGCTGCATCTTATGGTCCAGTTCAAGTTATATCTATGTTATATCCATGTCAAGTCCACAATCAGGGCAGGGGCGGTCCTAGGTGCCCTGGGGGAAAGCATGAAAGCATGGGGTGATTACTTGGGGGAAAAAATGATGAATAGAAAAAAAATCTGGACCTCAGTGAAAAACAAGGAGATCCAAGTAATCCCCAATTCTTGAGTGGTATTGTATAGCGCATATGCTTTTATGAATAGGAAATACATTTTGTGATGTAAAAGTATTTTCATGTTTTTATCAATTTGTTTTTACCTCATTTAGGAAAGCCATGAGACTGGACTGGAGATGGTTATCCCTAAAGTTGCAACTTTCAAGTAGGTGCATGATTATGTGTACTTTACATTTCTATATTGCCTACTGTAATCATACCTCTGCCTTGCAAGATGGTCAGCTTCTCATAAGTGAAAGAAACGCTAGGACTAATTGCATTGTGTAGACAAGGAAGAGATGTGTGCAGCCACGTCTTGAACTTCATGACTGAGTTACCAGTATACTTACAAAGATTCACCAAATACTATATCCAAGAAAGGCAAATTTTCTGTTTTACTGCGAATAGTTTTGTCATAAGGCTTAATAACACTCACCAACATAATATACTCCCACCAATATATATGGTTTATTCATGAGATGCACACAATCTTCAACTCAACTCAAGAGAACAGATAGTGAGTATTCCACAATCATAATATTCGCTATTTAGTAGTGCTCTCAGTTTAACATGTTGATAACATAGTTAACACAAACCCATTTTAACAGTGTCAATTTTTTTAACATGATTTTGAGAAAAATATTACCACCATTCCAATGCATACTAACGTAATACAACGTTCAGTTTGTATTACTTGAAGTAGGCCTACTACTGCTAACTCATGCCTACAGAGAGCCGTTTTCGCCCCTGCACGCACTCACACTCCTATGAAAGATGCATCTGCTCTACTGTGTCTCTGCTGCTCCGATGTCTGAAGCAACAAATTAGTTAGGCTACAAAAAGACAAAGATGTATGACTGACTGTTGCGATGATTTGAAAACTGTCAGAAATATCTTTTATCTTAACCTATTAGCCTACCAATCCCATTTAATGTAAATGGTTGGCATAGATCATTCCGATGTCAGTGAAAATAAATATTTTACTGACTGCCATGCAATCTTTGAAGTTAACTTGCATGTTCAATATTTAGGTTGTTAGTTAGCTAGAAGGTTGAAGTTGTCAATTAGAAATCTCTTCCCTTGAAGTGAATACCCCGCGAATTACATCATTTTCAAAATTGCGGCAAATATATTTTAAAAGTGGGACAAGCAGCACGAGTGAGGGTGTTGACAGAAACGCAAGCGAGAGAGGGAATGTTTGTGAGCGTCATTATAGCCTATTTACGCAGACGCACACCTGAACATATGACCTCTCATGATTTGTTTAAAAAAATATAGGCCTAGTATAAGTTAATTGGACACCATGCAGTTTTTTTTATTGTAAAACTTGTCAACTTACATCTCTCTGGCACTACTAGAACATGTTATGATGCAAAAATAGCAATATGCTGTCACTATGTTTCTTTTATTTTGAGTTTTCACCCCCACCCATACATGTTGATAACACCATTAAACGGAAAAAAGAAATTAATAAATAAAAATGGGACAAAGAAATCAAAGGACATATAGAATAGAAAGAAATTGTCATTAATTGCAATTAATGAGTTCATTGCATTAATGTAATTCATTGTGATTAAATATGTTGCCAGCACTACTTTTTAGACCATGGGTTCTCTGAATCCCATTCAGAGATGTTGGAAGCCAATCTTTTGTTTGCTCGCCCATAGCCTGTGACGAAGTTGAACTCATCTGATTTTGATAATACTGATGACTAGTCCCATTTAAACCCATGTAAAGGTCATGCTTACGTAGGTACCACATTTCATGGAATGTTCAAATCCCAACAAAACGTTTTGAGTCCGTTGGAAAATATAGATTCTGCCATAGAAAATTACTCCCCCTAGAGGTCACACATTTGTAACTATTGCCAACCTTTTTCAAACACCAAAAGCTATGTGACAGACTACAGGGACTCCAAAAAAGCATGATGGGGCCCCTTTAATAGAAGTGCATTTTCAATGAAAACAATGTTGTGTGTGCGACAACTAAGTTATCATGAACAGCCAAGTTTGCCACAGGCTCATCATGACGGCTATTATATAAGGCTCATGGGTCATACTCATCTCTGTGAGTGAGTTAAGAGCATAGACTTGGATTAAACGAGAAAGCCGGTGTGATTCTGTCTTAAAATATGTTAAATAATGACCGGAGCACCCCTCCTCTCGGGAATACGGCTAGTTAACCGATTGGCTACGAACAGGCTTAACGTTGGAGTCAATCAGCATTGCATAGTCTGAGTTGAATACTGTAGCTTACCTCCATAATTTCCACCATTGACGAAGCTTAAAGTTACTCCAAACTTCATTCTGTAGATTCCCGTGGGTGTTTACATTTAAAATGAGGCATAGAGAACTTTGAAAGTGCACATTTAGGTTAGATGTAAGGTTATATGTAAAGCTTGTCTCTATCTAGCTTGCAAGCTTTCGTCGCCATGTATCATCTGAACAAACGCAAGATGTAGAGTAGTTCACTACTCAGTAATGTAGATCTTGCGTTAGTTCAGATGAAACATGGCGACGGAAGCTACAAGCTGTAAGTGAACTAAACCGCTCACAAAAAGTAAGGAAACTTGACTTTGACCCATTCTATCTCCCCTTTAATAATACCAATCCCTAAAGTGTTTAATATCATTTTCATCGTTGATTTGTCACCTTTACAATGAGGTATAGTTTGTAAGCATCGGGCGATCATGGAATGTGCAACACAGCCAGACGTGTGAGTAGTGCCGACCAAAAATGTGCCAAAATGGCCTGTTATACTGTTCCGTTGGTATAGCCCAGGGGTCGGCAACCCTAGGCACGCGTGCCACAAGTGGCACGCCAAGAAATTTCCAGTGGCACGCGGACATTGCACTACCCTAATAATTTAATACATTAAAAATGTTCAGACATATGATGAAGTCATTGACCTTAAAAAATGACTACGCAGCAATAGCGCCCCCTCCCCATATTTATTTTTCACACGAGTTCCCCCTTTATGCATTGCTTAGATGGGAGAGAAGCCGACAGGTCGGGCTTTCCACTCCTCCTAGACCGCAGAATATTGTTCGTTTCTCAGAAAGATTGTGCTGTGTGCACTTTGTGTTTTGAAAGTGTTGTGTGTCAAACATACAATGTTAGACGTCATTACGAGACAAAGCGCGAAAAGATCAGGCAGATAGGAACGATACGATATTTCAGACGCACAAGGGGGTTTAGGCTACTTCCAACATTGACACATATCTGCGAATACATGCGCCAGCGTCAGTCAGAGTTAGCAGAGCGCTTTGGGGACTTTCAGAAGTATAGCGCAATGTTCTCTTTCTTGATCAAGCCAGCTTTGACGGACATTAAATTGATTTGGCTCTGATAAGAGTGGTTGGGCACATATGGAAATGCAGATGATTGAGTTGAAGAGCTCAACATTGTGGGTGAGCAAGTTGACAGAGCTACGTGTTCAATTAACTTTCCAAACACATCGCAGGGTCAATATCCTGCTGGGCATCTTTACCGAAAAGTTCAACTGTCTTCGCAATATCGCACTTACTCTGATATAGCCCGCCCATAATACGAATGTTCATCAGCAGTAGGCCTATTATGGTCGGGCTATGTCAGGCTATATCACACTGGCTTTCATGCCAGTGTTCGGATCAACCTATCTGCGTGAACAGATACACATGAAGTAATGTTCTTTGCCCCTCCCGAAGTCGTCTGACGGCGGAAGCATGCGTCCAACTTAAAGAGAGCAATTACCAACCGCACATTTAAAGGGAAGATCAGGGATCACATTGACTATTAGGCCAAACATTTATTTTCTAACAAGGCAAGGCAGGCCTATTTCAAATTGGCAGGTTATTGTTAATTATTGTTAATTTGGATGTTAGGCCTACTTTGTGAATTTGTTGCCTATATGGTTGTTATCTAATGGGAAGAGAGGGAGAGGGAAACATGGGTGTTCTAAATCCTTGAAGTCTGAGGATAAAATAGTGCAATTACATTTGCTAAATGCATTAAATGTCCATATCCATCTAAATCTGTCGCCAGTATTTAATTTCACGTAGTTAACGACACCGACTGGCACACTAACTAATATGAAATTTCTAAATGGCACAGCATGGCAAAAAGGTTGCCGACCCCTGGTATAGCCTTTGTTGCTTGGAGCATTGAAGATTGCACTCTCCTACAGAAATGAGGACAAGAACAAAAAAACATATTGGCCATACACTTTACACTTAGTGTCAGGGCCCTCAGTAACGTGTGGAAGATTTGAGAGCTGTTGAACAGTTGAATAAATCTTGTAAGTCTCTGGCAGTGAAGCTACTGTTCCTTACTGCAGCTAATGTGAGGAACCGTTCTTCTTGGGGTGTTGTCTTCTTGAGACGGCTACGTCTTGGTCTGTCTTTGGCTTCCGGAGTCTCATGGAAATTGGTCCTAAGTTTGAAAATGGTACCAGGACTGACACCAATGATGCTGCCACTACATGCTGGGACACCAGCCTCAGGTTGCCCTATTGCACAGGCCCTATCCTGAAGCATCTTTCCACCAGTGTTGCTGCTAGGAGAAACCACAAACCCAACAAGTTGCTGAAGCCATGCTCAGGTGCTAATTCAGGCATATCAGTGACTTGCATTCATCTGGCAGCACTTGAAGCCCAAAATCAGATGCAGCAGAACCCTATTACCATGGCCATTTTGGCACATTTTTGGTTGTCACTACTCACGCGTTTGGCTATGTTGTGCATTCCATGATTGCCCGATGCTTATAAGCTATACCTCATTGTAAAGGTGACAGATCAGCGATAAAAATGATAAAACACTTTAGGTGTTGGTATTATGAAAGGGTAGCCTGACAGGCCATCTCTGTACAGAAGATTTTCTGTACTTGAGTCTGGAAGGGCTGGATTGGGTAGAGGGCGGGTGCCGCCGTTGTCTGTCAAATCGCCTCTGCACGCGATTAGCCTAGAAATCTAGATGCCCCTAGCTAGCCTAGTGCTCGCTAATATTATAATTATTTTTTTTAGCTCGCTAATAACCTGTATCACAACTATTGTCATTGCCTGATCTAATATTAACTTCATCTGCAACAAAAACGAACAGCAACAACTTACTCCTTAGGCTTGAAATGATGACAACCAGTTGGGGAATATCAGGGATACATCCAAAAAACTCAATAACTCCATAAAACGATAGCGACTCAGTTTATTAGTACCATTCCACAAATTTTGAATTTGCTTCAGCGTAACAAAAAGACGGAGGTCTCTGCAACTCTCTTTCGTCACTTCTCCCTTACCCCTCAGGACGATTTGATTGGTCTGATACAAGTTAGATCTGGGCGCCATCTTCTCTGCCGAGCCTGGCTAGACTCCTGTAGTGGCCAAATGAATTTGCTGCCGCTAGGGGGGTCTAGATTTCTAGGCTAATGAAAGGGGGCATATAATGAGCCAAAGTCAAGTTTATGTGCAACAAGTCCGTGCTCCGATCATTATTTAACATATTTTAAGACAGAACCACACCGGCTTTCTCCTTTAAGTGAGGACTGTAAACAAAACAGTATGTGGCTGCTTGAACACACACTCTTTTTTAGTAGTTTGACGTCATACACGCTACAGTTCCACGTTGTAAGGTGTTGAATGATGTTGCTTGCTGTTTTGGTGTGAGATTTGGAGCAGGTTAAGATGTTAAACACATTTTAAAATTCTGCCCCCATGGATTAGCTTTCAGGCTAATTCTCCGATCAAGGACATGTAGCAGGATGGACCAAAAATTATTGGGTCTTCGGTACTGACAGGTCTCAAGTAGCTTGAGAAATAGAGCTTTTGTTGAAATTGACTGAAGTTGTCCTTTAATCTTTAAGTAAAAATTTATTTTAAAAAAGCACTTGAGAACAGTTGGTCACATGGAGACAAAGGACATGACTGGTTTTAAACATGGCTACTTCATGGCTACTTATATTTATGAGCTCACTGCCAAATTGGATTATGTCTACAAGTTTAATGTAGTTTAACTATATTGGTGGGAATTTATCACTTTGTGGGTGTTACAAGTAAGTGTGTGTGTGTGTGTGTGTGTGTGTGTGTGTGTGTGTGTGTGTGTGTGCGCGTGCATGTGTGTGCTGTATACTAGTATTAGTTGCATGTTCATAGAGGTACTGTCAATAAAGTGTACATCGAGTCTGGGAATATGGCATCCAGTCTTCACTGAACCAGTGTTGTCTCCTTAGTACATATTAAGTTGCTTATAAGAAATTTTGAGTCCTTTTTTCTGAGTCTACCAGTTTTCCTAATGACACAGGAAGCCAGGGGTTTCAGGCCATGGACTGTATGAGGTGAAAAAGGAACGTCTACAAGAGTTTAACCCCTTTTTCTATCATTACACCAAGTCTCAGTTCAGCAAGGTAATTCCTGCGCAGATCAATTTAAATTGATTGCATACTGTGATGACTGTGCACACATAAAAACACTGTTTGATTCTTTGCCCGAAAGGCTGAAGAGACACAGAAAAAGAGAAGAGTGCAGGAAGGAAACGATAAAGGTAAATGTCATCAATCAAATCAAGATCTTGAAATTGTGAATCATATATTATGGGTTGAATGTATTGTTACGTAACCGTTTGTCACTCATGACTGTATGAGCGTGAAGTACATAATATAAATATATTTTTATCAAGTCATGGTTATGTTTGACTTAATGTTAAAATTGGAATACCAGTTTTTATGTGCTCCTGTATCTGTCTTTAGTGTTGAGGCCCCCTGTCCCTCCTGCATTTACGGAGGCCTTCTCCAGCGTGGTGCATCTCCTAAGCTGTGATGTGTTTATCCATGTGCTCAGACATGTGCTTCAGAGAGTTGTAGAGGATCAAGCCCCTTTCTGGACAGAAGCCATGATACAGAGGGTGTGTACTCTTTTCATCAGTTGAAGAGTGTGTTAATACAATAATTGTAATTGATAAGACAATTGTGAGCCATTTTTATTTTATTTTTATTTTAGGCCCTTCACCTTATAGCCCAGGCACTTGTGGAGGAAAATTCCCAGTTGGAGGCTGGCAGTGTGGAGGATGTGACCTTTAACTTCAGTCTGAAGGCTCGCAGTGAGTTTCTAATTTTGACTGATGTGTTCATTAGCACAGTCCCCATGTTGCAGTAGTTGTCTATAGCAATCAGTTTCTGCTGATGTTTTTAATTAGTTACCTGATGCAACCTCTGCCTGCCAAATTCCACATTTCCTCTGAATTTCAGTCTAGATAATATCTCTAATGTGATTTAATGAAATGGTCAGATTAATCATTCTGAAAATAATACATTAAAATTAATATCTATCATTACATACTTTTATAATGTACAACACATGGCTATGGGAATAAATGCATTAATGCACTGTTTTGTGAATAGTAGCGTCTAGTGTTGCAACAGCTAAAAAGTTCAGTTACTGAACCTCAATCTAAATAACCAAGCTAGTTTGTTTTGTGAACGATCGTAATAAGCACACACACCAACCATACATTCTTAGGACACATGTAGGATCACTCCACAAATGATTGTTAATGAAATAGATTTACTATCTTGTCGTTACTTTATTGTGTTCAAGTCTAGCCTGGCTCATAACAAGTGATATTTAGTCTGGAGACCCACCTATTGCTTTTCTTGTAGCGGAAGCTTTGTTTACGATTGTCCAGAGCCGTTTATTGGGTGATATGAATGTTTATCATAGCGTCTGTACATACCAGAGCCACCACGTGATGTAAGATGCAATCGAGAGCCATGCTAGTCCCTTTTTGTTTTGTGATTGGACATCGAAAGCAGGTGAGAAAATCAGCCATGGTCACCAAGCTGCGTTGCAGAGTGAAAAGAAATGATGAATTGTTTAGGGCGGGAGGAGTGCAATAATGTATTTTACAGCCCTGATTCCATGTTTTTTCTATAAAAGTACATAGGTACTGTAAACTAAAAATGAACACAAAATATTGCAATGCAATCTTAAGTCATAGCATCAAATCTCATCATACTAAGTAAGTAATTCCTTATTAGCATTTTGTTATTGACTTATTACCCTCAAGAAATAGTGTTTATTATTTAGAAATAGCTTAGTGTTTATTATTTAGAAAGTTACTACCACAACACTACCCTTTTATTAGCGATCTGTAATGTAAAGTGTTACCAAATAATCTATGCCCACCACTAATACATATACACTACCGTTCAAAAGTTTGGGGTCACTTAGAAATTTCCTTTTAAATAAAAGCACTGTTTTTTTCAATGAAGATAACATTAAACTAATCAGAATGTTAATGTGGTAAATGACTATTCTAGCTGCAAATGTCTGGTTTTTAATGCAATATCTACATAAGTGTATAGAGGCGCATTTCCAGCAACCATCACTCCAGTGTTCTAATGGTACATTGTGTTTGCTAATTGCGTTAGAATGCTAACGGATGATTAGAAAACCCTTGAAAACCCTTATTCAATTGTGTTAGCACGATTGAAAACAGTTTTGCTGGTTAGAGAAGCTATAAAACTGACCTTCCTGTAAGCTAGTTGACAATCTGGAGCATCACATTTGTGGGTTCGATTAAACTCCCAAAATGGCCAGGAAAAGAGAACTTTCATGTGAAACTCGACAGTCTATTCTTGTTCTTAGAAATGAAGGCTATTCCATGCGAGAAATTGCCAAGAAACTGAAGATTTCCTACAACGGTGTGTGTACTACTCCCTTCAGAAAACAGCACAAACAGGCTCTATCCAGAGTAGGAAGAGAAGTGGGAAGGCCCGCTGCACAACTGAGCAAGAAGACAAGTACATTAGAGTCTCTAGTTTGAGAAATAGATGCCTCACAGGTTCTCAACTGGCAGCTTCATTAAATAGTACCCGCAAAACGCCAGTGTCAACATCTACGGTGAAGAGGTGACTCCGGGATGCTGGCTTTCAGGGCAGAGTGGCAAAGAAAAAGCCATGTCTGAGACTGGCCAATAAAAGGAAAATATTACAGACATTGGACAGAGGAAGATTGGAAAAACGTGTTATGGACAGACAAATGAAGTTTGAGGTGTTTGGATCACACAGAAGAACATTTGTGAGATGCAGAACAACTGAAAACATGCTGGAAGAGTGCCTGACGCCATCTGTCAAGCATGGTGGAGGTAACGTGATGGTCTGGGGTTGCTTTGGTGCTGGTAAAGTGGGAGATTTGTACAAGAGATTTTGAATAAGGAAGGCTATCACTCCATTTTGCGACGCCATGGACAGCGCTTGATTGGAGCCAATTTCATTTTCATTCATTCATTGAATTTCATTCAATTTCATTTTTTATTTCAAATAAAAATAATTATTTCTAACCTTGTCAATGTCTTGACTATATTTTCTATTCATTTTGCAACTCATTTGATAAATAAAAGTGTGAGTTTTCATCGAAAACACAACATTTCTGGGTGACCCCAAACTTTTGAACGGTAGTGTATATTTAGCACGTTTTCTAATACATCGCGATCAGTAGTCGATAGAAAAAAATAAGAAAGATGGGGGATGATGAATTTTATCATTTGGGATGGCTATTTTGTGCTGATGAGCGACTATGGTGTGGTCACTTATAGAGTACATAGGCCTCATGTGGACACGCGCACAGAGGCATCATGGAATATCTCCCGACAGAGTGATGCAACACTGCTGCATCACTTTGAAGGGAGATATTCCCACGATAATGACCATCTCACAGAACGCTTATTACACGGCTGCCGACTGTAAATATTATTAACATGTGATGAAGAATTGTTTGCCACTGCTTTAACGGTAACTTTAATGATTAAGATGGATAATGCCATCTACAGAAAATATGTATTCCATTAACTTACAGATCAGCTGATTGGTCAAAGATATAATCCGGAGTGATTCAACACGTAACCCTGCTGTTTTATACAGCTAAGCGTTACTGAAAGCCACCTCAATGATCAAATTTTGTGCATCGTAGACCGAGTTTGCGAAACAGCAGCTAACACTAACTGAATGAGGCATGTCAAAAATGAAACCGAATCGTTTTGCTTTTGTTTTTTAAATGCTCCATTCTGTTACCGTTAGCTGCCGTTTCGCTATCTCAGTCTGCCTTGCATGAAATCCAGTGATTGAGGTGGCTATCAATAGCGCTTGGAACTATAAAACAGTAAGACTATGTGTTGATTCATGCCGGATTTTTCCTTTAAGGCAACATCTTGTTTCACTTTGGCTTGACAGCGGTCTGCAGCATTCTACAGCATTATAAAGAGCTGTGTAAGATGATGTTTTTAAAACATGATGCCATTTATTTGGAAGACTCCCTGAGTTTGTAGATTGTGATAATAGTATTATATTTATTTTTGCAGAAATGGGATCTGAGCATGGCAAGTCCTTGTTTCATTTCTTGATCAAAATGAAATCACTTCCGTCTTTGGAGGCACAGAAGGACATGATTGCATGGACATTGCAGGTAAGTTGCGAACCAATCCATGTAACATATGAATGCAGGCCATCAGCAGTGCATTAAAAATAATAGTGTACATATATAATCTCATGGACTTAAGATTTCTGTCACTGTGACGGAAGACCGTCACTTGCCTCTCATCGGAAATTATGAACTGAAATGAGGGCGGGGGCGGGGGGGGGGTAGAACTGAATGAACTGAATCGAAATAAAAGCTAACCACTCTTATGTTTATCATTTACATAAGTAAAAACAACAAACTGTAAAAGAAACTGGTATCTCTTGGAAAGTGTGCATGGCAGTGTTGTCTGAGTGAGCGCAGCATGCAAGAGATTTGAGACGTGCAAGAGATCTGAGAAAGATGTGTGTAGGTGAGGAGGCATTCAGTTGCCTATGTTTTACTGAGTGGTATAAGCAATAAACCAGTTGGTTTCAGATAGGCTTAGAAAAGCTCAAAACTGCAATGTGGTAGTTTTTTTTTAGCCATTTGTGTAGGTCAGGGGTCGGCAACCCTAGGCACGCGTGCCACAAGTGGCACGCCAAGGAATTTCCAGTGGCACGCGGACATTGCACTACCCTAAAATTTAATACATTAAAAAGGTTCAGACATATGATGAAATGTCATTGACCTTCAAAAATGACTACGCAGCAATAGCGCCCCCCTCCCCATATTTATTTTTCACACGAGATGTGCTTCCAACCACATTGACACATATCTGCGAATACATGCGCCAGCTTCAGTCAGAGTTCGCAGAGCGCTTTGGGGACTTTCAGAAGTATAGCGCAATGTTCTCTTTCTTCATCAAGCCAGCTTTGACGGACATGAAGTTGATTTGGCTCTGATAGAGTGGTTTGGCATATGGAAATGCAGATGATTAAGTTGAAGAGCTCAACATTGTGGGTGAGCAAGTTGACAGAACTACGTGTTCAATTAACTTACAAAACACATCGCAGGGTCAACATCACTTACGCCCTCTGGACATCTTTACCGAAAAGTTCAACTGTCATCGCAATATCGCACTTACCCTGACATAGTCCGCCCATAATACGAATGTTCATCAGCAGTAGGCCTATTATGGTCGGGCTATGTCAGGCTATATCGCACTGGCTTTAATGTCAGTGTTTGGATCAACCTATCTGCGTGAACAGATACACATGAAGTAACGTTATGTCCTTTGCCCCTCCCGAAGTCGTCTGACAGCGGAAGCATGCATCCAACTTAGAGACCAATTACCAACCACACATTTAAGGGGAAGACCAGGGATCACATTGACTATTAGGCCAAACATTTATTTTCTAACAAGGCAAGGTAGGCCTATTTCAAATTGTAGCCTATTATGTTTTTTTTTTTTCAATCTGTGTTATTATTCATCAGTTCCATTTTCAGTAAGCTCTGTGAATAACATGCCTACTGTCAGATTTTGGATGTTAGGCCTACTTTGTGAATATGTTGCCTATATGGTTGTTATCTAATGGGAAGAGAGGGAGAGGGAAACATGGGTGTTCATGGGCCATTTTGACCGTCTGCAAGCAAGCATGCATGTTGCAATTCGCTTTTGGAACAACAAACTAATTAGTCAGGGCATAATGAGCAACTTTGTGATAAAGGCCCAAACTTTTTACACATGATTCTATAGAACTTTTTCGCATAGAATCCATTTCTGCTTGGGACATTTTTGTATCACGCATGGTTAATGAGATAATTAGCATATTTGGCTAAATTTGGGGTAAATTCGAGGAGCATTGTCACCAAGGTCTAACAATATCGCTATTTTTCTGTCCAAAGAATGCCCCACATCTTGTGACCATCCTATAAAAATTCAGCCTGATATCTCATTGCATTCCTGAGATATTCCATTTCAATTATGGATAGCTTTGTAAAATCGAGCTAAATGCTAGCATTTTATACTGTCAAGTGATTTTGATTGCCTGTACCTACAATTGCAAAACTTAATTTACCTATAGAACATGAGAAGGTATACTGAAGAAATTCTGAGGTTGTACTTTGTGCTATTCAAAAGCTATAAGCCCTTAAATATGGCCTAAATAGCGATTTTTGCATAAAAATTCAGAATTTATTATACTCCTGGAAAGACAGCATCAATTGCAAACCTATTTTCTTCTGTGTCTTCCAATAGTATGACACACAGTTGACAACTTGAACCTGATAGATAAAGTTTTCCCTGTTTCCTGTCATTTTGGGACATGTCTAAAAAATTGAAATAAATGACAACTGGAGCCAAAACGGTCATTTTTGGTTTCAATTACATGATACTTCTGGAAGGTTCAAACATAATCCCTGTACTTATAGCCATTGTTTACTACCTTCTTGATAGATTAAAAGTTTCGTTTTCTGATATTGAAGCAAGCGTGTATCTAGTGGGGTCATCCCTATTTTCCCAGCGGGGAACATAGGACCTTTTATCCTAAAAAGGGTCCTATGCTCCCCGCTGCTTCCAAGTAGACTGCAGCCACACGGCAAGGCGCGGGTTGTTGCTGCTCTGTGCCCACACTTTGCAACAAGATGCGTGGTACCCAAAACGCGAGTGACCACACAAGTTATTTTATTTTATTTTTTTTGAAGATGAACTTTATTGATAAGAATTTAATGAAGCATCGAGGCAAAGATTTCCAACCAAGCTGTTTGTTTTCCATCATCTAAAGCTAACACATTTTAATTTTCAATCTGATTCAGTTTCTAAAATATATTTTTTTAGCTTTTTATTACTTGTTAGGTTATTTTATCCAGTGAACCTTCATCTCCTGTGAAGCTTCAAATTAAGGCTCTTCTTTCTCTAAATGCCAGTCTGAAGTGCCTTAGTAAAACTGGTCCCCTGGTGTATGCCCTATTGGTGAAAAAAATTGGACCAATGCATTGCTAATAACTGTGAGGTGACAGTTGTGTAATGTGCCACATATTTTATACAGTTGTACTCTTACTTACTTTATAAAGTGCACTATCTGTAGACCATATTGTAATATCACATTTTCTTTTTTTCAGATGTTTGAAATGGTGAAGTGCCTTCGAGAAAACTCAAACCCTGCAGCCTCTCAGACTGTTGACCAGTCCAAGCAAGAGCAGGTATGCAACCAGCTACAGATTTTTTTTCTATATTCTACTTTATACCTTTCCAAATGTAGTGTGTTTTATTTTTAAGTGCCTCGGATTTTTAACCAAGTATGGTTGCAGCTAAGCATAATTAGTTAAATGGAACAAGTTAATTTGATGCAAATAGAGTACAATAGCACCCTTAACCATACTGTCCTATAAACTCACCATCTGAAAATGTTATGCTGTGTTTGGCTATTGCAATGTATGATAACTCCTGTAATAGATAATTTGTAGAAATATTCTTCCTGGCAGTGCAGATTTAAAATTTTATGGCATAAGTTTCTTAGCATATTTTGTATTGAAATGCCTGCATGCATTTCTCCGGAAATGCATTCTAGTCTTGTGTTTGACGTTGATGAATGAAAACTGTCTGATTATTGTGGATCAGTGTAGTGTTTTTCAAAGTGTCTGGCCATAATGGAAGTGAACATTCTATAATCAATGTTTAAAACGGATATCGGTCTAAATGATGCATATTCTGTTCTATGCTTGCCTTCTTTTGGAATGGCTGATATAATTGCCTCATTCCACCTGGGAGATATTTGTGCTTCTTTTAAAATCCAGTTTAATACAGGGAGTATGACTGGTACTAACTAATTTCCAAACTCATTGTACCACTCTGATGTATAACCATCAGAACCTGGAGATTTGCCTATTGGGAGCCTGCTAATTGCTACCAGCAGTTTGCCCTCTGTTATTTCGGCCATCAACCTTTGGTTCTAGTCTTCTGTCAGAGTGGGTAGCTGCAAAGAGCTCAAGAAGGTGTCAATCTGAGATACACTTCCTCCTTGTATTTGAGAAGATGTCAATCTGAGATACACTTCCTCCTTGTATTCAAAGCTCTCTAAAATATCTCAAATGCCTCATGAATTTCATTTAATCTGTTTTTAATCTCCTTGTTCTCAATATCCATGTACAGCATATATGAGTCTTATAAAGTGTTACCTTTTTTCTTTTAGTAATATTGATATTGCCATTATTTTTTATCAGTGCATCTCTCTTTAAATGTCTTAAATGTCTTAGTATTTTCCCCGCTCTGTCTTAGAATATACAAGATGAGGAGAAGTCAGAACGTAAACGAAAGGCAGAGGCTGCTAAAAGACATCGACAGAAGGTCATGGCTCAAATGTCTGCAATGCAGAAGAACTTCATTGAGTCCCACAAGATGCTGTATGACAATATGCCAGACAGTGGAAATCAGGGGGACCCCACCACTGATCTCACCTCTGCCTGTGAAAGGTGATCTTAGTTGTAGTTGGCTTCATTATTATGTTTTCGCCTGTGTGTGTGTGTGTCTGCGTGTGTGTCCATCCGTCTGTCTGTCTGTCTGTCTGTCTGTCTGTCTGTGTACAACATAACTCGAAAAATACTGCATGGATTTGGATGAAATTCGGACAACATGTGTATTGGAGAGTGAGTAAGAACTGATTCGATTTTGGTGGCAAATGATGATCCAGAACACCATCTGTGACCACATTGCCTTGGCGGAGGTCTGCGCTCTCTGAGCGCTTTTCTAGTTATGCCTGTATTTTGCCAGAGGAGAAATCGTATTGAGAAGGCAGTACACAAAAATAAGTCAATGAATATGAAAAAAGGAAATCAAGAAGAATCAATAACAAACACATGGAGATACTAGAAAATAAGAGTTGAAATTTAAAAGATAAAACCTACAGTTAATTTCAATTGATATTGTACACAGTAATGAATAGCTTACATGGGGGACGGACTATTCGTTCAATCGATGTTTCCAAAACGACATTTCGTTCAAACTTAAGACATTTCGTAGAAGACCTATGGACATTTCGTAGAGGACGTTCCGTTCACTACCAAAGACGTTTAGTTCAACCCATGCAGACGTTTCATGTAACTGAGCAGACGTTTAGTTCAGGCTGCCTATTTTGTATTATTAGTATAATTATTCGTTATCTCAGGCTGCCTATTTTGTATTATTAGTATTATTATTCATTATTTAAAGATGTAAATCAGCTCTACCGGTCAGTTTCCATGAATATAGGCCAACGGGAAGGCAGGGACAAACGAAAAATTTTCAAAAATAATCAATAATAGGCCTAATAGTGTAATAGTGTACAAATAAAAGAATTGCTTAGGCTACAGTTAAAAGTAGAGCTTCAAAAATAATGAAATTATGCCGACTTCACATAAAGGCTATCCATATGTTGGTGAATGAATCCTCTCTTGCAGCCATAACACAAAAAATAACAGGAGACGGCTTGTTGGCGCGTGTGTCATTGATCCAGAGCAATCAGTTTGACAAAAAATAACAGGAGATGGCTTGTTGGCGCTGACGCGTGTGTCATTGATCTAGAGCAACCAGTTTGACAAAAAATAACAGGAGACGGCTTGTTGGCATGTGTGTCATTGATCTAGAGCAATCGGTTTGCACCATTGCCTCTTTAATGGCACATTTTGCATAATTGCCCTGCGCCGACACTAATCCTAATTCGCACACTCATCCCAGATCAACCACATCTTTTGAAGTGTAGCAATGTGTTTTTTTTTTATACTAACCAGCGATATTGCTTGTGATTATTCGTGCAACATTTTTAAAGTTGTTCGTTTGTCCCTGCCTTCCCGTTAATCTACAGAAATGTGAATTTCAAACAACAGCATGTTAATGCAATTTCTTTTTTATCACAAGTGGAAAGAAAAGGTACATATGTTTACACCATTTCATACCGTATTTATGAACTTCCTTGCACTTTCTACCTTTTCTTTCCACTTGTGATAAATAAAGAGATTGCATCGACATGCTGTTGTTTGAAATTCGCATTTCTTTCATGTTCACTTGGCATGAACAACAACGCTGGGCTGAGAAACAAACTTTTATGTCGGGTATATGTAAGATGACGCATGCATGCATGCATGGTAATTTTCTCCATGAAACGCACATGAAAAAAACGCTGTGAACGTCAACACATGCATGCATGGAAGTTTTAATAAAAATTACAAGCAATATCGCTGTTAGTATTAAAAAAAACACGTTGCTACACTTCAAAAGATGTGGTTGATCTGTGATGAGTATGTGAATTAGTGTTAGCGAATTAGGATTAGTGTCGGCGCAGGGCAATTATGCAAAATGTGCCATTAACTAGGCAATGGTGTTTGGAAGGCAAACCGATTGCTCTAGATCAATGACACGCACCAACAAGCAGTCTCCTGTTAATTTTTGTGTTATGACCGCGAGAGAGGATTCATTCACCAACACATGGATAGCCTTTATGTGAAGTCGGCATCTTTGTCATTCGAAGTGAACAATAATCCAGGTGTCTAACCTAAAACAAACAGCAAACCAGGACAACAATAGCCTACACGCCCCGGCTGCGTAAAACTCCACACATCATTGATCATCTGCTTCATTATTTTTTTTTTAAATAACCATTGTAAACATCTCTCTCCTCTCTAGCCTAATGCAAGTAATAAAAACGACCAGGAGCATATGCTGATTTCTATTTTATAATAATGAATAATAGGCCTAATACAAATAAAAGAATTGCTCAAGAGCGTTGCGTTTAATAGCCTAATACAAATAAAAAAATGAGCAGGAGTGTAGGCCTATAGATTTTCGATAAGTTTTTCGTTTGTCCCTGCCTTCCCGTTGGCCTGCATTTACGGAAACTGACGGGTAGAGCTGATTTACATTTTCATATAACAAATAATAATACTAATAAAACAAAATAGGCAGCCTAGACAAAACTTCTGCTCAGTTGCACGAAACGTCTGCATGGGTTGAACGTGACGTCTTTAGGTCTTCTACGAAACGTCTTCAGGTCTTCCACGAAACGTCTTCAGGTCTTCTACGAAATGTCTTAAGTTTGAACTAAATGTCGTTTTGGAAACATCGATTAAACGAATCGTCCGTCATTCGCTTACATGACTGATACATCTGAAACTAAAGAGGGAAAAGGTTAGATCTTAACCAACTTCCCCTTGCTTTTGTGGAAAATTAACTGTTTTGACTTATGGCAACGTTTATGTTGAATACTTTGATAAAAGTATAGTAAGTGTGCATGGACCCCACATTATAATGGAGGTATCAAAATGAACACTGCTTGGTAAAGAAATGAACACTGCTTGGTAAAGAAAATGTTGTGAATCTGCATCCAGAAGTTATTTAAAGAGCAAGGTATAAGTTGAGATTTGTTTCTGAATTAGCACTCAATGTCACAAAAAAAACTCAGGAATTTCACATGACTTACAAAACTTAAAGGTTTTATACTGCTAAGCGCTACTGAAAGCTACCTCAATGATAAAATTTTGTGCATTGTAGACCGAGTTTGCAAAATGGCAGCCAACACTAACTGAATGAGGCATGTCAAAAACGAAACATAATCGATTTGCTTTCATTTTGTAATGCCACATTCTGTTAACGTTAGCTGCCGTTTCGCTATCTCAGTCTGCCTTGCATGAAATCCAGTGATTGAGGTGGCTAACTATAGCGCTTGGCAGTACAAAACAGTAGGACTACGTGTTGATTCACGCCAGCTTTCTCCTTTAATGTCAGGCAAATCTTTTGAAAAAGTTACAACTTTTAAGCAGTTCTTTTGAACAGTCTATGCTGGTTCTACATGTTGCATCACAATGTTGGGCAAGTTACCGCAATTGCAATTACTGTAATGCGTTATTGTTACTGACATTTTAAAGTAATCCCTTACATTACAATATTAGTGTCTTGAAAATGTAAGGTGCTACGTTACTGTTACATTACATTTAAGTTACTCTTCGGTAGCCTATGACCTCAACTAATTTGTTATGAATGTGGAAAATGACAAGCAGAGACTGTAAAGTTCTACATTAATTCCGGTATATCAGACGTTTTCCCTTGCTGACCTCTCAGTGATTTTTGCTGAATTTGTATAAAGGAAAAAAACATCACTTCATTCCAAGTTAAAAATGCATTGTAAATTGTTACTCACAATTGTACCAAGTAAAATATTACCAATTTCTCTTCTGTAATGCCTTACATTACCAAGTTACCACAAAAAGCAGTGCATTACAGTAATTAGTTACTTTTATAACTCATTACTCCCAACACTGTTGCATCACTAGCTGTCCCTTGCTGGAGAATTGAGCATTAGGCACGTCTGTCTCAACAACCATATCCCATCATGTTTAAATGCGTAAAACATTGCTAATAGTTTCTGCTTTTATCTACCATATTAAATCATGCAGTTGCCTTGGCTACAAATTATTCACTATTTCTCATCAGAATTGGCAAACTATTTGCTTTACCCGCCTAAAGAAAGGGGCAGTATAAGGCCACCACACCACCACAGCCAACATAGCCTAATTCACATAACTATAGCCTATCTGGCTTCGACCTGTTGTGCTTGATACTGTTAACCTACTGTTTGTATTGTGGCCTGATGTTTGCTGGTGCCACTACTGTTTGAAACTCACATGCCAAGTTTGGATGTGATTAGAAAGTGTTCCCATGTTTGGACTTTTCTCTGGCTTTGTCAGTTTCTCCCTGTAGTGTCAACTCCATTAAAACAGCCTAAAGGCCACCGAACACCAGCGCCGAACCTTTCTGCCGTCGGTTGTGAATTACAATTGAAGTCTATTTTGTCGGAGCCATCCATTGACATCCATTGATATTTCTCATGCTACGGGGCTAGGTTCGTTGCGAAATTGTCGAATTCGAAAGTGCTCTGCGATGCTGTCGGAACTGGTGTGCCGCCGGCTTAACCAGGCGTTTGCGCTACCACAATGTGATATCAAAGTAGCTCAGACATCATTGGTGTTATACAGCTTCTGTCGCCCTGATAAGGCTCTTTCCCATAGCGTCATTGACACAGTGTCTCGTTCAGCGTATATGTAGTCTACCCATTAATGAAAGGGGGGTTTCACCATGCTGTTTAATACTTTTTCAAGATGAAGCCTGTAGCCATTTTGGTTTCGACCCTCTAGAAAAAAAATATTTTTGCAAAGGACATGGGACATGGGAGCTAGAGCATGGAAACCCAACTGAAGTCCGACGGAATCCGTCGGAAACCGACGGGTTCGGTCGAACTCGAACAAATATTTATAACTCATTTTCGGGGTCGGGTCGAACTCGGACAATGATAGGATGAATAGCCTACAAGATTCTTTTTTTTTTAAATGATAGGCATATTATAGAAGCAAATTACAAAACAAAAGGAATCTTATCCCATCTAATTTAGGAAATCTTAAATGCACAGCTAAGTGCGTTTATTCCCGTTACTATAGCAGCCAACCAGAAACGCACATGTCTGCATAGGCTCCAGGCAGCAGAGCCATTTGTTTACACTCTGGGGTACAGACATGCAGCAGAATAGTGTAAATAGTGTGATTCGGTGTTCGGTCGGACTTGGACACAAGTATGCTAATACGTAACGGGCTCGGTTCGGATTTGCTCACTGCTCTGTCGGACTCAGGTTGAACTCGGACAGAAAAAAATGGCCCGATCCACACTCTAATGGGAGCTAAATTTATTATAAAGTCTGCATAGAAGTCAAATCAGACAAAACATATTAATGGCAATGTCAATGTCAAATTTATTTGTAAAGCACTTTATAATAGACAACAGTCAGCCAAGTGCTATAAAATAAAAACAAAACAAAGTACAATAAAAATAATAATAAAAATAGAAAAATAGCCAGAAACAATTAACTTAATATAGCTTAAATTAACTAGGGGTATTTTTATTTATTTATTTATTTATTTATTTTTTATTTTTTATTTTTTTAAGAGAAAACAAAGAAAAGTGGAGAAAAGAAACTTAATCTTACTTATCTTAAATAACTTCTATCATGACTTAGATTATAGAGAAGCTCTAAACAGAAGAGAAAGAAAAGGAAAAAAACAATAGGTAATGAAATTAACTTAACTAAAACTTACTCTAACCTAACTTTATGTCAATAAAATAAACTGAAGATGGTTGCGGAATTGAGGTTTGTGACCCTATGTTTATTCCCAGCACCATGGGAAATGTTATTTTATTATTGTTAATAACTGGTGTTTGTGTGTGTACCATAGTCCCATGGAACTCAGTGAAAGTTGTGTGGCTGTTGGTCCACACCAAGGAATGGGAATCGCAGAAAGAGACTCTCTTACATGCATTCTGTGCCAAGAAGAGCAGGATGTTATGGCTAATGGTCCATCCATGGTGCTCACTGCTTGTGTTCAGAGGTCTACAGTTCTTACCCAGAGCCATGGTTGCCCCCTGAAAATCTCAGGTTAGTGTGATTCACATTTCAACAAGTTAATATGGGAATGTCATTTTGTTCAGACTATACTGTATGACAAATTGCCAAGTATGTTGCTGTGGAGTTTTTGTATAACTTCAAAAGAGGTCAAATGGTGTGAACATCTATAGTACATCCATGCAAAAAAGAGGAAAGAAGTGTGGTTTCCGACACAGCCAGTTTGAAGGGTTCACCTTAAAACTCAGAAAGCCAAATTAGTTTAGATTCTGAAACAAACTAGGGGGACTTAGGAGCCCATCCATCTTCTAGACCATTACACCAGGGCTGTTCAATTAGAAAGATTTTAAAACCAAGGACCTGAGGAGGGCCGCATATTGTCAGCAAGTATGCGTCCGATATTCCCTTTACCTAGATGTCGTTAAAAAAAGAGCAGAATTCAACACACTGGGCAGTTCCGTATTATTTGAAACAGGCCCGACACCATGGTCCTCGAATTTTTCTGATTTTTTTTGTGTCCAAATATTCTTCTATATCTCATTAGAATAAAACCAAAATTTCAGTTTGATATCTACTTTACTTTCTGAGATATGGCTCTTCAAACATGGATAGACGCAGCCTTAAAAAAAGCTAAAAATTGCAGTTTTTCATAAGCGCCACCTTTTTATAAACCCCTCTCTCTTAATGCAACGTATAAAATGCACTATTCTGGCTGTTATTACATACAAAGAAAAAATATACATTTTCATATAGGAAGCCTACAGCAAACTAGGCTAAACCCCATCCTCCTTAAACAAATGATATATAGCAGAGCCGTACAGAGAGAGTTCGGCCAATTGGAATCATGGGCGCCATTTTATAACTCACGATTATAATGTTGTCCTATTAGACGTCGGACTAAAGTAATTATTTCTAGCTTTCATAGGCTAATACGCGCAATTATGACTTCAGAAAACATGAAAACAATTCATAACTGAATAAACCTGTATCTAATTTCTCCACGTAAATATCTATAAACGAAGAAAATAATCAAGAATATTACTGAGAACATTTGAACTTCATTAGTGATATGCCCAGAAAAACATGGGAAGGCAACTAAACTCAACGTTCAAGTAGCTAGCCAACAAGCAGAATCACAGGATCAACCAAAAGGACTCTAGAACACAGGTGAGAAAATAAACGTATCTTTTCACTGAACACAAACTTGAGAGGGTAAAGAGAGAGATAGGTAGGCTAACACAGATCTGTCTGTTGCCAGCATTTGTGTAAAGAAAGCCTATGGGTACCGTAATGTATGTAATAGCGCTGGCAAAATTTGCTGATTTATCACTTGATTAATCCAAAAAATTTAACTCTGATTAAAAAAATTAACTCAGATTAATCCTGATGGATATAGTTTCGCTTTCATGGCATGTATTATGTTCATTTTCAGATAGAAAAAGGCTTGGCTATCAAGTCAAACTATACAAAGATCATGGCCTAGCTCCTGACTGTTCAACAACATGTTTGGGGAATCATTGGGGGGTAGGGGACAGGTGTGAATTGCCCCATTTGAGACGAACAAAGCCAACTATTTAGTATCAGGGCCTTTACTGGGCAAAATAAGGATCCAACATACCCTAGCATCCAAATTCTTACTGGAGTAAATGAGTTGTGATTAAAAGTGATTAATCACGATTAATCATTGAAAAAATTTGTGATTAATCAGATTAATTTTTTAATCGTTTGACAGCACTAGTATGTAATAATTTGAACCATAAATAACGGCAGTCGGAACGGGACCTAGCGTCAATTGCAGATAAGTGCAAAATGGCGTCACCCTCGATTAGTTCCGCGGTTTGTTTTCAACACATGGAAGATATCAATTAATTCTTATTTCACTTTGATGGCCAAAACAAGGCTCATTATGGGCCAGATCCGGCCTACGTACCATTTGAAGAGCCCTGATTTGGTACAATGGTGTTTCATTATTTTCATTTTATATTAAAGGGAACATGATCATGCCAAACTATTGAAAATATTTCTTTGGAGATATATATTTTTTTTAAAAATTCAGCAAGTGTACCGTTTTGGTCAATATTTTTTGGTTACACCATATGGAAATTTTTGACAGTAATTACAGGTGCCGGTCATAAAATTAGAATATCTTGAAAAAGTTGATTTATTTCAGTAATTCTATAGAAAAAAATAAACTAGCGTTATGTATACATCCTTTCTACATAGATGGATGTATTTCAAGTGTTTATTTCTTTTAATTTGATGATTATAATGGAAAAATAATGGAAAAACCCAAATTCAGTATCTCAGAAAATTAGAATATCACTTAAGACCAACACAAAAACAGCATTTTAAGAAAGATTTAGTCAACTGGAAAGTGTCATCATGAAAAGTATGATTATGTACAGCACTCACTACGTAGTTGGGGCTCCTTTTACGTAAATTACAGCAGCAATGTGGCATGGCATGGAGTTGATCATTCAGTGGCACTGCTCAGTTGGTACGAGAGCCCTGGTTGCTCTGATAGTGGCCTTCAGCTCTTCTGCATTGTTGGTTCTGGTGTCTCACATCTTCCTCTTCACAATACCACATAGATTTTCTATGGCTTATGGTCAGGTGGGTTTGTGGGCCAGTTAAGAACAGGGATACCATGGTCCTTAAACAAGGTACTATCATAAGAATGTATAGTCTGAAGACCACTGATAGACTGTACCTCAATGGAGGGGCGGGTGATTGCGTTGTCTTTCAAACTGCCTCTCCACGTAATAGGCTAGCGTTCCGGCCAGTGGTACCAGCTGGTATATCAAACTTTTCCCGTAGCCCGTCGGTAACACGGCAAAGACATCTTTTTCAGAACGAAAAACTTCAGTGCACTTTCTTGTTTCACTTTCAAAGAAAATGACAAGTGCAATTCGTCCAAAACTAAAGCCAAAGACGATTCCGCTCTGGTTTGAGCAGGGCTGTCGTCATCGTACAAAGCCCGCCTTACGATTTCCTGTACACATACCGCGCTGTGATTGGTTATCCGCCTCCAGAGGAAGGCTAAAACGGGTTTCTATCAGTGGCCTCTAGACGTACCTCTGTGCAAATTCAAATTTGCTACCACTAGGGGTACGTCTAGAGTCTAGGCTATTATTTTTCCATTATAATCATCAAATTAAAAGAAATAAACACTTGAAATACATCCTCTATGTGGAATGGATGTATACATAACGCTAGTTTATTTTTTTCTATAGAATTACTGAAATAAATCAACTTTTTCATGATATTCTAATTTTATGACCGCCATGAAATAGAATAAAACCAGATTTTTAAAATTGGGGTTAGAAGTCAGTGATGTTTGACAGTAATTTTTGACAGTATTTTTTTTTTTTTTTTCTTTCAAATTTCTATTTTAAATGTACGGAAGAGCAATAGGGCCATTCGGAGATATATATTTTGCTAAGCTCTGAGAAATAAACTCAGAATTTTCGAGAAAAAAGTCGAAACTTTCGAGAAATAAAGTCGAAACTTTCGAGAAATAAAGTCGAAAGTTTTGAGATTCAAAGTCGAAAGTTTTGAGATTCAAAGTCGAAAGTTTTGAGATTCAAAGTCGAAAGTTTTGAGATTCAAAGTCGAAAGTTTTGAGATTCAAAGTCGAAAGTTTTGAGATTCAAAGTCAAAATTTTCGAGAAAAAAAGTCAGAAATATGTAGAAGGTTGGCGGAAGTGACATTCACCGGCGGTCAGTGAACATGAATGAGACCAGTGAGAGTGGCTGGGAGAGGGAGACACCCGCTTCAGATGCGCCCCTGCCTTGTTATGATGCAGCTGGACAAAGTGAGAGTTTAGCCCAACACCAAGCACAAACATCGAATCCCTTGGCCAATGTTAGTGGTGGGAACAATATTTCAGGGGGTCGGATCGTTCATCGTGAAGTCAGGAGGCAAGTTAGTAGTGTGGGGAATGTCGGAGTTTATATGGGAGCAGTGTTTTTATCGCTCTAGCTAGCTAGCTTCTATGCCTTCTGACCGTGCCTCTCCACAATCCGACAGTAACGTGGTGGAGGCTGGAGGTTTTGTCTAATGCCACTGGGGATGTTACGAGGTCATAGTGTTCATAGGAGAGTTAGGGTACAACATAGGCAGGGTGGGGAGTGTGGGGAGTCGCAATGATAATGACAGTGAGCGAATTCTCTCCACTTTGCGCGCAGCAGAGTCAAAGGCGCTGTGACACGGCATGTTTAGTTCAAGATAATGGAAATGCCGGCTTTGAGTACTTGGCCAATGAGGGTCAGTAGCCTTCCGTTTGATCAGCCAATTGGTTATCTGGGGGAAAGACAACTCGATGCACTTGATATAATACAAGGCAATGGCTTTAGGGTCATTGTTGATGGTATACACCTCCACCCACAACACATGCCCTGCATCTGTCCGTTCCCACTCAGTTCCTCCTCCACGAAGGATTGTCAATGTCCGACTGATTTCGCCTCCTGCACAGTCCAAGTTCACGACACCGCCTCTACAATGTCCGGATAGAAATCACAATACTGTGATACTGTGCTAAGACGTCAAGGATCTCTCTGTTAGTAAATCCAACCTCAAAATAACATTTGAGTAAGTCCTCATTAGATAATTTCAGCAGCACCAGGCCTAGCAGATGAAGTCTGACAGCTCTGAATGACCTACTTCCGGGTAGACTTGTGACTTTTTTCTCAAAACTTTTGAGTTTTTTTCTCAAATATTTCGACTTTATTTCTCAAAACTTTCGACTTTATTTCTCGAAAATTTTGACTTTATTTTCTCGAAAGTTTCGACTTTTTTCTCAAAACTTTTGACTTTATTTCTCAAAAATTGCGACTTTTTTCTCGAAAATTCTGAGTTTATTTCTCAGAGATTAGCAAAATATATATTTCCTACTGGCCCTAATGCTCTTCCTTATAAATGTATCTTTAAGTGCCAACTAAGAAAATAAGCGTCACACCATTGCCACACAACCAGTTGCGTGAGGCTTGGGCAGACTGCTGCACTGTGTTGGAGAAAGAAGGCAAGCTAGCATCATATCAGAATGGATAGTTACAGGCCGCAGTGTTGTGGAAGACGTCAGTCTCACCCTGTTGAACCCACACGTACGCATTCACACACATTTTTGAAAACTCATGGCACACAGAGTCGTAGCACTGCGATACGTCTCTAGGCTAAATGGAACTATTTTCTTAGACGGAGGAGGAAAACATTATGGAAGTCCGTTTCTGCCACATTACAAAAAAAAAAAAAAAAATTCTGAGATAGTAGCCTGTTCTGAGATACTATAATTTTGTGCATAGGCTACTCGTTTACCAAGTAAGAAACAGTATGAGAATAAGAATTTTTGTAGCTATAGGCTTATAACAGACAGGATAACATCAAACCCCTTGAAGTGGCAATAGCCTAAGCTCTAATTTTGTACTGATTGCATTGTTTTGAGTTGAGGTTAATGCTTGATATTTTATTTAATTGTCTACTGTAGAGAAAATGCTGAAAAGTTGTAGTCTGCAAAACAAATGTTAATATTTAAATAAATGTATAGCATACACTACTTTTGAATTCATAATTAATCACAACATTTTGAATCGTTGCCAGCCCTAATTGGCCCCAAATCTGATCAGTTATTATATATATTTATATTTTATGATGCCTTCCATATTCCTGTTTCTGTACAGACTAGCAAAATAAATTAAGGGCCCTATCTTGCAGGCAGCACACCATGCCTTCGAGACTCGCGCAAGCTGTCATTGCCATGCGAGCGCATGGTTCGTTTTTCTGTCAAGTAATTCACGTTGTCTAACTAGCAAGTGACTTTGCGTCCTCGGAGGTGTGTCGAAGGTGTGGCTAGGCGCAAAACGCAAAAGATGCTATTATAAAGACGCAGAAAGCGATCCGCCAGTGACTGGAAAAAACCTCGTCATTCGTCAGTCACGCATTCCTGAAATGCTATTTTATGGACGCACAACGCAATAGGTAATGCAGTCCTTGTTCCAGCATAACAATGACGGCCACAACAATAATTATTACAATCGGAAAATCATTATGATGCTCAGGAAGATGTGGTTAACCACAATTTATTAGCCTGTAACAGAAAACGAGTGAGGATATAAGAAGGGGAGACGTTAAATGGAGAATCAAGTTTACTTTCGCTTTCGAATGAATATTCCGAGATATCTATCAGGACTAAATCAGTTTCCTTCATGTCTTGTGCAGCCTGTAGACATCAATTTAATATTACCATACCCATTACGGCTCTAACTATGACTAGACCCGACGTGTGAGCTTGCTCGGTATTCAATATTTTAATTTCTTTAAATGCACAAGGAGGAGATCAGCTGGTGTGATAGCAATTCACCAGGCGCTTTGCGCTGTTCGTTCTTAAAGGCAATGAGAGATTGATCTGTCATTGGTTATGCCTGTGTTACACCCATAACACACCCATGATTAATTAGGCATCCTAAGTCCAACCTTTTTGGACTTTGCGCCGGCGCGAAGTTCATTTTCTGCGCTGTGAAAATAGCAAAAAGCCGCCGACACGCCCCCAAAACCATATGCGCCATCCACCAAACAACAGTTGACTTTGCGTCGTCAAAATAGGGCCCTAAATCTCTGACATGACAAGCAAGTGTTTGATGATGATGGTTCAGTACTAGTCGCTTTTTTTGCTGGGATATTCATAGTGAGGAGTTGAAGGCAGAGCTCCGTTTTCAGGGCTTCAAATTGTGGGATGAATTGCATGAATAATGCTGTGTCATTCTGTGAACGTGGCAAGGCCCTATTTTTTATTTGATTTATTTTTGAAGGGGGAGGGGGGTCCTTTTTAATGCTACTTGAGTCTATAGGCATGATAATTGATTTATCCTGCTGTGACAACAATAATTTATTAACAACTAATAAAATTGACATGTAGTTCATAATCTCCAAAACACACAAAGTGCATGAGGCACAATTGGATATCACTTCTTAGATTTTTTTATTTTTACTTTTGTGCCTGCCTGTGCTAAAGTTTTTCAAATCATGCCATGCTTTACAGGAAAGTATGACTACAGTGGGGGTTAGTCCTTTGGTAATCCCATATGTTAACTTTACCCACTCCATATATTTCAGTGCCAGCTGAGGCAGCAGGTACCATTTTTATGATGGGCTTTGGCATGACCCAGTTCCAAATGACGCTTTTGCACACCTCAGTAGTTTGGCAGGTGCGTAGGATATTATCCCAGTGGGGTTATCATTCAAGAGTTAAAAAATCCCGCACACTGTCCATTCCACCAAACAAACTTTAATACAACGTTTCGGTCATCCGACCTTCTTCAGGTAAGGTTACAAAGACAATTCTAACACAAACTTTTAAAAAAGTTAGGTTGACTAGCTTGGACCAATCAGGTCCTGTTGCGCAGGTCACGTCACTTCATTCATGAAGATTGCCACTTCGCCTATCCATTGCGCGACCTGTTGAAGAAGTCAATCATGAGGAGGCACTTGTCTCCTCAATCAGGAAGCCACATACAGGTTGTATTCAGTGTTCACCATCACCAAAAAAAGGGCAAATAAAATAAAAAGAATACAAAAACTCATGCAAAATAAAGACATTTTTTTTAAACAAAAGCGTGGAGCATGGTGTCTTGTAGATCCCATGGGGGTATTTTACAAAAGGGGCAGAAATATTAGAGCATCACGTTTAAGTTAAAGTCATCATTTAATCCCTTTGGTGCCAATGTCTGTAGGGTATATATCCAAAAAACCTCACGCCGCTTTAGGAGCAGGTCGTGGTTTCCCCCTCTCCTTGGTAGCTTCACCTGTTCAATCCCATAAAAGCGCAATGTTGAGATATCATGTTTAAAATCATTAAAATGAATCGCAACAGGGTAATCCCTATCATTACGGCGAATTGTGCTTTTATGTTCACTTATGCGTTGTTTTAGCTGGCGTGTGGTCTTTCCCACGTATACAAGGCCACATGGGCATGTTATGATGTACACTATGTGTGTGGAAGTACAGTTTATCACGCTTTTAATCGGGAACGATCTATTGTTGTGGGGATGGCGGAAAGAGTGTACTTTTTGGGTATTGTTACATTGCGCGCATCCACCACAACGATAGTTGCCAGTAGGTATGGGGGTTAGTAGTCTTTGTGATGATCTTCTAGGCCTATAGCTATTGAAATCGGCATGAACCAGTAAATCTCTCAGATTTTTCTCCCGTTTATATACGAACAGTGGCATGTCACGCATTATCTCTGAGAGTTCGGGGTCGGATTTCAGTAAGTGCCAGTGTTTTTGGAAAATCGGTCGAATGATGTGTGAATGAGGGGAGTATGATGTGATGCACGTTACAGAAAACTTTTTTTCTTTTTTCTTGCTCTTTTTTAAGAGGTCTGTGCGTTGTTTTCCGAGCGCTGCTTCAAATGCGTTATTAATCCACGCATCTGGATAACCTCGCTGTCGGAACCTCCCCTTCATGTCTTCTGCCTTTTCAACAAAATCCTCCGTCGTCTGGCATATCCGTCTAAGTCTGTAAAATTGGCTTTTGGGGAGTCCCCTTTTTAAAGGTATAGGATGGAAACTATTTGCCATGAGAAGGGTGTTTTTGTCAGTATCTTTCCTGTAGAGTGTGGTGGATAGTTTACCCTCTGTTTTGAAAACCCACATGTCCAGGAAGTGCACCCTATCATGGCTATATTCCATAGTGAATTGTAGGTTACTGTCAAAGCTGTTCAGTAACTGGATAAAATCATGCAATTCATCAACTGACCCTTGGTACAAGGCCCATATATCATCAATAAATCTGTACCACTTAATGATCTTAGACAGATGAGTATTTTTTTCTGCATTCATGACAAAGTTCATTTCAAAAAACCCAACAAAGAGATTGGCATAGTTAGGCGCACAAATTGAGCCCATACTTGTCCCAGACACCTGTAAATAAAAGTCCCCATGAAACACAACCACAAATCACTCAAGATCTCCCAAGACACAGACACTCTACCACTAGACCAACTCATGTCATGCTGTGTACTGATAGACAGCGAGGTTTCGTTGTTGCTCTGACATTTTTGCTGTGATTTTCACTTGAGGGTTGTCTGTGTGTATAATCTCTGCGTGTAATTCTGTACTTCTCAGATGGGGGCTATCCGGTCTTCATGCCCACTGATTTAGCAGTTGGGACACACACAGGCAGCTGTGGACATGTCATGCATGCAACTTGCTGGCAAAAGTGAGTCATTGAATTCTTCTTGCATCTCCCAACACCCAATGAAACCAACTTATTTGGAAAGGATATGCTGACTGATAACACTGAAATATTGGATCCATAACCTCTTTCATCTCTGTGAATAGCTGTCTACTGAAAATAAATGTGTTCAATTCAATCCCATGCCCCTATGTATATGTGTTTGAGTATTTTGGTATTAGCCAAAATGTATCACATATCCAGACATAGGCCTGTATAGAAGATTTATAACTGTATCCTAAAGTAAACAGGTTAAACCACATATACTATGTGTTTTCTAAGTGCTTCTACAATGACAATGTAAGTCTCTTACATGAAAGACCTGAATAAGAGGAAATGTAAACTATTTGTCTATATATTGTTTTCATGTTAGGTATTTTGAAGCTGTTCAGAACACCACTCGGAATCGGCTCCATGCTGAATTGATTATTGACCTGGAGAATGGAGAATATCTTTGTCCCCTCTGCAAGTCCCTGTGCAACACAGTCATCCCACTCATCCCACTGGAGCCTGTCTGCTTAAACTAGTGCGTCGCGCACACACACACACACACACACACACACACACACACACACACACACACACACACACACACACACACACACACACACACAGTTTGCTTCAGTATGTTTACTCTACTAATTGAATTAATTAATCTAAATAATATACATTTTAATTGCTTCCATGCCCTGAAATTTAGAAATTTAGATTTAGTTTTTCAAGAATTTATGACTATGAAATTCATTCCACAACAGAGGTACTAAAATCAGAACAGTCTTGGTATTTTTGTGGACAAACACAGCAAATGCTCATCATATGAGCTAAGAGGTCTGGAAGGAGTATAAGGCTGGATTAGATCATTGAAGTAGGGTGGAGCAGATCCAGTGTGCGTCCTGAATGCCAGTCTGAGAGATTTACATCAATAAAGCCAATAAAAGGAAACTAATGAAACTGTGGAAACTAAGCAGAGTTCTATGTTTCTTTAGAGCCATAGCATGTACAAGTTGTGTTGAGTAGTGTGTCAGATAAGGTCTGATGATCAATTTATATGGTTCAATGTGAATTTTTAGATTTGTTTTCTTTTTAGGCATTTGTGGATTGGCATACCTAGAGTCTGCATTACAGAATGTGGGCTGAATCTCTCTCTCTTTCTCTCTCTCTCTCTCTCTCTCTCAGTGAGAGTGCTGAGATAGTTGGACAGCTCCTTACTCTACAGCGATGGATGCATACAATCTCTGCCCGCATTAAAGGGCTTGGGGCTGTAGCACAGGAAGCTGGTGAGTCTCTCCTCCACGCGCTCATTTACATTTGTCTTCGAAGAGTTGCATTAAATAAGCCCTTGCAGATCAAACAAAGAATCCCTCCTTAATAATCCCTCCTTTTGTGTGTTTTTGTATAACAGAGGAAAATGATGAGAGTGCAGCTGTAACTGAATTGGCTAAATCTGGAGAGGAACAAGCAGAATTTCGCTCCATCCTAAGTTTTGGTGTGCAGGAGCCGTGAGTTTCTGAGATACCTCTGATATTCAACTTCATTGACATCTGCAAAGTTTAATTATTGGACTTTATGACTTGTAGTTGTAATTGCGGTATTCAGAGCTGCGGCAATGTGGTTGATTTGATACATTCATCTTCCCCAGGCGCAAGCTCTCCGACAGCATACTGCAAATGGTGCAGGTGTGTGCCACAACTGTTCACCGAGTTGGGCTACAGGTACCTCCCAATGAGCAGTGTCCACATGTACCTGTTATGTCATGGAACACTTGTGCCTATACCATCCAGGCAACAGGTATGATACTGTATGTTTTTAATCATTGTTTTTTCAATAAGCCTCTCCCCTTTTAAACTATGCCATTGTCTCTGTGATGTCAATTTTCTTTGGAAATAAAGCTGATTTATTTCTGCCTTAGAAAACATGTTGGTGGAGGAGGGAAAAGCCTTATTTGGCTCCTTACAGAGCAGACAAGTATGTCAAGCATCTAATTGTGTTTTGAAGCCATAAAGGTGTTTATATATGTGTGTGCTTGATTTGGACTGCTGTGCTTCAGCTGGCAGGTTTGAAGGCTGTGGTACAGTTTTCTGCTGCCCAGAGATCAAGGAGTTCCCAGGCTGTGATCCAGAAACATTTTGCCAACATGTTAGCAGGTGTGTGATAACTGGATATTTCAAAACATATGTTACATGATTGTTGGGTCACGACTTTTGAATTGCACCTGTTCAATGCCACATTTACCTACAATAATTTATTGTTATGCTGGAACTGGAGTGATACTTTACATTTTATTCTTCACATGTAAGTCCTTTTGAAAGATGATTGCTGTGCACAGATCTGAATTAGTTTTAACTGGGTCTTTGCAATGAATAAAATGGATGACATCATGTCATGATGCAAGCTATTGATTTTGTTTTACGGTGTTTTCCTGTAGTCCTGCTGCCTGCAGCTAATGTAAATGGGTCACCATCTATTCTGGAAGTGGACCTTTTCCACCTTTTGGTATGTATCCTAGAGTATATTCTATAGAAGGTCCTTAGAATTACTTAAGGGCAATATGTGTATATGGGCAATTCCAAATAGGTCTGGTTATGGAATAAACACACACACACACACACACACACACACACACACTAGTGATGCTCCCATCACCAAAATCATGATCTGCCGCACACACACACACACACACACACACACACACACACACACACACACACACACACACACACACACGTGATGCTCCCATCACCAAAATCATGATCTGCCGATTGCTGATAATGGCCGATCATAGAGTGGCAGGCAAATCTGAATTTTAGGAAAATTCTATGCAAGTGGTTTAAGCACACAGCAGCTGAACAGTTAATAACAGTGTAAATTGTCTATTTTATATTTTATAAATAGGCATTTAGGCTACTGCTCAAAGCAGGAGAAAGAGGCCGCCGGAGAAAGTCATCTCATTTAAACAACATGAAACACACATAAAAACAAACTAAAAAGTCTCAAAAGTTCAATTACCCATCAGTCCCAAAGACAAAGTTTGTAGTAATCCAGTTCGATCGTTACTTAGATCCCAAACAAAAAGCAAAACATGGACGCAATTTAGGTTTGAGCTTGAGACACCATCGTTGACCTATTTCTAGGCCACGTATCCAGACATTATTTTGATATATTATAGGCCTATTTACCACAGAACATTCCGTAGTAGTCTGCCTGGTAGTGAGATGGGTATCGCAAATATTTTTGAATGCTGCCTGAGATCGCATCAAGATTAGGCTACTGTGTAAATTACGGGCAAGTGGGTCTGTTGTAAAATAATCTATCAAACAAAAAAATAGCAGAAGCCCAGTAACACTTTCGGAACTTTAAGAACGAACAATATTTTAAGTTCCGAACCGGTTCAGGAATGATATGTTGGTGGCGGAACGCAAGAATGAAAACGCTAAACATGCCTGAACCGTTCGGAACGGAGCGATAAATAATTTCATTTTCAAGCCCTGTGTAGATGTGCTTCATTTTCTTTGTGTAGCAGGTGGCAACACCATGCAGTATAACATTCGAGCAGCAGGCTTAGGACAAGCTAATGAATCATCTATGACCACATATAGGCTGATGCATACTGATTGTTTAGTATTTTAGAATCGCATGAAACCATTTTTCTAAGCTAATCAAACAATAGCGATTTGACCTTTCACTACAACTCCTGCCTCTGGTTCTCTTTTACTCTTTCTCCCTCTCTTGTTAGGTGGGTCTGGTTCTAGCAATTCCTTCTTTGTATCAAGAAGAGACAGTTGACTTGCAACCTTCATCCATAAGCACTGCCTATAACCACTTATATTTGCTGCACCTGGTTACCATGGCCCATGTCTTGCAAATTCTGCTGTCGTCACAAGGTAATCCATAATATAGCCAATACACACTGTAAAGACCAGTATAGTTTGCAAGTGGCCCGGGAACGAGCATTCTTTTTTTGTGTGTGTGTGATTTGTGAAAATCCTTATGGGAGTTTTTATTTATTTTATTTTTTTTGCAGTCCCATTGCAGATAAGGTGTGGGGAATAGAATGAGAGTAGATAGCCTCCACATTCTGTCAGCTGGGTTAAAAAAATATGTCAATTGATTCTTTAAGAAGTCAGAGATGTTTGTATTGTTAAAATCACAATGTTGCTACCAAAAGTCTAAAGCATGAACTCCACTGGCCACTTGGCAACTTTATAGGCGGTTTTGTTAAAAATTTTGTAGTCAAAAATGTATATTTGTATCATCTGTTGCATGATTTGTACTTTTGACAAGATTCTTGTGATGGGATGGTGGGAGACATGGAGGAGGAGGCCAAATCGGCAGCTGCTGTGTACTCAACTGTGGCAAAGTACACCGTAGGGTAAGTGGAATGTATTTCACTTCCTGTTTGCCATGTCACTGTAACTGAGACACATGCATGCTCATCAGTCTCCATGACACAGAGAGAGAAGATCAACCATTCAGGTGGTCATTAACCATTCTCTCTCCTCGCTCAAGCGCCGCTTCCTCTCCTCCGCTCAATAACGCTCTGTCGCTCAGACCAAATTCCACCTACACCGCTCCGCCCTCCCAATCCGCTCTGAATACGTCAGCACATCTAGTTGTCTCCAAAGACAGCAAATGCTAGACGACCAGCAACAGGCACCGAAGAAAGGCAGTATTTAACAGAAAAAAAAAAAAATCTAATCAACAAGATTGTCTGAATGACACCGAATTGTAGCTAGTTCATTTTATTTAATGGATTGCGCTCAGCAGCAGCAATAGTATAAACATACACTTCATCAAGCAGTTTCATTGAGTGCCTACTGAAATTTCCCAACTATTCTCTGCATTGTATAGCCTATACAAAGACATCACTTGACCATAACTATGCTTTTACTATTCCCTCATGGGAATTGGCTAGACTATTGACTTCTACGATCGAACTACATTGGATATTCTGATCTAAGCTTTTGGGAAACACAAGTGACATCTAACTATCCTTTGACTCACCATATTTATTTATGTTATCAATAAAGGAGCTTCGTTAGTCTGGCCTATGCCATGGTAAAGACAAAAATACTCTGAATCATGGAAGAAGCTAGGAAAGATCAGCGGTCTGATCTTTAAAGATCCTTCATCCCTAATTGGTAACACTTTACTTGACGTTTGAGTAAATAACACATTCATAGCAGCTTTCATAAAATGCTCATAAAGCATTCATGACTGTTTCATAAGACATGACTCGACCTTCATACCCAACCCTTCATAAATGTGGAAGATAGAATGTTGATAATCTATCAAAATAAAAGTCCAGTGGTCTCAAAGCAGCAATGCCATTTATGTTTGTCACTTGATCATGTCACACCTGAATATTTCATGAATATCTTAGGAAGTTTACTTCAAATGTCACTTTTAGTGCTGTCAAGCGATTAAAATATTTAATCGTGATTAATCGCATTAATGCCATAGTTAACTCATAATTAATCGCGATTAATCGCAAATTTCTTTCTATTCTAAATGTCCCTCGATTTCTTTTTGTCCCATTTTTATTTAATTATTTTCATTTTAATGCTGTTATCAACATTCATTGGTGGGGGTGAATACCAATTTAAAAGAAAAGAAAAACCAGTTACAGCATCAGAAATTATTAACATGTTCAAGTACTGCCAGAGAGATGTTTGTATTTATTTTATGTTGCTAGTTCATAAGTTTACAAAAAAAAAAAAAAAAAAACTGGATGGTGGCCCTTTAAATTATACTAACCTATAGAGAGGCTCAATGAAAATATGGCATTATGGTCTACATGAGTAAACCTACATTGAGTGAGCATACCTTTTGCCATATTGGCAATTGCCCTGCAAGAAGCTCTCATTTTAGTGACGAGGTCATACGTTCAGAATCAGGTAGGCTATGCGTCTCGTCTGCACAAACATTCTCTCTCTCAGTTGCGCTCCGACCAGTTTCACCTCTCTCACTCGCGCTGCAATTTTGAAACTGATATTAGCCTATTCGCGGGGTATTCAATTCAAGAGAAGGGATTTCTAAGTGACAACATTAATCCTCTAGCTAATTAACAACCAATTATGCGAACATGCGGGTGAACGCCAATGATTGCGTCGGTAAAATATTTGTTTTCACTGACATCGGAATTATCAATAGGCTCCTCAGGCTTTGGAGACAGAGACAGATTGTAGGCATGAGTATAGGTCCTAGCTGTTTAAGCAGTAGGCCTACTTCAAGCCTAATACCAACACAGGACTGTAGTAACTTGGACAGTCAAAGAGTTCCTCTCATCATTTTACTAGAGAAGAGGTTCACACGTTGTTGTACACAGGCCAGCCTCTCAACTGAACTTGAGTGAGTGTTCACGAAAAGCACTCTCATAGCTACACTCATAGCGCCCTCTAGTGGCTTGGAAAAAACATAACAGTAAAACAGAGTTTACTACAAGGACATAACGTCGGGAGGTGTTTGAATGGCGGAGATTTTTTTTCACATTCCATATTTAGATAATGGCGGGTCAAATGCGTTAATCGCGCGTAAAAAAAATTGACGCCGTTAAAATGGGTTTGCGTTAACGCCCTTATTAACACGTTAAACTGACAGCACTAGTCACTTTACTATACAATTTGCGAAGTATTCATAATCATTCATCTGAGTTTAACACTGAGAGGTAAACTAGAGCTGACCAATATTTGTGGACCCTGATGTATCTGATATTACATATTCAAAATAAAAAATAATAATAATAAAAAATACATTATGCTTGCTCCTGTCCAATGCTCTCAAAGAATCATTGAAGTCCTTGATTTAAACCTGTTACCTGATCAAGTCAAATCAGAGTAATGGACAAATGCAATATCAGATCATGAGCAAGCATCTAATTTAAATATTTCATAAAAAAATATCTCACCTTGGGGTAATTATAATATTTTTTTTTACTTTCAAAAGGGGAATGTCCAACTGTTCCGAGGTCATCTCAAAGTACTTTAAACCTACCTCTCAGTGTTAAACTCAGATAAGTGATTATGAATACTTCGCAACCTGTAGTAAAGTGACATTTAAAGTAGACTTCCTAAGATATTCATGAAATATTCAGATGTGACATGATCAGGTGACAAACATAAATGGCAGTGCTGCTTTGAGACCACTGGATTTTTATTTTGATAGGTTATCAGCATTCTAACTTACACATTTATGAAGGGTTGCGTATGAAGGTGGAGTCATGTCTTATGAAACAGTCATGAATGCTTTGTGAGCATTTATGAAAGCTGCTATGAATGTGTTATGTACTCACCCGTCAAGTAAAGTGTTACCCAATATATTCTAAGAAACCTGTATCAATGACGTGTGCAGGTAGGGATTGAAGCAGAGATGATATAATTCAGGCTTGCGCAGTAGGCCTATGTGGAGACTTTTTAAGGCCAAAGCCGACCCTGAGTTGAAGTAGCAATTTGGTTTGCTTATAAGAAATCAGTTTGTAGCCTAACATTGGAAGACCATTGCATGGTGTGTTCATCGTAGGAATTCATGATCAAATGCAGGCTAATCACAAAAAGGACACTTTTTTAACTTCAGAGATGATTTTAGAAGAAATGTTATCTGTCAGTGATATCCAAATATTCATAGAACAGATTAATTTACTTTCCAACAGATTCATGTACTTTCCATCAAGTCAGGAAACGGCTTAATTAACAGCATCTTCCTTTGATTGGTCTTGAGGTTTGTGGCACTGCAAAGGCATTATTCTCCACTGAAAGCACTGCACCCGGAGTGTGAGAGGGGGAGTGGCTAGTTAGAGCATGACAAGTGTACTGAGTTTCATTTAAATATATATTTACTATTTTTTGTCCAAACAGCACCAAACATGACACTGCACTCACTCGTCTCATTAGCAAGACACGTACCACATGTGAGGTCAGGAGTTATGTGTGGTACACACACACACGTTTACACACAGACAGACGTTCCTTGCATTAATAGATAGGTAGATAGATAGCCCAATATACTATGTTGATGAGGTGGTATTCCCCATTATTGCATAGACTATTTTGTAAAAACAAAATCAGCATATACATACTATTTTTGGAATACAGTATAATGTAAGGCACAATGAGGTCATCTTTTCCCATTTTAGAAGTGTTTACATAGCATTTGGGTTATTTTGCGTGTCTTTGACCCCTTTAAGCTTAGCTTATCCTATTGTTTTATTTTCTTTGCCTTATTTGTAAAGCACTTTGGTTCAGGTCCTGTTTTTTATGTGCTATATAAATGAATTAACTTGACTTGGCAATTCTGTTTACTTCTTCAAAGTCAAAGCGAACTTTATTGTCAATCAAGCACTGCAACAGTACATTGCACGCAGACTGAAATTGCATTTCTCAAAGCTCTAAATGTGCAGTTAGAATTAAGACATACAACTAAGATGTATATAAGACATCACAACTCACTAGAGATAAAGTGCAAAGATATCAACATATCAGACATGGTAATAATAGATAACCGTAACATAATAACAGACAACATAACAGACATTGTGAGCATGCATTCTGGACTGTCAGTGTCATGTGATGTTTTATTTTATACCCATCATTGAAAGTTGTATGTAAAGTCTACAGTCTATAATATTTTAAAATTTCTTTGTTTTATCATCTTTCTTTGATGTAATTCCTTCGCAGTTTAAGAACTGACATTTCGGGGTTTTCTGTGGTGGAATCTGTGAAAAAGGGGGTGCTTCCCTTCCTACGTTGTGCTGCACTTTTCTTCAACTGCCTAACAGGAGTGCTTCCCCCCGAGAAGCTTTTGGATAAAACAGGTAACTAACAGAAAGTGTGATTAGTAATTAGAGTGCATGAAAATGCACTCTACTGTTCTTCAAAGTCGTCTTCTGAGAGTGCATGAAAATGCACTCTTCTTCTTAATAGGACTTAAACTGCTTTACATAGAAACTGCTTTTCGAAGGTCTTACTTCACAGGGGATTGCTATGTAATTTTCATCTTTCTTACTTTTATTTTATTTAAACTATGACTTTAAAATTTTGAAACTTTTCCCCATTAGACTTAACAGAGAGCTGAGCTAGAGTGGCCTAGAGTGGATGACATCACAATAGGGCCATTAGCCAATCAGAATGTAAGCCAGATTTTCTGCCCAGCTCCACCAAGGATCTGTTTGCCCGGCCCCGCATAGTTACTGTTGCCACTTTCCCACAAACTTGACATTCGTGACCGATATTTACAATGTATCTGATATATCACCAAAATATACCTCGTTTTATAGACACTGCAGACAGCAGGCTGGTTTCACAAAATGGACTGATAAATGCACATACTGAAGAATCCCGAACATGTTAAATAAGGCTAATTTCAACGAATGTCTGGAGGTAATGTAGCCTACTGTGCGCTTGTAGGTAGAACTGAGAATCAACGATGTAGGCTACACATGGTTACATTTTTGTTTCATAGCATAAATGTGAATACATTTCGAACATTACCTTTGGGCTAATAATCAAAACTTGTATTAAAAAGGGGAACTAACGTTATCCTTTGCAAACGAGTCCCAGTAGGCTTATAACCAAAGTTAACTTAGCTAACACTAGCATCATATCGATGGCTAGTTTATTGTAAGCAAACTGTAGTGTGCTAGCTCGTAGTCATACTTCCCTGTAAGTTATAAGCTGGCCAATTTTAAAAGTAAGCTTCCTGACCAAGCCTGGCTGTTTGATATTACAAATGAGTCTAAAAGCCTAGCCTACATGTGAGAAGTTACCATGAAGGAGTTTGCAGCAAAAACACTGAACTGCGAGTAGCCTACTGAATATTAACCGTTGATATTCCAGTACAGATCAGCAAAAGCCATAAAACAGACAATTCGGTTCCCAATAATGATTTTTTACCCAGTCTTATTAGCTACAATCACGGTCTACATGCGATTGATAATCTATGTAAACACAACGTAGCTGCCATTAACCGCTACTGTAGGGTGACCAGACGTCCCGGTTTGACCGGGACAGTCCCGGTTTGACCGGGACAGTCCCGGTTTTGACTAACTATGTCCCATGTCCCGGTGAACATGCGTCGGGACGCTAATGTGTCCCGGTTTTCAACCATCACTACCAAATTCCAGCATTAAGTCAATGTGATCATATGAGTTTCACGGACAAACTATTTTACTAATTTTACAACAAATACAGCGCACTAGGAGGCTCCTTGGGTGCATATTCAAGTAAATCTTACAATCTTACAGCAAGTTTTAAATTATTAGGCTACCGTGAGTGGGATAATAGTCACATGCAGCGCGAGAACGGCAGTGAGACGGATGTGAAGGTGGGAGAGTGAGAAAGTGACATGATCAGTCTTGTGTTTTAGCCTATTTTTTTTTTTTTTTTTTACAAAGGCAAGTTAACAGACAACCCTTAGGCTATCTCAATTATTTTGGCCAGTAGGCCTAATAGTTTAATGAAAGCAACTGAGGGCGAAGGGAAAACATACATTAAAAAAAAAAAAAAATCGAACCTTGGCCGTAGCTATTCTACAGGCATACAACACCCTATAGCCTATCTACACCGATCTTAGCTGATCTGAGTTTAACAGTTTAGATTCGGGTGACCAGACGATGGCCTGTACCCGCCTGCACCTGTCCCCGAAAATGTCCCCGATTTTGGCCGAGTAGCCTACCGATAGCCTACCTCCTGTCCCAGTGGCACAGGTCCGGGGGAAAAAAAAAAACACCCAGCCAGTTGCAACTGAGCTACAGTTTTAATCCATACCTTATAGAGTTGCCACCTGTCCCGTTTTTGATTGGATCTTCCTTCTTTTTGGTTTTCTGACCAGAAAACTTACAGTCTCCCTCAACATCAACATTCATTTCTATTTTGTCCTCGCCAATCCATTTTGCGCATTTTACGCACTTGACGGAACCGCGGAAATGGGCTTTAAACTTCGGTTTAGCAAATGCAGGTCTTGGATTTCATTTCAGGGCTATATTTCTCAAACAGTTCAGCTGTCAACGCTATGTTCAGTAGGGTAGGATATAGGCCTAAGTTTTCTTTCTGTCACCCCAGCGAATCTAAATGACAGACGAGTGGGCTAATTTTTTTTTTCTTAAAAGGGCAACAGCATTAAAAAAAAACCTTTGATCTATTTGTTATTCTGTTGATATTATAACAAAGATGGTTAAAGGCTACATGTGCGTTCCCGTGCGCGTTCATTTACATGTCCCGGTTTTTGATCTCGAAAATCTGGTCACCCTACGCTACTGTAAAGTGCATTGTTTGTGGGACAAGCATGGGTGCTTTGCGGACCGTCAGAAAACTGGGTTGACAAAGGTTTTGCCATATCTAAATGTCAACATCATCAGCGTTAAAGGAAAGCATTGTTGGTGTCAAGATAATACACCTAAAGTTACAGTGTCTGTTACAGCTGCTACAGCTAGCTAACAGTGCTGTAAACTTTAATTAATTGAGTTATAAATCCAATTTAGCTACCTATTCAGACTCACATTCTTTAAAGAGGTGCTCTTTAAGCAATTGCAAGCAATTTAAGCAATTGCAAGCATAGCCCTGCCGAACGAGCCTGCCAAATGCACTAGTTAGTGAGTGGAACAAAATATGATTTGGAACAGCACAGACCGAATGCGAACACAGAAGCTAGCAAGCACTTTACACTGAATCAATGGATCCTCATTATTTGAAACCGAAAGTAAGATCTAAGGTACCTTTGACTCAATGTAACTAAAGTTGTCATGTCACATATATGTATGCTTGGGTATAACACCTTGTTTTTTGATGCATTGATTACGTTTATTGTCAGTAAATCCCTCAGATATTGATAACAAACAATGCTAAGTAGCCTAATGGTAGTTCACTAGCCCCTGAATTTAGATGAGCTAACAATAGTTTTGTTAACATAACAAACATTACAGAAACAAGCTAAATAATTCTTGATTCATTTATTTACTTTTGTTGAGTTATGACAAGCTGTTAGTGTGGGAAAAATTTGGGGAATGCTTTATTAACCACTTCAACTTTAAACTTTAACCGGTCATGCCTTGAGTCGTGACATTAAATGCTCTACCAGTTGTACTTTAAGTTGTGACAAGATAATTAACAAACCCTACTCCGGAATTGTTGTATAAACACCATTTGTTTTCGTGCCTTGAGTTGAACCAGATGCATCAGTGCATGACATAAGAACGCTGTTTCAGTGCCCCACATGGTCACCAGGAAAACACACACGCAGGGACAATCAGTAATAAAAGCAAAGTTCCGCTTCCACCCTCTCTGACCAAAGTGTTAATGGGGTTACCATACGTTCATGGGGCGCTGTTTGTGTGGAAATAAATACCTGTCTGTATCTGTGTTCGGGGAGTTTGGTTTCAGCGGCCTGCGTGTGCGCATCCTCGCTGTCCTGCTCCCAGCACTGGTGTCTGTACATGCATTAAACTCAAGTTACCCTCTTTAGCTAATTTAGTCTGGCCGTCTCAATTGTTTAGTAGTTATACGTATAATTACAACATTAGATCCATTGCCAGTATGTCCTGTTTTCAGTTTTGTCCCCCCCATATACACCGTGTACTGCAGATGATGGTTCACTGTTGCTGTGGATGTCGGGCCTAAAGCCATGTGTTTTTGATTCTTAGCATTCTGATAGGTCAGAGCGCCCATCAATCAAATTCTGGTGAAAGGTCAATTGTCATTTTAGGACTACAATCAGCTCTCTTAAACTTAAATATTAAAATGAAGAGGTCAGATGCAGACATTTTGGGTGGCACACTTCCTTTCAATTTTCACCTTGAACCACAAAGGTGTGCTTAAATAACCAACTAAATACCCAACAGGTACCCACACTTTCCAACAGGGCAAAGTCACATCCCTGTTCCTTAAAGGGGACATATTATACAAAAAAACACTTTTTACGTGATTTTGTGTTCCTATTTCAGTCCCTGATGCTTCTACAACAACTCTAAGCACAAAAAAACCTATCCATGCAGTTTCTGTGAATTGGTTTGATTCAGCACGCTACAGTGAGCCATTTGGATGTCTGCCTTATTACTGCGTCACAATAAGAAAATAGTCCAGGCAAAGTAGCCCATTTTGGGACCAAAAACAGGAGTAATTGTAAAAGAATTTTTTTCAGCTTAGATTATTTCTTTGAGGTGTCCAGAACAACATACTAAAAGTCCTAAGAAATCCTAGTTGAGGAAATATGTTAAATTCTTCTCAATCCGATATGTGTACCAATATAGGCCAGAATAGGTCTGAATAGGGCTATTTTTTTCCTTTAGTCCTATCAAAATAAAACTTTATACAATGAAAGTACTCATGAAAAGTAGCAGTTTTTGTATTACAAGTTTTTCTGAAAAATGAATTTAATATGTATATGGGCTATACACTAATCCAAGGAGCCCCAAATACACCCATATACATGTATAGTGAAGAGATGAAGAGGGTGGGACCTGTCTCAATTCATTTTATATGACACCTTGTGGATGTAAGCTTTCAGAAAAGGTATAGCATAAGGGGTAGATTAGTTTTCTTTTAATACCTCAGGTCCAAACGCATTGGCTATACACCAAAATCACCAATACCAGCTGATCTATAAATGAGTATCAATGGGAGGAGGGGGGTGGAACCTATCTAAATTTATGTTTACAGAGATCCTGAAGCCCTCTGCTTTCAAAAAACATATTACTTTCCAAGGTTTATTACTTTCTAATACATTCCATAGGCACTTTTGTTCAAGAAATGCACATATTTTTTCATTTTCCCCAAAAATAGGCATAAGCTTTAAAATAAGGAGGTGGGTGGGATGTGAGAAAAAAATTGGGGGTGAAATCCTGGGCATATAAGCTTTCAGAAAATATATGGTTTATGGGGTCTAATATGTTTTCCCTACACGCCATTGGCCTAGATGTCACCAAAAATTGCCCATTTTGAAAATTCCAAATTTCTTAATTTTGGGATATATTGTAATGAGGAGGGTGGGGCATACCCCAATGTCAAACCATACCATGTTATAGAATATGCTGAGGGTGTTTGCTTTCAGAAAATGTATGGGATATATGGTGAAAGTAGTTTCCCCTTCATGTTTCAGGCCAAAATGTACTAGTAGTGTACATTTTCCTCCAAAATCCACCCGAATCCCATTCATTTCAATGGGAAATTTACTTTCCTCCACTATTTTAACATTTCCTCAACTAGGATTTCTTAGGACTTTTAGTATGTTGTTCTGGACATCTCATAGAAATGATCCAAGCTGAAAAAAATTCTTTTACAATTAGTCCTGCGAAAAATGCTACTTTGCCTGGACTAAAAGCCAATTTAAGCGAACACCCATGAAACCTCACCCCACTCTGGCCCCACCCACCCAAAAAGCTCTGATCAGTCAATGTACCATCATATTATTTGGCTTCTCAAGTCATGCAGCACAAACCCGCACCCTCCCAAACACAGTTCAATATAAGAAATAGTTATCACCTCAACTCAATGCTATAAGCATGACAGAGTCAACAAATGAGAAAGTGAACATAACATAACAGTCTTGAGCCTCACTGTTTTGGGGTCCCCTCATAAGTTCCAATTCCAACATTCAACACCAATACAGTTGAAACTGATTAACAACACCTCCTGCTTATTAACTAACTAGATCATTATCAGGGAAGTTCATTTGACCTCATGTTATACCCAATAAAAAAGTGTTCCTTTATTTTTATTGAGCAGTATAGAATGCATTGTGGTTGGAGCCTTGTTATATCATGGATTTTACAATGTTCTTTTTTGTAGCCACCTCAGAAGACCAAATAGAGGCACTGTGCTGTTACCTTGCTCTGCCCTCTAATTTGTTTCAACTATTCCACAACTACTCGGACATGGTTGATCCCCTTATACAGAGGTACACAGGGCAAAAGTATCTATACATAATGTTTACCTCAACTTGTTATTTTAAAACACATATATCTGTTTTTGATAATGTAATCTCCATATTTTTTTTTTTTTTTTTGGTCTCAGATGGTGTGGAAACCCAGACCAGACTGTGTTAAATGGGCAATTACAAGCCATTAGGTAAGCTTCGACTTTCCTGTGACAGACTGATGTTCTCAGTGATTTTACTCATAATATATGTTTTCTACATATTTTGCAAATAATTTTACAATAAATTTCACTGTAAGCTTCATCGATTTTAAATTTCTCTCCAGGATTTTTTATTAAAGGGAAGGTTCTTACTATGGTGTAGGCCTGCAATGGCTATGCACAAGCACACTCTACTTGGGTGAAATGCATTTTTTTTTTCATTCACACTGAAAGAGGCGTTTCTTTTAGTAACAAAATTAGACTCTAATGATGAGAGAGACAGAGATCATCTGTTAAGGCACATGTCAGTAAAGATATTACTCAGGACTGATGCTCTCTTTCTCTCTCCCTCTCTCCTCATGTCACATACACTCTCAAATGAAATTTGGCTACCAGGAACGGTCTGGGGTAGTCTGTGCAGCGCTGTCGCTTCAAGCACATTCATTCTTGTTTATCTGCCTCAACTTCAAAATTTTCCATTGAGCGTTAATAAAAACTGTCTGTGCCCCCGCTGGAGAATATCAGAGATATCATGCAGTCATCCAATACACAGTTTTGTTATTATTATCATTTATTTATTTTTATTTTTTTATTCAGAAAACATTCTGTATTCATGCTGTTACTCTGTATAAACCATGGTCAATCTATGTATCAGACTACCAACTGTACGAATACTCTATTAGGCCCCCAGCAGGTGGGTTGAGCCCATGAGGCGTGGATCTGTCTAAGGTTTCATCCTAAAAATTAATTAATTTCCTTGCCCCTCATGGGTGCTTCCCGTATTGATTGTAAAGCGAGACAATGTGCTGTCTTTGAGCGCTCTACAAAATAAATTGAATTGAACATGTTAATAGTGCCGTTAACGCAAAACGATTTTAACGGCAGCAAACACACACTGACACGGGTAATCTGCTGTGTCTCTCTTCTGATGTCAGTGAAAATAAATATTTTACAGACGCAATCGTTATCGTTAACTTCCGTGTTCGATCTAGGCTTAAATCTCTTCTCTTGAAATGAATACCCCATGAGTGATCAGTTTCATAAAGCTACAGAATTATTTTAAAAGTGGGACAAGTGAGGGAGGGAGGTATGACCTCTCTCTCATCATCATCAAATCACTTTGTCTTTATAATGAGAGCTTCTTGCAGGACAAATGGCAATATGGCAAAATTTTCATCCTACTACATAAGACATAGAAACATCTTTCTGCACTACTCAAAGATGTTAAGGATTTCTGATAGCAAAAATAGTAGCAATATCATGCTTTAACTAGGTTTTCTATTATTTAAGTTGGTTTTCACCCCCTCCCATCCATTTTGATAGCAGCATTAAAATGAAATACATGTACATAAATAAATAAATAAAAATGGGACAAAAACAAATCAAGGGAAATTTAGAATAGGAAAAAAAGATTGTAATCGTTAGACAGCCCCAAAAACTTTTAATTTGACAGTACTACTTTTAATCTATCCTAATCATGGCTGTAGCATCAATACAAAGTTGGTGCCTGCTCAAGTTGAACAGCCTACATTTTACACCAACATTGTCATCGATGGGAGTAGCATTTGTGGTGAAAGATAAACACCGCAAGGAACGAAACATCTGTGTAATTTGACATGAATTGGTGACCTTCATGAAAACTGCATTCACGCAAATGAAAGTGGAACTAAACTAAACGCGCATCAGCAATGCTGAACGTAAGCTCATTCTTTTTTCCACCATAAGTATGCATAAGTACCATTCAAGAAATATGCGTAAATATGCATGGACTACCATTCAAGAAATTTGGAAGATAATAGATCCTGCTTGGCATGGACCAGAGCATATAGGCTAGTATACCTGCCACAGTGGTAGGTAGATTGACAAGATTTACCCGCTTATTTGAATCTCTGGTTCATAGTACAAGAAACAATGTAAATATACAAGTAAATGTATATTAAATATATATGTTTTCAGTTCTTGTTCCATTTCACAACACATTAATCTGTCACTATGCTAAAAATTGATCAGGTATCCAAGGAAACGCAATCGACTGATCAATCTCCCAGAGGATTACAGTGTACTGCTCAACCAGGCAAGTCACTTTAAGTAAGTCAATTTACTCCTGCGATTATTGACCTACAGTTGTTTAATTCATGACATACAGTAATGGGGGTAGTGCTCGCTCAAGCACCCTTCAGCAGCTAACACTCAATGGCACTGTAGAGTTCTGAATCTGGTAATATCTAATATCTGACTCAAGAAATACCAAAGATATGATTTGCCTGTCAAGCACACCACATACAGTGCAACACTAAACAGGCAACAGGTTACACAACAGAATGCAAATAATAGGACAATACAATTGGCTTTTTGCGTTAGTCACAATTTAGTTTTTCTGCTGATCCGTGAATGCACAAATGCAGTGAAAAAAGATGAAATCCATCTTGATAAGGCTTTACTTTCACACATCACTCTTTATGAAACGTTGTCTGCTTTGTTGCCAATTTGTAATTTCTGTGCTTTGTTTCTTCTGAGGTGCCCTGCGTCATCAGACGATGACAGAAAACACCCTACACTGTGTCTCTTGTGTGGTGATATGCTGTGCTCTCAGAGCACCTGCTGTCAGAAGCAGCTGGATGGGGAATATGTGGGTGCCTGCACAGCTCATGCGGCTCTATGTGGGGCTGGAGTGGGATTGTTCCTAAGGTCAGTTGGGTCAGTGGACTTCACGTCACCTGACATATACAGAGATGCTGTGCCCCCCCCACACACACCACACCACACACACACACACACACACACACACTGTTTAATTTCCAGCAGCTAGACAAAATATTACCCCTTTGATTCACATTGGCATGGTGCCACATACATACATACAAAATGCAATATAGTCACTGAGGCAATATGTATTGTATATGGGCAATTCCAGCGTTATGGACGTGACATTTTCATGCATTGTTGATGAACAAAATGCCACATAACCTCCGCAAACCTAGCGGTATTTCACAATTTTGTTCATATTCTTATGCAAACTCCATGGCTGAATAGGCAAACACAAAAAAATTAATTTCATGATTTATATTATAAGAATATGAGCCTTTCAATTTGCGTTATGGACGTGACGAAAAACGGACAAACTTTTGAGAGAGATTAGTTTTTGCTGTGAAGTGTGAAATTTCTAGAGAAATGTAAATATTACTACATTCATACCAAACAGGACACCTCAGTAAAGACAGAGAAAGACTTAATTTCAAATGTAAATGTAAAAAAGTTGGTTTTCATTGGGAGAAATGGCGTTATGGATGTGACATTATGGATGTGACATTATGGACGTGACGTCTGGAAAAACCTTCCAAAACAATTGTGAATGGTGGATTTTAACCTGTAATGACAGAAATAGTAATTTAACAATAAAAAATAACTGATAGCATTGCAGCTTTGTGTGTGTTATCACCCACTTATGCCCATTATAAACCTCCATAGACTTGCTGAATAGGGTAAAAATTTTAACAAGCAGATATCCTTTCGAAACTTGTTCAGTTGAATATTTACATCGAGACGATACTTTTTTGTATTGCAAGTTTTCTGAAAGAATTTGTATGTCCATGTAGATGAGACTTGAAGTTTTAAGGTGAGGTTTACTTTTTTGTGGAATTGCCCATAATTCTTGAGATAAGGGACAAAACTACTTTTTAAATCTTCCAAAACAAATTTAATAATTCATACATTTTGACTAGACACATATATAAACACAGGTCTTAGCCAACCAACCATGTGAAGGAACAGGTTTACAATGTTAGATTTTTTTGTAAAAAACAGCTTTTGTTGATGTTATAATACGATATGTGTCAACTCCGTCAGACATCTAAAAAGTCATTTTATTTTAATTTGATCAATCCAACTACCATACTAAGTCATTAGGGATGTAATTACTGGAGGTTTTTAACAGACTAAAGCAGTTAAATGCATTTTATACTTTTATATTATCATTTTTCAGGACTTTAGAAAACCAAACTTTGAAATATTTCCATTTTGTACATTCCAAATTAGAAATAAACATATATATTTGTAGTTTCAATGCAAATGAGACATTGATACATGTTGTTCAGTTGGTGTTTAATATATTAGAACAATATTGTTCTTAAAAAGTAACATTGTTTTCTAAAAAAAGCTGGAAAAGCATTTTTTTCGGAGTTGACGAACATGACGGAGTTGACAAAAAAACTGTAAAATAGAAAAATGGAGCATTGGAAATGCTTCATTGTGAAGTTGGTGTTGTCCATTATGGTTATTATTTGCAAAAATAGTTTTTAGGGGAACATTTTAAGTCAATTAGCATAAACGTCAACTCCGTCAGCTAGCACAATCTGACGGAGTTGACCAAAATCTAATGGAGTTGATGCCTTACGGAGTTGACAAAATTGCTACTTTTTTTCTTGCTGTTCAAAACTTGTAAATTGAAGACATCTGGCTTTTCCCCAGTAGACAACTGACTCTGTAACCTAAATAAAACCGGCAATATTTCTTTCATATTTCATAATTAAGGTTATTATAGCAAAATGACGGTGTTGACAAATTAAAGGTGTGACGGCAATTAGATCCCCATTGTGTGTTCAAAATATTATAGCAAACAAACTTTTAAAATTTCACCTGTGCTACTTTTGCATCCACCCAAAATAGGAAGTGCATAAGAGGGCCTGTGGTAAACAGTTTAACATAATTTGCCTGATTTATTCAGGATTTTAAAAAATACTGACGGAGTTGACTCAAAGTGAGGACACCACTTTGATTAGCACATTTTAGTAGAAAATAAAATTTAATGCTCTCTTAATGTCATTTGTGGTATTTTATGAAAGCATACAATTCATTTGGTATGAATATGTTCTACATCTATTGCATTTGAAAACACTTTTTCCAGTGTTTTACACTGAGACCTCTTGATTAGGACAGGATAAATAACATGGATTTTCAGGCGCAGTGTCACTATTTTACCAGATAAATATCAAATGAGTTTGAAATGCATAAAATTAATGTCATGAGTATACACAGAACCTCAATACTAACCTTTTGATGCCCTGTTGATTTTTTAACTCCTTAATTTTGGGCAGATGTTGACATTTTTATATGGAGGACATGTTTTGTCCCTAATCTCAAGAATCACTG
>JAODXP020000019.1:21818776-21830557 GCA_027497455.2 Sardinella longiceps
TCACAACATGCCATCATCTCTGCACTGTGCAAAAAAAATCTATCACCAGATATCTCTACAGAATATCTCTCCATTTTCCCTCTTTACACAAGTGTCTGAAGTCGGAATTTTCAGTAATCTCCACTTTGCCCAGAATTTTCAAGCGTAGTTGTTTTCAGTGACTCAAACCTCTGTTTACATCTTAAACTAGAAAAGCGCTCAGAGAGCACAGACCTCCGCAAAGACAATGTGGTCACAGATGGTGTTCTGGATCACGGATCGCCACCAAAATCGAATCAGATCTTACTCGTCCCAATACACACGTCCAAAAAGTTCATCCAACTCCGTGCAGCACATTTCGACTTATGTTGTACACAGACAGACACACGCACATACACACACTCACGGCGAAAACATAACCTCCTTGGCGGAGGTAATGAGAAGTGCAATTGCATAAATAATAAGAGCACTCAAAGAGTGCAGACCTCCGCCAAACCAATATGGTCACTGACACAATATAAATTCCAGATGGCATTCCAGACCTGTTTATGTACATCCAGACCTGTTTATGTACAATCGCAACCCCCTACAGCCCTGGTGTTTACTGATGGACATGACATCTCAATGGTAGCCTGAGGAATCCTTTCGTTTAAAGAATACCGAGTCCATATCCCAATCTGGATCATCACCAAAATGTAATGGGTTCTTCCTTGGGCAAAGACACACCCCTGGTACAAATTTCATAAGAATCCATCCACAACTTTTGCCCTAAAGTTGCTAACAGACAAACAGACAGACAAAACAATGAAATCCCAAAGAAAACATAACCTCCTTGGCAGAGGTAAATATGCGTCTTTATAGATATCTGGGTCCGTGTAAACAAAGCCTAATATTCTGCTGAAAAAGAACATACCGGTATTGCATATAAAAACAGCAAGTGCCTTACTGTGATTAATGCAGGGACACTGAGGCCACAGTATCACAGACCTGTTTCTGTACAAGAATGAATTAACCAACTTCTGTAAACACATTGATGCTCCATTCACAAATGCTATGTAACTTAAAACTAGTAGCCAACGCTGACTAATAAGGCCCATGAGGGGTATATCACTATTAGAAGCGTGTGATCCCAACGATAAGGTAGTTTGTGGGAAAATCTCCAGTCTGTGTATATTCATATCAGCTCTAAGTCATTTACATTATTCACTACTAACTATGAGTTTACAAGATTAGCAAATCATTCAACGGAATGATTACCATGGCAAATGACTATGAGTTGCACATGCGCAACACTTACCAGTCCAATGGACTTTTGAAATACTACACATTTCAGAGGCCATCAAGCCTGGAATTCAATAGTCATTCAGTCACCTCAGTTTAGTCACCCATTAGAATGTGGGAATCCATCAGTATTGGCACTTGGATTTGATGGTGCTGGAGCAAAGCATCTGGGTCTCGGTAGATGAGAGCAGTGAGATGAGGTCAGGGCCATCGCAACAGGACAGGCAAACCAGGCAATTGCCTGGGGCCCCAGACTGAGTGGGGCCCATAAAACTGACTGTTTAATAATTGTTTAATAATTTTCAATAAAATATGACTATAAAGCTGGAGTTGTTCAAAACAAATAATTACATGAATAAAAGATGATTAAGAATAAGATTATAACAAAGATTATAACAATGTGATTTATGTAGGTGTTTTAGGGGGGGTGGAGGGCCCCCATGTCCTGTTTGCTTGGAGCCCCCTAAGTCTCTTGAAACGGCCTTGGGTGAGGTGGGGACTGTGGGACAGCACTGTGTCTAAGCCAGCTACCGCTTACCAACCACTCAGTTACGGTGGCAAGAGACCAAAGATCCACAACAATACGGGCTGCAATGTTCTAAAAACCTGCAACGTTCTAAAACTCTGAAACTGCGATTTGACATGTTAAATCTTTTGTGACGGTTTGCAAATGCTTGCAACAGCATTCAACGACTGATTCACACTGCCACAACTCTAAAACTCGTCTTGGATCTTCAGTCTGAATAGGCTTTTAGAAAGCTCTTACATTGTCTTGAGGACATTCAACCTTGGAGGGCTTTCAATTTTTTAAATCTATTTTTTTTTTAAAAAAGTAAAACAAAACAGAGGTTTTTATTCTGAAAACCTTGTGAATTAGACTTTCTCTTTATCAAGGTTTCAACAAGTTCAAAAGGTTGCAGCACAGCTCCTGATCAAGCGAGAGTACATCACTCCTGTTCTCAATATAAATATATAAGTCTCTTCATTGGTACATTGTGTGCCTTCTGTTCTGTTACTCTGTTATTTGTCTTTAGTTCTCAGAAAGGACTGAGTCCAGCCTCCAGACATCTCTTACATGCACACACATCTATGAGCTCAGGTCTTCTGACCAGCTAATTATCCCTCCCACAAGATTAAAGAGTAGGGGGACCATGTCTTTGCGGCCATTAGCCATAAACTGTGGAAAAAGTCCCTTTTAATGTTGCTTATTATGCTTATTTTCAAATCCCTCCTGAAAACATTTTTTTTCTTTTTCATCCTGGCTTTTTGACACTGCATGAATGTTGTGTTGCTCGTGTTTATCCCTTTCTGTGTCCTTGATCTGCTTTTAAGCCATATGTATTTGAGCTGTATAGTAATTGGTCCTCAAAAATGAAGCCTCACCAGGCCCGAAACGGACAAAGTTCGGCCCGAACACAAGAAGCTTGCTGATTTTCAAGCCCGAAGTCGAAGATGTTCACAGCCCCATATTAACTGGCACCATATGGGCTTTTATCTATAATTCCCAGCTCAGATGCTCACTGGCGTGGGATGGCAAGATAGGTAGCTTACATTAGGCCTCCATGTGGGCTCATCACAAGTTCTTGCTAAAATCTGAAGAGCTCTGACCGGGAATGAGTGTTTCACTTTGCTATTAATCATTACCTCCACCAAGGAGGTTATGTTTTCGCCGAGTGTATCTGTCTGCCTGGCTGGCTGTGTGTACAACATAACTTGAAAAGTACTGGACGGATTTGGATGAAATTTTCAGAGCATGTCTGTATTGGGACAAGTAAGAACTGATTTTAGTGGTGATCGGTGATCCAGAACACCATTTGCATCTGTGACCACATTGCCTTGGTGGAGGTCTGCGCTCTCTGGGTTCTTTTCTAGTTAAAAAATTGAGGTCCACTTACTGTATATGCACACCAACCTTCCAAAATAAAAGTGTTTAAAAGCCAGTTTCCTTTGAGGAAATGATGAGGTAATGCATGTCACAGGGATAATTATAGCCTACTAACGTTGGATTGTGTTTTCTGTTTCAATCTACGTCATCTGCTTGTCTTTAATGGCATTAAAATACTATCAAAGAGTTGTTCCATGACTATCTGAGGCGGACTCTGCTGTGCACTGACATGAAATGTCAAGGTAGCATACATTAGTTATTATTTCTTATACAACATTTGAGAGTTGTCTCCAGGAATTAGAGTATGTTTTTGTTTTTGGCATTAATCGCAGAATACAAACAGAATTGTATTGATGGTTATAGATACTTTGTATTATGCCATGTTAAAAGAGCTGATCACTTTTGGAAGTAGGCTTACAAAGACAAGACAAAACCACGGTAACATTAAATTCAAAACAATGGGTGAGGTCTTATTTTATGACATTTGACACTGGCACATTATTTACATTGGCCGGTATTCCCGCAAGCGCTTGGCTCCATGCATTTCAGCCAGCACTTTTTTGGATTTAAAGGAGCTGTGTGTAGGATTGTGGCCAAAATTGGTACTACAATCATTTTCAAAATATTTTGTTGCTTTCAGCCGTGCTTCATCTTTCAAAAGCATCTCCTATTCATATCCTTGTTTTATTTCTGACCTTGTCATGACATTTTTCAGAAGCATAATGACGCTTTGACAATGACAACACGAATACCACTTGAAATGACAACATAAACACTACTTGTGGGCTTCAACTTAGCTTTTCAAATGCTAATATTCTGACTGGACTACAATTATCAGTTATATCAGTGTTTAAAAATAACATGATTCCTTCATGTCTAGTGACATATCAGGGCTGTTTAATGATTATTTGAAGTACATTTCTTTCACACAGCTCCTTTAAGCACCTGGGAGAATACCGCCTATTATGCACATGGTCAAACCTTTTCCAAATCGCAGACTTTGCTGTAGTTGCTGAGATCCGTTTTACCTCACCAATTATGTATTGTGCTAATTGAAACAAAGGTAGTCATATTAATTTTAATTTCATTTTACATTTTTATATTAAACCCTAACCCAACCCGAACCATTGCGTCTCAACGGGTTCTGTCCGGTTCGGGTAGAGACCTTCAGCTCTAATAGAATGGCTAAAGTATGCCTCTTCTTAGTTGGACTTTGATCCTCTGTTGTTGTTTTTAAAGGGCTTCATATTAAAACTGAACTTGAACCAAATCTTCAATTTCCTAAGTTTATCTATCTATATCTGTTTGTCTATCTTTAGAAGTTCTAAGTCTATCTATCTGTAGATCCGTTGAGGCGAATGGATGGAGTTAAGTAGTGGTAACAAGCTATTTGTGGGTTATAAGTTCTGATAAGATAAGTTGGAGCAGCTGTTCAGTTGGCTGGTCCACCTTGAATAATCTTCTTTAGTCTCATCAATTGCTTCAGCCATTACAGCAGAGGGTGCTCATGTCCACGTTTGTGCTCTAGAATCTAGACCATGCCAGCACATTCAAATTCAGTTCTCTTCATAGACATCCATCAGGGTGGACATTTATCCATTTCACACAGGGCCAAATGATGCTTTTATTATATTTTATAAAACAGACCTTATTTTTTATATTGAAGTTGGTTTTCACTGAAGAAACTTAGGACCATTGGACTTTTATCTTTATAAGTTATTCAGTCCATGTTTATGAAAGGTTGGGTATGAATATTGAGTCATTATGAATCAGTGATGAATGCTTTGTGACAGCTACTTTGAACATGTTATGTACTGAGTGTTTCTGATACAGTATCTTTCAATACAGATGATATTTTACAGCAGTTATATTTTCATAGGCTGGGCCAACATGCAGTATAATAATCAGTTGCATAGTACTCTACATGAACATTACACTACCGTTCAAAAGTTTGGGGTCACTTAGAAATGTCCTTATTTTTTAAATAAAAGCACTGTTTTTTTCAATGAAGATAATATTAAACTAATCAGAAATGCACTCTATACATTGTTAATGTGGTAAATGACTATTCTAGCTGCAAACGTCTGTTTTTTAATGCAATATCTACATTCGTGTATAAAGGCCCATTTCCAGCAACCATCACTCCAGTTTTCTGATGGTACATTGTGTTTATTAATTGCGTTAGAAGGCTAATGGATGATTAGAAAACCCTTGAAAACCCTTGATCAATTGTGTTAGCATGGCTGAAAACAATTTTGCTGGTTAGAGAAGCTATAAAACTGACCTTCCTGTAAGCTAGTTGAGAATCTGGAGCATCATATTTGTGGGTTCGATTAAACTCCCAAAATGGCCAGGAAAAGAAAACTTTCATGTGAAACTCGACAGTCTATTCTTGTTCTTAGAAATGAAGGCTATTCCATGCGAGAAATTGGCAAGAAACTGAAGATTTCCTACAACGTTGTGTACTACTCCCTTCAGAGAATAGCACAAACAGGCTCTAAACAGAGTAGAAAGAGAAGTGGGAGGCCCTGCTGCACAACTGAGGAAGAAGAGAAGTTGTGTAGTTTGAGAAATAGACACCTCACAGGTCCTCAACTGGCAGCTTCATTAAATAGAACCCGCAAAACGCCAGTGTCAACATCTACGGTGAAGATGCGACTCCGGGATGGGCCTTCAGCCCAGAGTGGCAAAGAAAAAGCCATATCTGAGACTGGCCAATAAAAGGAAAAGATTAATATGGGCAAAATAACACAGACATTGGACAGTAGGAGATAGGAAAAAAGAGTTCACAGTGGACAGACGAATCAAAGTTTGAGGTGTTTGTATCACATAGAAGAACATTTGTTAGACGCAGAACAACGGAAAAGATGCTGGAAGAGTGCCTGATGCTATCTGTCAAGCATGGTGGAGGTAACGTGATGGTCTGGGGTTGCTTTGGAGCCGAAGGTCTGCAATGCTATAATTGCTGCAAATGGAGTATTCTTTGACGAAAGCAAAGTTTGAAGGAGAAAATTATTATTTCAAATAAAAATCATTATTTCTAACCTTGTCAATGTCTTGACTATATTTTCTATTCATTTTGCAACTCATTTGATAAATAAAAGTGTGAGTTTTCATCGAAAACACAAAATTTCTGGGTGACCCCAAACTTTTGAACGGTAGTGTATCTTTGGCACAATAACATTGAAATGGCTTATGTATTATGTGTTATAGTGTGGAGTAAGCTTCAATGTAGAACCACAAGCACACTTTTGAAAGGTGACTGCATGTTGTCTGTAGTTGCTAAAAGTGTGACTTCCTATGATTTGTGTATATTCGGCAAAAACAACTTACACTAAACGCTAAAATTCTGGTAAGCCAGTTTAGATATAGAGCAATCAAATCCCCCTAGTCTGTGGTTAGCATTCAGGCCTGTTTGACTTGCGGTTCTTCACAGGAAGTAGACTCCTGAGAGCGGCGGCCATTTTGGTGCTTTCTGTTGTGTAGCATTCAGCCAGCTGTCTGCTGCCTCAGAGACGAGAAACTCAGCCTTTACAGGAACCCAGGCGCTTTCTGCTAAAAAAGAACAGCGGCACATGTAAGCGGGGCTCTGTGCTTGCATTTTTGATGATGGCTGGCATCATGCTGTTTGTACCACCACAGAGATAACTGCTATTATTATGATAAACATGATGGTAAATACAAAAGCTGAAATAATAATGAAAAAAAAAAAAAAACTTGAATTCCAGCCACGTTGTGATATATATATATTTTTTTTTTTGGCTGACTCCCTCCATGGCATTCTCAGAAGTCTGTCTGTCTCGCCACCCAGCATGCACAATTGCGGCTCTCAGAAAGAGAATGGCTAATACAGAAATGGTGATGAAAAGGGCCCGAAGAGCAGAAGAGTTGGTGGCGCAGAGAGGGGGGGGTCAGCAGGGGGTCTGGTCTCATGTCGGCGTGCCATTGAGCATTCCGGCGTCCCTGTGAAGATGGAGGCTGCCAGTCGGACGTGTTCTGACATACCCAGGGCCAACCTCATCTCTTAACAGGGAACCCTCTCCACCCCCCCCCCCCCCCGCCCCCCAAAACCCCCGTCAAGCCTCACATCTCATTTCCAGGCAGCGTCGGAACTTCCGGAGATGAAAGTGTGCCTCTAAGGAGCTCCGCATTTCTCATCACCCAGTATAGTAGGAGGAGAAGAAGGATCCAGGTGGCAGGAATGCTGCATGTTGCTGATGCACAGAAGGTTGGGTTTTGGACAAAAGAGCTTACACAAACATAAAACACTGACATTATTCAATTCTGTTTCATTTGATGTTTTTTTCCTTTTCCCTTTTTTTCTTTTCTTTTTTACAGCACCCCATGCTGATCCTCATTCACTCTGATTCCTCCTCCATCGTTGCACTGCAAGCCAAATAAAATGAATATTTTAAAATGGATCCTTGAGATCTGTTTTTGTGCAAAAGAGCATGTCGACTCCAACTTAAGACATCTAACCGTATCTGTAGTATGTGTTTGGACGTGTGTCAGCCTCTAACCGCACAAATAATGTGACTTTCCCAGACAAGACAGCACACATAATGTGACTTTCACAGACAAAGGTTTTGCCTCAATCTTCTCTGGTCCCTGAGTTTTTGTTCCAAACTGCTCAAACTAATCCCTGACACCACAGAAATCTTTTTATTGATTTGAGAAAAGCTGTGTCTGCAGACAGGAAAACCCTCTCAAAGGCACATTATAGTTGCATTCCCCTTCTTTGCATAAATGCCCTTTGCAGATGATTTGGTGGATCGGTGTGCTGTGGCAGTGCTAAGAGCACATAGGAGGCAAAGGTCGTTTCAGCTTCATCTGACACTGAAGCGCATCATAAACTTCAGGACTTGTAGTCGCATGATAAACTAAAACTACTGGAGTTGTAGTCGCATGATAGACTACAGAAGGTGCATGATAAGCTACAGAAGTTGTAATCGCATGATAAACTACAGGAGTTGTAGTCGCATGATTGATTGACAGTTTGATTGACAATAAAGTTTGCTTTGACTTTGATAAACTACAGGAGTTGTATTTGCATGATAAGCTACCGGAGTTGTAGTCACATGATAGGCTACAGGAGTTGTAGTCGCATGATAAACTACAGAAGTTGCATGATTAGCTAGGCCTACAGGAGTTGCATGATTAGCTACAGGAGTTGCAGTTGCATGATTAACGACAGGAGTTGCAGTTGCATGATAAGCTACAGGAGTTGCAGTCACATGATAAGCTACAGGAGTTGCAGTCACATGATAAAGTACAGGAGTTGCAAGGCACAATCTCTCAGCCACCACTGAACTGAATTGCGTTTTCAGCAGTCAGGCCATGGATTGTTTTGTATGTTGGCACTAAAATGCTTTCTTTTTCTTTTTTGCGCCAAACCATGATTTGGTTAACCTGTGATGATATCTCCAGATCTCTTCTGTGGTGTCCCACTGCTGGGGACTTTCAGAAGGCCTACTGGTGTAATGTTATGGCTTATTTAACTTTCCACCTCACCTCATTCCCTCACTAGCTCAGACAATATTGTTACATTCACAACTTCTCTTTTCAATAGCAAACAAACAGTTTCCCATTTTTACCAAACAGATTTCCCTCTGTTTTACCGGCAATGGGAAAACTTTAATTGTTAACATTGATGTGTATGTTTATTCTAGACGAGATAAGAGGTTGCCGACATCTGGGTGGGCGAATGAACAATCAGTTGGAGAGAATTGCATGTAACAGAGCACAGCTTGCAAACAAACACAAGTGGACTGACATGGGAAATCTCCCATCTGAAGACAGACTGATTGTGAAAACTTGGAATGAACTGCCTGTTAGCCTACAAAATGCACATTGCAATGAATCAGTATGGCTGTGTTAACCATGTTCAATTCCACTTATGCATGTGAAAAAAAATTCTGACATTTGACAAATTGAGCAATAAGGTCTTTTTTGGTATTTTTTGCCCTCAATGGTGCCTTCCAGGCAGCACTGCCTTCAAGGCACTACTCCCCTCAGTTTAGGGTTAGGATGAGGGTTGAGGGGGTTAGGTTTAGGAATAGGGTTGAGGTAGTGCCTTTTAGGCTGTGCTGCCTGGAAGGTGTCATTGGGGGCAAAAAACACCATTGAGCTGACAAATAACTGACAAAGCCGTGCTTGCATTTAAATGACGAAAGCCTTAATTCTTGTGTGAAGCTTCGCCTTACTGAACATGAACCAGACTACTACAAGGCAAGTCTATGCCGCACCTGAAGTCGCATTAATCTCTTGTAGGCCTAATGTTCAATTTCACCAGTGACGTGAAATGTCAACGATAATTGAGTTTGTGTTGTTAACTTTGAATACCAAAGGACCACTGGGGAAATAGGTGATGGTGTTTAGCCTGGACATGAGAAGCCTAGGAAGGCCAGTGCTTTCATACCTAAAAAATATAAATACATTTGGTGAGAGTGGCTCTCCAGATAAAATGTTTTTGACCCAGGTGTAGAAATTGAGTGGAAAATTAACTCATGGAGCCTGAGCCGTCACAGAGACAGTTGGACAGTCGCTGCTGAGCTCTACTGGGGATGAAAAGCACTCACTCACACAGTGATCCACTAGCCTGACATAGCCCGCCCATAATACGAATGTTCATCCGTATCCATGGTCTGGGAACGGTCCTCTGGGCGTGTTTACATCGGTAAAGAGTCTACCGGCCAATAAGCGAAGCTGATTAGACGAGCTGTCCAATCGTTTCAAACCAGAAGTGAATGCCCTCCCCCCTGCAGTATAATCGCGTCAGGTTAAAGAACCTCCAGACCATGAATACGGATGAACAGCAGTATTATGGTCGGGCTATGTCAGGCTAGTGATCCACATGCAGGGAGCTCAAATTGTAGAGAAACTGCTGATAAACATCAATATTTTTGAAAGTTTTGACTTTGACTATAGTTGCACACCCAACTAGTAACTCTTTTTGTGATCAATAAAATTATGTCAGTTTGATGTCAAGCTTCAGATAAATATAAAATACTCAATCAGATTCTTTAATATGAATACTGTACCTGCTAAACGAGTTTGCAGCTTGTTTGATCACTTGTGAACCTAATACACTCTCTGAAATAATCAGTGTGGCATACTATATAATTAATTGCAGCCTCCGCGATTTGCTAATTGTGTTAGAAGTTTTTTTTTTTTTTTTCATTTAAAATGTGTTCATCTTTCACACAGAGATGCATGTACTGTATTTATGTGGCTCAGTATGGCTTGAGGCAAATCGCAGAGTGAGTTCATTATGGTATGGAGGGCCTGTCAAGTTTCTTCTTGAGAAACATAGCAGCATAATGCAGAGCAAGATGCACACCCCTCTCAGATGCACATGTCACAGCTTACTGTATGTGTGGAACGCAGCTCCGGCACCCCAGATAAATGAAGAATATCACCCCATTCTTCCTCTAAACATTTTTCTTTGTTTGTGCAGACATAAATTTGAGAGTTCCCCTCCTACCAAATCCCACTTTAACCACTGCCTACTGTATGTTCCCAGATTTCTTAGGGTTAGGGTCAGGATTAGGTTAAGGAGTAGTGGAATAGGGTTAGGGTTAAGGTCAGGGAATATAGGGTTGTGGGAACATAGGCACGCTCCCAAACTGTATGGTATATGCTCATTAGTTAGTCGTATTATATTAAAGTAAGGTGATAAACACACATGGTACTACTATCCTATTCCCACACATTCAGGGAATCATTGGGGTCACCTTCTCATATTTGTCTACCATTATACAGCTGTTTATTTAAGACCGTTGTTTGTAACTAGCTATTTGTTTTGGGTCAGTGTGCTGCATTTACTTCATATATCCACTCACGCTGCCAATAGGTGCCTGGGAATATTATAGTTTACATTCTCGGCTTACAAGTGGCGTAAGGGTCGTGGTACACCGAGTGTGTGATGGTAACTAAACGAAAATAACATGTAGGTTATGGTTGTGGTCCACTAACTGAACCACACTGCTCTGACGTGCAACTAGAATTATATGCCTGATCGTTGTAAGGTGCACTGTGCAAGGAAGTATACTGTTCCTGTAAGCCCCCCCCCAGGTGCAAGTGTCTTGCATCTGAACCCCCAGCCCCACCCCTCACCCACAATTAGCACAACCACAAAAACCCTTCTCCAGCATGTGCCAACCATAGATATAATTATATATATAATATATATCGTGCCAACACTGAAAAACTAATATGAAGTTCTCCTTTCCAAAACGCTATAAAAGCCATTTAAATGCAATTTTCTTCTTGCCAGTTTGAAGTGTGTTAATGTTATTTGATTTGTCCTTACCCAATTAAAACAACAAAACTGTAATTTTATTGATATTAAGTTGGAGGCATTAAAAGGCATTTTAAATGGATATATAGCGTTTTGGAAAAGAGCTCTTCAAATGCAGATAAATGTCTGGAAATCCAGCGGTATAACTAGACTGCTTGTAGGTAGGCTAACAGCCTAATTCCACTCCACAATACTTGAATGAACTCTACAATACTTAATTCAAAGGACAAAGAAACTGCCAAGAAAACACCTGCTGCAGTTACACCACAAGTGCTTATTACATTCCACTCTCCTGAATGTACATTTCAGGAACACCGTGGTAGAAGTTCCTCTAATT
>JAODXP020000019.1:21830657-21902792 GCA_027497455.2 Sardinella longiceps
AAGGAGCCTGACATGTATTGATGGTAGCTTCTATGTATTATTTCATAAGCTCAAAAAGCTCAATAAAAACATTTGAAACAAAAGTAACCAATACAGACCCACCTGAATGCTATAGTTGAAGAGGCTGTAGGTTGGACTTAGGTCTGCATCTGTTGCTCTCACCTGAACCACAACCTGTCCTACAGGTAAATTCTACAGGTGGACACAAAGAGAAATCACAAGAATTCACAAGATCTCGAATATGGATATCCATGTGAACATACTGTATGACCTTTTAAGTAAGTTTTCTTCTTACCTTTAAGATATCTGCCCTGTACTCCTCTTTGTCAAAGACTGGTGCATGTCTGTTCTCATCTCTGATAGACAGCTCACCCCATTTCCACAGATTATTCGGTAGGACCTAAGACCCCCGTCTTATTTGACATCACATGGAAAGAAGTAATTAAAGAGGTAACCACAGTATGTGTACGAGTGTTAAAGGAATAGTCCACCTTTTTATGAAATTGGGTTATTCACTGTCTTACCTGGGGTTACCATTGTGGATAAAGGCATTTTGGTCTCAGTGCATGCATTTTCCTAGTTTGGCAATCCCAATATTAGCTTTAGCTTAGCATAGGCGCTGGAATATAATGTTGTCAAAGAGTTGTTATCTGGCTACTTTACATTGCAGCGCCTATATTAAGCTAAAGAAAAAGGTATAATTGAGGTTGCCAGACTAGGAAAACGCATGCACTGAGATCAAAGTGCTTTTACCCACTTTTGTCACTCCAGGTAAGGGGGTGAATACACAATTTCCTTTAAGGAAAATATAAATAAAAATCCAGAACAAAATCAGAAATGTATTTTCATGCTACCTTTCCTGCTGCTTGGAAAGTCAGAATGATGATTCAGAAAGTTAAAAGTCAGTAATATTTGTCAGCATTAGCGTCAATGTCATTACTCAAAGTCACATTGTCAGTCTATTTGGCATATTGGACAGCGACGGGGATGAGGGAGAGAGAGAGAATGAGACAGAGAGAGAGAGAGAGAGAGAGAGAGGGAAAAGAGGGAGAATGACCTAAGGCCAAAACGGAACCCCCAATAACATAGCCTACAACGCAAACATTATATGCCATTTTTATAAAGGCCATTTGTCATTCTAATTCCCCTTTATATCCAATAATGATTCAATCAAAAATATGACTCACAGGTTTTTAATGGCACTATAATGAAAATGAATGAATAGATCGCTTCTAATCCACTCATCTTCAATTTGATACATCTATTATCAGATTTGCTTAAGAATGTGAATGCCATATAAATATTGTATAAAATGATGTCAGAAAATATAAATTGTGCCAGAAAGTTCATCCTTCTCTCAATGCCTCTGCGTCCAGTGGTTTGTGATTGAAGTGATGAAGCTGAGCTCCAGAAATTCTGCACACTGTGGACAGATGGTCTACAATACCAACTCAAAATCTGAGTCATTGATAATTGTTTCTATATCACCTGTAACAGAGGATGCAATATGATTTATTCCAGTGTGTTATTCTGTGGTAGTTGTTAATGTGCATTTCTTCCTCATTCACAGACACCACTATAGACTGTGCATTAGGTACAGTTGTGCCATATATCTGATAAATGTTTTCTGTCTGTCCAAGTCACTATTCACTACTGTGTAGGATGTGTGTTCTTTCAAATGTTTTAATCCAAAATTAAAAACTTATAATAAAATGATGTTGTTTAAGGTTTTTTCCAAAATGATTGTGGTATTCCATCTGTTGACACAAGAAATCAACAGATCTAAAATCTATGAAGAGTGATCAAATATCAGCCATCCGTTGTTTTTTTTTACAGTATGTACAGTAGCCTATACATTTATGATTTAGTATGAGCTAAATATTTTCAAATGCTGTTCAATATATGATAACAACAATGTGACATAAAGAAGTATAATGAGGTTGCTTGAGACATTAGGCTTGTTGATTTTTAACCATGTACAGTATTTTCTATCCTTAAAAAGCCCACCAATTACAATATTATAGGCCTACTACCCCCCACCCCTCCCCCCAAAAATAAAATAAAATAAAATAAAATAAACATTGCGAGAAAAATAACATTGTCAGAAAAATAAAGTGTCTGCTTGCTGTACTCACTCAGTAGAACTGTGTGAATGAAGGTTATCAAACAAGTTGATATGGTTAATTCAATCCAAACCCAGGAAAGAGGTCCCATAATTACCTGTTTGTCTGTCTGTTTGTCAGCAGGATAACTCGAAAAGTACTGCACGGATTTGGATGAAATTTTCGGACAATGTGTATATTGGGACAAGCAAGAGTTGATGAAATGTTGGTGGCGATCGGTGATCCAGAACATGATCTAGAATGTATATTGTGTCTGTGACCACATTGCTTTGGCGGAGGTCTGCACTCTCTGAGCGCTTTTCTAGTTGTACCTGTAGTGTCTGCAGGTAGGGACTGCATATCTGACTAGACATTTTTCATGATATTATTTTGTAATATAAATCTCCATAGAATACATGTTGCCCGTGCAGTCCGAGTCCACGTTGTAAAGGCATCTCCTCCTTTTTGTCTCACCTTTACCTTGTCTCTCTCACCTCACATTTGCTCTTAAACTCAATGTCCAGGGAGTTTTTATGTGCTTACAACTTGTCAATCTTGTGTGCGGTGAATGATGATATTTACATCAGTGTCCTGCCATTCAACAGATTTTATGACAGTAGAGATCAAAGACAGTGTTTGCAAACAACACAATTAAATATCAATGAAGTGTGATGAAAATGTAACCTGGTCATGACAACCCCCTTGGTCTATGCTTCACTTCATATTCAGCCGGGATTCCAGCTATTGAGATGTGATTGCTTGTTGGAGGAACTTAAATTTAAAAAGATTGGATTAGGCCTTGACTGAGGCCTATATTCTCGCCCTGGATTGTCAACATTCACTGATTGGTCAGGATGGAATGCAATAGCTGGAAACCCAGACAGATACTGAAGGGAGATGAGAAGATGAAAATTGAGTAGAACTGCGTAGGAGGGCAATGCTCATTTGGCATTTTGCAGTACTACTCTTCACAAAATGTATTTATACTGGATAATTTATTCTTCACCACTGGCACCGCAATGTACTGTATGGGAAAAGGTGATGGATGATGGATAAATTAAGTTATAGTCAAGTCAAGTCATATTTATTTCTATAGCGCATTTCATACAAAGATTGTAACTCAATGTGCTTCACACAAAAAAAGAAGAAAAACAATAACAAACAATAATAGTAGTAGTAAAAAACAACAATAATAACAATGATAGAATGAAAAACATCCTCAGTTATTTTGGAAAAAGTTTAAAGGCTATACATGATACAGTAATTTTGCTACTTGCAGTTGTATCAAGGTATCAATGTGTAACCCATAGGGTTAATAAATACTTCAATAAATAAATAAATATACTTAAATAAATAAATACATAACTAAGTGCGTACATTTACAGGCAGTTGCGCCCTAAAAACTATGTTGGTAGCGGTAAAAAAGTTGTGTGTTATAAGTTCTCAACTTCCAGCCAATTAAAATAGCCACCGGGATCTCCCGGGTTTGGGGATTCAATTCAATTCAATTCAATTTTATTTGTATAGCGCACAAATACAGTACATTGTCTCACGGCGCTTTACAGACGGTATGGGAAGCATCCATGAGAATCAGGGGCAAGGAAAAACTCCCTCGCTTTGTAAATAATTTGTTATGTAGGAAGAAACCTTGGGCAGATCCACGCCTCATGGACTCAGCCTACCTGCCTGGGGCCTAATAAAGTATCCGTAAAGTCTGATGCATAGATAGGGTTGCCACATTTGAATTGTGAAAATCCGGGACATTTTTTTTTTTTTTGGGTGGGGTTATTGGCTGCTATTGAAAAGATAAATTTAAAAAAAGAAGACGAAGAAGAAGAAGGCCAACGCACATGTCGCCTACCTCGGTGCTCGGGCCCTACGATGCTTGCGCAATGGCTTTCTCTGCACTGTTTCAAGCTGCAGTAGACTATTCCCTTTGTAGGTAGCCTGATCTTGATCCTTTTTTTCTGAGATGGCCTGTTCGTTCATAATTGAATAAGGCTGAACACTTCAACTTTCAGGCTAGACCTAACAGGTTTAGGCGATTTTACGCGCTGAGGAATATTTTTAGGACGTCTGTGTTGTTTTTCACAACTGTCGGGAAATGCGCAAGGAGATCGCTAAAATGCATATAGGCCTAACAATAATACTGATCTTGATCTTTTTTTCTGAGATGGTCTCTTCGTTCATGATTGAATAAGGCAGAACACTTAAAGTTTCAGGCTAGACCTAACAGGTTTAGGCGATTTTACGCACTGAGGAATTCTTTTTAGGACGTTCTGTGTTGTTTCACAACTGTCGGAAAATGCGCAAGGAGATCGCTAAAATGCATAACATTAATACAAAGAAACTTACTCCTATTAAAGCCTTAATGCTTTTCGTGGTTTGAATTACAGTCTGAGGAAGGAAAAAATATTTGCTTGTTCAAGATCAGTGAGTGGTCCATCAAAATGATAAATCTGACAGTCAGGTATAGGCTACAGTCCGCCTATTTATAAAATTGAAAAGGTAGCCTACCTATACTCCAATTTTGCGTGACTAATGAATGCTACCAGTGAGGCCTACACAGGCTATCCTGTAACTCAGGATCACTCGCTCCATTAAATGCAGGAGACTCCCAGAGATTCGCACAGACTCTTGGCTTGTCCGCAAATAACCAGCCACATAAAAGCAAGCGTGCGCCTACAGCATCCCACTGCAAGACTTGGCCAATCTAAAATAGTGGCAGGGAACACTACACAGTCGAATAATATAGGTTTGTTCAGAGGTGAAACTAATGAACATGTGAAGAACATTTTCACAAAAAACCGGGACAATATGCGTCCCGGGAAGAATGATCAGTTTTCCAGGACAGACGCACAAAAAACGGGACAATCCCGGGAAATAGAGTACATGTGGCAACACTATGCATAGATTGACCATGGTTAACACAAAACAGTATGAGTACTGAATGTAGTCATAGATGAGTTGAGTTGAGGGATGCAAAAGAGCACGAGAGTTCGAATAGGAGGAGAGAGAGAGAGAGACGCCTTCAGAGTAGTCAGGTTGCTGGAGCACCGTGCTGTAAAAGTTAAAATCAACATTTAAAGGCGTTTTGTTTGTTTTACTTCGTTCAGTTGTCTACTCGAGAACTGTAAAATTTAACAAGTGAAACGTAATGTAATACGGGTCCTCTTCAATGTGGATTACTTATTGTTGTGGATGTACCCTGATGTGAAGCTAACTCAGCTAACAGTAGTGAATAGCTAACGGTACCACAAGTCTTGTCCAGTCCGGTCCTGTTGCGGTCATCTGTGTGGACGCTGAGGAGAACCAGATAGCGGTTTAGGCTACCGAGTGTCTAAACTTCCTCTGGCAACGGTGGATGTTGTTCAGCCTGTCGTTTCCCTTCGTTTGGTCCCCTACATGTCTCCACTGGAATGTCCTGGTCCCTCTGCTTGCCAAATCCGGTTTCCCCTGCAAGCTGCCTGAGGTAACGTTACCCTTCTCTTTTTTTTTCCCTGCTCAGAAGAGCAAAGCGGCTAGCTTGTTTGTAGCCTCACCGAGCACAAGCATCAATACAGGCCTGCAACTTAAGGGGACTTTTTACTGCTCTGGGGTTATTATCGTGTGTGAGTGTGCGTGTGTGTGTGTGTTTGCTAGAGAGTGGGCCCACGATCTATTTTGTCTGTCCAGTGTCTATGTCTATTAGGCGGTGGGCCGAGGCTTCGTATCTGCTTGTTTTTTATAAGTCAGCGGGGGAGAACTCAGAATATTTTATGTAGTATGGTTGATTCATTTTAAGCAATATTCCACTTGTTGCCACTCACACTTCTGTTGCCGAACCTTAAAATAATTGTTTTATTCACCCCGTGTGGTACAGGAAATTCAACGGTTGTGTAGCCAATAGCACAACAGGATTTTGACACGTGAGCATTCACAAACCTATCAGATTTCGCTGTTCGAATCAGCTGGAAAAGTTGTCTTCCTAACACTCCTTGCCAACGTCAAGTCATCGGTTTTGTGCACGTAAGTAGCTATTTAATATAACATTCTGACTGTTTGACAATTTTTGCAAATTTACACAGCTATGTCCTTGCCGTTTTGTAAGTGTTCTGGTACTTTTAGCCTATCGATGATGTTTGCATTTGTCTTGAACGAACCTTGCTGCTTTCTGATCAGAGATAGCTAACGTTAGCTGACGTTAGCAAAACTATCTTTAGGTACGCAATAAAACTACCATTAAGTCGATGTTAACACGCTAATGTTGCAATTAGTTTACTTCGATCTAAAGTTAGTTGCAGGGCTGTAGGGTATTGTAAGGTAAAGCCACTATGTTTGAACAATAAAGTGAGAAACCTGCCAAGTTAGCCTATGGTGGTGGCTTTCTGTTTTTAGGTTTAGCTTGTGTGAGACTGCTGTTTTCAGTTTTAACTCACCCACACCCGCACATATTTTGTACTTGTTTGTACTTTGTAAACTGGCAATATGTGCTGAAATTAATATTCACCATGCATCTCCAATCTTGTGCCTAATAGCCTAGGCTTTCCATTTCAATGTCATATCAGATGTGTTAAATGTAGGAGTTTGGGCGTTGATATCCAGTTCTGACTTGCTTTTTTAATGAGCAAAATGAATAGGAGTATGTACATTACAATATGTTTTTATTGTCATGTAGGGAATCTTGTCCTTCAGCTGGAAAGTGATGGGTATGGAAGCAAACTACCAAGAGGGCAAGCACCTGTCAGTTGGAGGATCTGGACCCATAAGATGCAGTCTTCTGAGGACTTGTATTCTCTAATGATCACGAATTAAATGTTCACACACCTTGAGCCATGTCAATGTCATACCCTCTCCTTCATTCAGTCAACCAATTTCAGATGCACCTTTCATTACATCAAAAAGCAGTATAGCGAAATTAGGCCCACATGGCCTATCTATACAAAGACAAATGCATTTCATGATATTATTTATTGGTAGAAGTAGTGCATTAAACAAGACATTGATTGGTGACTTCTGGAATGACAGTAGGTTGGTCTGTGGTTCAAGGACCACTGGTGATCGAGTACCTTGCATTAGTCCATATGAGGAGGTGATAGCATAGTGGTTAAGAAATCTGACTAGTGTGCTAGTAGTCTGGACGTTGTGGGTTTGTGGGCCACCGTTGTGCCTTGCCCATGGCACTCTAGGAGAGACTGACCCTGAACTAACAGATAGTTGACAAATGTAAGTTGTTTTGGATCAAAGTGTCTCCTACATGTAAATGCATAAATGTAAATATTAGAAGTTAATGTGTCAAAGAAGCCTCTTTTAAAGTATGTTCTTGTATTTGTGAAATTAAAATGAATTTAATTGGTCTGAAAAGGTTTAAGGAACACTGCTGTAGATAGCCCCAGTCCAAACATCATCATCAGCAATAGTCTTCTGGTGTAATTCCTCCTTCAGAAGCAGCCCCTGAAAATAAGACAAGATGGTTCTTTATTAATCCTGTAGCATCCATAACACCATATACACATAATCAGATTCACTTCAAGCACTGTCCTGTCAAGGTTGCCAAGTAATGGCACACCGCAAATATAACCAGTGTGCAGTGTATGTAAAAAATGCATGTGCAGTGTATGTAAAAAATGAGTAGATCGGCCACACTGCTTGTTGTTTTGGGTGGGGGTGGGGGCTAATATAGCCATTAGAGAATTACAGTTCATCTACTCTGTGTGTGTGTCTGGGGGGATGAAGGTAGATGAGTGTAGTAGACTCAAGCACGCAGATCTATATTTCTAAGTACCATTGAATGCCTCTTCGTACAAAATATATTTCAGTCTGAGTAAAGTATGATTTCTGTTGTGGTACAGATATGAAATGTTGCGCATCTGGGTCATTACCTGAAAGAGCAGTTGTAGTACAACCAGAGAGGGTTGAAGCGAAGCTTGGTACAACTGTTGTGTGTAGCGCTGGCCTGGTGTCACTGGGGTCATTTCTAGGCTCTGATCAACTCAGATCTGCAGTATTTTGAAGGTATGTAGACTAGAGAAACATCAGCTGCAGTTGACGTCACTGGACCCCTAGCACAGCATGCTTTGTGGCTAAGTGGAACCCAGGTTTCCTATCAGCATACAAGTCCTCAGAAGACTGCATCTTATGGGTCCAGATCCTCCAACTGACAGGTGCTTGCCCTCTTGGTAGTTTGCTTCCATACCCATCACTTTCCAGCTGAAGGACAAGATTCCCTACATGACAATAAAAACATATTGTAATGTACATACTCCTATTCATTTTGCTCATTAAAAAAGCAAGTCAGAACTGGATATCAACGCCCAAACTCCTACATTTAACACATCTGATATGACATTGAAATGGAAAGCCTAGGCTATTAGGCACAAGATTGGAGATGCATGGTGAATATTAATTTCAGCACATATTGCCAGTTTACAAAGTACAAACAAGTACAAAATATGTGCGGGTGTGGGTGAGTTAAAACTGAAAACAGCAGTCTCACACAAGCTAAACCTAAAAACAGAAAGCCACCACCATAGGCTAACTTGGCAGGTTTCTCACTTTATTGTTCAAACATAGTGGCTTTACCTTACAATACCCTACAGCCCTGCAACTAACTTTAGATCGAAGTAAACTAATTGCAACATTAGCGTGTTAACATCGACTTAATGGTAGTTTTATTGCGTACCTAAAGATAGTTTTGCTAACGTCAGCTAACGTTAGCTATCTCTGATCAGAAAGCAGCAAGGTTCGTTCAAGACAAATGCAAACATCATCGATAGGCTAAAAGTACCAGAACACTTACAAAACGGCAAGGACATAGCTGTGTAAATTTGCAAAAATTGTCAAACAGTCAGAATGTTATATTAAATAGCTACTTACGTGCACAAAACCGATGACTTGACGTTGGCAAGGAGTGTTAGGAAGATAACTTTTCCAGCTGATTCGAACAGCGAAATCTGATAGGTTTGCGAATGCTCACATGTCAAAATCCTGTTGTGCTATTGGCTACACAACCGTTGAATTTCCTGTACCACACGGGGTGAATAAAACAATTATTTTAAGGTTCGGCAACAGAAGTGTGAGTGGCAACAAGTGGAATATTGCTTAAAATGAATCAACCATATTACATAAAATATTCTGAGTTCTCCCCCGCTGACTTATAAAAAACAAGCAGATACGAAGCCTCGGCCCACCGCCTATATGTTATGTCTATGTTGAACGTATAGCCATAGCGGCTAGTTTTGATGCTTAACGCAGCTAGACTGACATTTGTTAACTTCCTAACGCACGTAGAATTCTAGCGTTTGGACGTAACTCTGACCTAGGATTAATTTTACACCCCCCCCTAAATAGTTTAAACGTATTCATAATAGTCCTATTTAATACTTTATTCTTCTCTTGTCAGTGTTTACCAATCTATACAACATAGAGTGACTTAATCTTTTTCTTGCCAAAGTAATTCATAAAAGACTTGAAATAATATTGCACTGACTCTAAAAACTACATTCTATCCTATTTAAATACATGTTAACATTTGAAGTCTATATAACCACATCTACTTGACCCAGTAAAATCAGTTATGTAATTTGTACAACCGAATTCCAAAAAGTTGGGACACTTTACAAATTGTGAATAAAAACAGAATGCAGTGATGTGGAAGTTTCAAATTTCAATATTTTACTCAGAATACAACATCGATGACACATCAAATGTTGAAACTGAGGAAATGTATCATTTTAAGGGGAAAATAAGTTGATTTTCAATTTCATGGCATCTACACATCCCAAAATAGTTGGGACAAGGACACATTTACCACTGTGTGGCATCCCCTCTTCCTTTTAAAACAGTCTGCAAACGTCTGGGGACTGTGGAGAGAAGTTGTGGAGAGAATGTTGTCCCATTCTTGTCTAATACAGGCTTCTAGTTGCTCAACTGTCTTAGGTCTTCTTTGTCATGTATTCCTATGTATGATGCACCAACATTTTTCTATGGGTGAAAGATCTGGACTGCAGACTTGATGGTGCCTTTCCAGATGCGTAAGCTGGCCATGCCACACACACTCATGCATCTCCATACCATCAGAGATGCCGCCTTCTGAAATGAGCGCTAACAATAAGCAATAACAACTTGGGTTGTCCTTGTCCGGATGGTATGGCATCCCAGTTTTCTGAAAAGAACTTTGAATTTTGATTCGTCTGACCACAGAACAGTTTTCCACTTTGTCACAGTCCATTTTAAATGAGCCTTGGTCCAGAGAAAATGCCTGCTTCTGGATCATGTTTAGGAATGGCTTCTTTTTTGACCTATACAGTTTTAGCTGGCCATAGTGAATGACACAGTGGATTGTGTTCACTGACAATGTTTTCTGGAAGTAGTCCTAAGGCCAGTTTGTGTTATCCATTACATTAGCATTCCTGTATGTGATGCAGTGCCATCTAAGGAACCAATGATCATGGGCATACAGTATGGTTTTCCAGCCTTGACCCTTATGCACAGAGATTGTTCCAGATTCTCTGAATCTTTGGATGATGATATGCACTGTAGATGATTATACCTTCAAACTCTTTGCAATTTTTATCTGAGAAAATCCTTTGTGATCTCGGACCACTACTTTTTGCCACAGCATTTGGGGAACTGGTGATCCTCTGCCCATCTTGACTTCTGAGAGTCAATGGCACTCTCAGAGGCTCTTTTCATACCAAATCATGTTGCCAATTGACCAAATAAGTTGCAAATGGGTCCTCAAGCTGTCCCTTATCTGAAAATTTGACTTTTCTGGCCTCTTATTGCTACCCGTCCCAACTATTTTGGGATGTGTAGCTCTCATAAAATCCAAAATTAGCCAATATTCGGCATAACATTTCAAAAAGTCTCACTTTCAACTTTTGCCATGTTATCTATATTCTATTGTGAACAATATATAGGTTTATGAGATTTGTAAATTATTGGATTCCATTTTTATTAACAATTTATGCAGTGTCCCAACTTTTTTGGAATTCGGTTGTAATTCCAAGTCTTATCTATAAGCCCATCACTTGCCCAACTAATACCTACGTTTGACGACATTAAATGACACCTGAAGTCTAGGGCTTATAAGAAAACTATCTTTATCCTATCTTTATTAATACAATCTTATCCTTTCTGCTATTACCATGGTTATATATATATATATATATATATATATTTCTATGTAATAGAACATTTTATTGCCTGTTTGCACTGTTATTTGAGCTGTTTATTGTTGAATTACTCAGTGTTTATTACATACTCATATTTCTATTGCTATTTATTCAACTTCCACCATCCTTTACCCTTGCCTTGTCAATAAATATTTACTATTTACAATAAAAGTAGCCTTTGTTGTTAATGAGGGGATCTTTATGAATGTAACTTCTAGCCTACTGTAACTAACTGGCTCGAAATGACTTACATGCATTGTTAAAAGTAGCAAAAAAGGAGAGATCCACTTTAAAAGAACTCAGGCATTTTCCTTGAATGAAATTAGAGATGAAAGGGCGTTACAAAAAGGGCGTTACATAATGTATGTATGAATATGTATCGATATTGATGATTTCACAAACCATCAAAGGGATGAATATCCCCAACATCCTAGTCTGGATTGCAAAGGGAATAGAGGTATTTACTAATTTGGAATGTCATTCATTCACATCACTCATCTTCTTTGTAATGAGTCATATTCCAGAATTCATAATAAACTAACCTCACAAGGTCAGTTTATATGTAGCTTCTCTTTCAAGTGAAGGGAGACACAAGCGCACAACTGAAGTGAGCACAGACTGCCCAGCTTGATGTGACACCTGACCATGAGCAGTCAACTTCACATTGAGCTCAAAAGAAAGTAATTTTATGATGCCAAATTCACCTTCATATTTTGAAGGCTTGAGAATCAACAAATGAATTAAGTTATATCTGAAGATTGAATTTGGCATGCATTTTCAATCTTGCCTACATTTGAGAAGCCATAACAGACAGAAAGATAAATTAATATTTCAAGTTGATATTTAGGCTACCTATAATGCTTAGAGGCAACTCACTCTCTGCATATGACCAATTAAAAACTTTTGACATTCATTTTATTTACTTAATTCTCTTAATTTTCTGATTTTGTATAGGTGAATATCACAGTTTTTGGAACTGATTGTTTTAAGTATATCTTTACTTAAAATATGGGTAACACTTTGCGGTAAGGGTACATGAATCATCATGAATTCATGCATGATTTCATTCATGATTCATGCATTACTTCATCTCTGAATATCTAATGACTCATCAGGCATTAGAATGAATTCATTGTTTATCATTAATGACCTCTTGCTGAAATAGCAGATGATCTTAAGCATTAATTACTCTGGGCACATCATCATGAGTCATGACTAATTACACATGATCATGATGTTTTTGTTCAAACAAAATTTGATATAATTTGATATAATAAAAGTACTTATTTAGCCTAATTTGGCCTAGTTCCTCATATCTATCCCATACGTCAACTAAATTTTACCAATTTAACCATGTCAACACTTTAGTTGAGGGGGCACAAACATGATGAATTCATCATGATCATGCTAATAATCATGACTCATGCTAATTAATCATGACTCATGATGATGTACCCAGAGTAACTAATACTTAAGATCATGTGCTATTTCAGCAGGAGGTCATTAATGACAAACAATGAATTCATGTTAATTCCTGATAACTCATTAGACTTTCAGAGATGAAGTAATGCATGAATCATGAATTTATCATGAATGATTTCATGAATGAATTCATGATAAATCAAGTACCCTTACCGCAAAGTGTTACCAAAATATGCTCTAGGGGATTGCCAAAAATATATTACAAATATAATCATGCATGGATTTTAACAAGATTACTTAAGTACATCTATTGAAAAAAATACTTTGCATGACGTTATTCAATTTTATTGATGTAGTGCAGGGGTGGCCAACCCGTGGCTCGGGAGCCGCATGCGGCTCTTACATTCATGTCCAAGTTTGTGTTTGTGTGCCATTCTGCCTTATATATATAATGTCACAGAAATGTACCCCAATAGTAAGATCACATGCAAGTTCAATTCGAAGTTCAGTCCCTTTTGGAAAATCCTGGTCAAGGTTAGCATATATATCAGTTGTCATTGGTGCATTTCAAGGCTTCAAAATTTCAGTGTCACTACAGCTCACTCCATGCTAACCTTGACCAAGATTTTCCAAAAGGGACTGAACTTCGAATTGAACTTGCATGTGATCTTACTATTGGGGTACATTTCTGTGACATTTACAATTCATCTGCCTGGCAGAGGTGTGTGTGTGTGTGTGTGTGTGTGTGTGTGTGAGGAAGAGATGGTTGGGGGGTGTGCCCATGTGTATGATGTTACTTACTATTGTAGGGGTACATTTCTGTTATCATGTTGGTGTGTGACTTTTACTATTCATCTCACTGGCAGAGGTGTGTGTGTGTGTGTGTGTGCGTGCGCGTGCGTGTGTGTCAGAAGGACGGGTAATGTAGTAGCAGTAGTAGTAGGTTCATGTTCCCATGTGCCGATGTGGCTCTTTGCTGTAACATAGTCAGATATGTGGCTCTTGGTCTTCGACTGGTTGGCCACCCTGGATGTAGTGTATCTTTTGTTATTGTGATATTTAAGAGGGAGCCGAATTACTTTTCCTACATTCCTGTAGCTCACAGGAAGCCAATATGACTTCAACCCCGGGGTAATGTGATTGATTTGTTTTGTTTTTGTTAAAACTCTAGCTGCTGAGTTTTGAATAAGTTGGAGCTGCCTGATTGTTTTTTTTTAGGGAGGCCTGTGAAGAGGCCGTAGCAGTTGTCAATTCTGCTAGACATGAATGCATGGATCAATTTTTCCAAGTTGTCTTTTAGCTTTGTGATATTTTTGAGATGATAAAAGGCTGATTTGGTCTTTGTTTTGATATGACTGTTAAAATTTAGATCACTGTCCAGGAGGACGCCAAGATTTCTTACATTGTCTTTTGGTTTTATCCCTTTTTGTACTAAAAGGGTAACAATCTTATTTCTTTCATTTATTCCTCCAAAGACAATGACCTCTGTCTTATCTTTGCTGAGCTGCAGGAAGTTAAGCTTCATCCATTGATTTATCTGCTCAAGGCGTGAGGGAGTCTTAGGGGCTATGGTCGTTTGGAGATAGAGCTAGATAGATGTGGGTGTCGTCTGCATAAGAGATCATGTTTTCTTAAATGATCTGCCCCAAGGGTAACATAATTATACAAGTTAAATAGAAGGGGTCCCAGAATTAACCCCTGAGGGACACCACAAGTCAGGGTTGTAGCCATTGAGGCATGATTGCCAATATTGACATAGAAGCTTCTATCAATTAAGTATGATTTTAGTCAATTTATGACTTTACCTGTGAGACCACAACAGTGCTCCAATCAATGCAGAAGAATGTTATGGTCCACTGTGTCAAATGCTGCACTTAGATCAAGTAAGACTAAAACTGAATCCTGTGTCTCTGTGTAGACGAATGTCATTGATTACCTTTATGATGGCTGTTTCGGTGCTGTGGTTGGCCCTAAAACCTGATTGAAACATATCAAAGCAGTTGTGTATTGTTAAGAAAGTGGTGAGTTGAGTGAATTTTTCAATGATTTTTCCAATAAATGGTAGATTAGATATGGGTCTGTAGTTGTTCAGTAGAGATGAGTCTAATGTATTCTTTCTCAGGAGGGGTTTAACAGTGGCTGTTTTTAGAGAAGCTTGGGAAGACACCAGTCTGCAGGGATGAATTTATGATTTTAAAGATGTCAGGTGACAGGAGATGAACAACTGTTTTAAAGAATTTAGGCTATCTATTGTGGAAAATTCTGTAAGTAGGTTTAGTGGTTTTAAGACAGTCGAAATTGCTGAATGTCAGTGAGTGGCTCCAGATAGCATTTTTATCAGTGGTTGCAGATGACAAATGATCTGCAAAAAAATGAATTCAAACGTGTTTATAAAAATAAACTTTATTTCTTACACACCTCTTAAAAAATTACATTGACCCAAATGTTAAAACATCATCATCATCATCATCATCATCATCAACAACAACAACAACAACAACAACAACAACAACAACAACAACAACATTGTGTCTATGTTCATTTTTGATATACAAATTCAAACATTTTAAGATATGTTTGTCAAGAAGAAAAATTAAGACCATTACTGCTATAAAAAAAATACAGTAAATTCACTACCCTGAAAGTTCAGTTCAACAGCACATTTACATTTGACTTAGAGTTGGAGGGGGAAAAAAACGGTCAACTTCTAGTGCATAACTGCCTTCAATACCACAAAACAACTAATTGAATGAGGAGACGCACAGAAAATAATTCTCTGTTTAATGTTCCTATGCCCCATTCAGTTAGCAACACTAACTGCCGGTTGAATATTCAGTCTATGGATTCCTTGATATATTCCCAGAATCCCAGAATAATTTTAATAAAAAAAATATATCATTGCATTGTCTCTGCCTTACAGTGATTGAGTGTTCAGGGCCACCACACACACAAAAGCTAACTTCTATGTATCTCAACAAACTGGCTGCACAACAGTTACGATTTATGATGTGGAAATCTCCCTCGACAGATAGGCATGATCTAAAGTTTTAGTTTAGATTCTGATCAGTTTATTATAGCTTAATGATGACACTTGAACGGAGACGTAATATTGCTGATGTTGGTACTGTGTGAAGTCTGCCTTGCGCTTCATGCAGTTGTTGTCACAGGCTGTGATATTTTCCATCCTCTTGTAATTTCGTAAACTTGATTGCAATAAACTTGCATTTGTTCATCTTACTGCTGCCATAGAGGCTGCTGTTCCACCCATTGAAACTCTTTGCATTCGACAGGCCTACTGGGAAAATACTTCCCCTAAAATGGTGTGTACCTATGCTATAGGCATAGGCTCTACTGTCTGGCTAGATGGGGTCACGTTATGGTAAAATAATGTGAAAAAGCCTACCAGGACATTGAGAAATTCTACTTTTTAAGGAACATGCAGTTCTCAAAAATGTATTTTTTTTTTGTCCAAACACCTGCCCATTTCATGAAATAAATGAATCATTGTGTTATTTGTTCCTTGCTGAGATGTGCATTAATAAATAAATAAATATAATAATAATAATAATAATAATAATAATAATAATAAAATGAAATTAATTCAACTAATATGGTAAGACAGTATACAATACAGCATCTTGGTTGCAGGGCTGCTGTCTGTTGACCTAGTGAAACTGCAGGGTTATCCAAACACAGACCACACATTTAAACCCGATGGATCACAGTAGAAGAATGTAATTTTCACAACAACATGACTGAACTGTGTGCTTATACTGGATAGCTAATTGGAATCCGCATTACTTTACGCACAGTGCCAGACATCTTTACTAAATCAGCCAATGTAGATGTCAAAGTGGACTCAAACCAAGGGAAAAGCAGATTGTTGTGCCCTCATGGAGACTAATGCCAGAAGGTGTTAGCAAGCATCTTTGACTAGCTCATCTTTTACAACTTGCCTGCCACATACCAGTGAACGTTATCTGTCCACATTGAATACATGAAATATGTCTGGTTTCCCTTTCATAGAGCCACTGTCCCCCTTTAAATTTGGTATCCCTTTCATAGAGTCACTGTCCCCCTTTAAATCTGGTATCCCTTTCATAGAGTCACTGTCCTTTAAATCTGGTATCCCTTTCATAGAGTCACTGCCCCCCTTTAAATTTGGTATCCCTTTCATAGAGTCACTGTCCCCCTTTAAATTTGGTATCCCTTTTATAGAGTCACTGTCCCCCTTTAAATTTGGTATCCCTTTTATAGAGTCACTGTCCCCCTTTAAATTTGGTATCCCTTTCATAGAGCCACTGTCCCCCTTTAAATCTGGTTTCCCTTTCCCTTCATTATCTGTTGAGTTTCCTTTATTATGCTGGGGGATTGTTGAGGTTGTTTGTTTCCTCTTGTTGGATTGTTTGTATCTAAAAAAGAAGAGAAATGACATTGTTATGAGGAAAGATTATGTTCCCAACTTTATACGATGCCCTGACTAAAAGGGACTAGAAGGAATACTCAACAATTGATCATATTGCCTTTCGTTGGTGTCTTTCTAAGCAGAATATAGGTAAGCTACACAGCTTTAAAGAAATAGTCCACATTTTTTTTATGAAATTGTGTTATTTACAGTCTTACCTGGAGTTACATATGTGGGTAAAAGCATTTTGTTCTCAGTGCATATGTTTTCCTTGTCTAACAACCCCACTTTTAGCTTTAGCTTAGCACAGGCGCTGGGATGTAATGTTGCCAAAGAGTTGCTATCAGGATACTTTACATTCCAGCTTCATATGCTATGGTAAAGCTAAGAAAAAGGTAAAATTGGGGTTACCAGACTAACAAAAAGCAGGCATTCTGCCCAAAATGCTTTTACCCGCATATGTAACTCCAGGTAAATGGGTGAATAATCAAATTTCATAATAGGGTGGAATATTCCTTTAATAAACATAGGTACACTATGGACTGGATGTGAACAATACACACTACAGATTGAGTGAAGCCAAGAACTCAACAGCCATCCTTGCATTATCCTTGCGCTGGCTATCAAGCTCTGCCTGTACTGCATTTTCATTTGCATTTCTTATTTTAATATCACCAACTTACCTGTGTACAGCATAAATGGAGAAGCCAGCAGCAATGAGAACCAATGGAATCACTGTTCCCACGACGATGGGGATGATTGGAAGACCAGCACTGCCACCATCATCTACAATAGCAAACTGGAAACCTTCACCAAACACCTGCTCCATCTGTTCCACAACATTCTCTTTATCATCTACTAGTTTCCTGTAGGGAAACAGACAGACAGACAGGCAGACAGACAGACAGACAGAGACAGATAGACAGACAAAGGTGCATACATGTCATTGACAAGTGCAAAAGTCAGCAACTTCCATTGACTATTAAGTGTAGTGATTTCCTAACCAAAAAGGGAGTCAAAATCTTACGTTTCCACTGTATCCTTTGGTATGACCTCAGTTCCACTGGTTTGACTGGCTATGAAGCTGACGAATGTCCTGGGAGTGACATTCTCTCTTTGGAGTGATTGGATGTGTGAAGTCTGACTCAGGACCGACCCCTGTCTATTGCTACTGCTCACACTAATGATGGTCACAGACCAGCCAAGGGCCCTCTCTAGAGCTCTGAGAGAGAGAGAGAGACACAGAGAGAGAGAGAGAGAGAGAGAGAGAGAGAGAGAGAGAGAGAGAGAGAGAGAGAGAGAGAGAGAGAGTAATTCAATTTATGTGTAGTTTTATAGGCCTAGTAATAAGAAGGGTACCTTTGTAACTTTAACAATCTTAAGTTTTTTTTTTTTATGTATGTATCTCAAGAAAGATATTGAATCTGTTTGACTCACTCTTCCATCTCAGTGGTTTTGTTCTGGACAGTGCCAAGTTCCTGGTTCACAGATATCAGCACAATATTTTTGCTGTCGCTGTACTTTATGGTCACCTAAGGGTTTAGACAGACATGATACATAAACAGTCAACACTTCATTATAGAAAACACATGATAGCCATACATACCTAATAAATGGCTGTATTAGTGACTTGTAAGGCATGTGTTCATTATTTATTACCTTCACCAAGGAGGTTATGTTTTCGGTCGGGTTGGTTTGTCTGTCTGTTTGTTTGTTTGTTTGTTTGTCAGCAGGATAAGACGAAAAGTACTGCATGGATTTGAATGGAATTTACGGACAATGTGTATATTGGGACAAGCAAGAACGTATTCGATTTTGGCGGCGATCGGTGATCCAGAACATGATCTGGAATTTGTATTGTGTCTGTGACCACATTGCCTTGGCGGAGGTCTGCACTCTCTGATCACTTTTCTAGTATTACTTTATGCTTTTAACAGGTGCTTTTATCCAAAGCGACTCACATTTGTCCATAATCAACTACACAAGTCTCCCCTAGATAAACTCAGAATTAAGTGCCTTGCTCAAGGACACAACAGCGCACACTGGAATTTGAACCCAGAGGGTACTGTGCCACCATGCAACGTTAATCATTTGTTAAGCATGAATTCAAAAATGTCTTATTCAAGATCTTTACTCTTGTGTATAAAGAAGACGAAAATGTGCATTTCTTCCAATTATACTGTCTGTGTCATGGACAGGAGAGAGCAGCAACCCCAACCGGTCTCGAACCCATTTTGAAAGTGGGTCTCAAGGGTGCAAACATGCAACTTGCAACTTGTAACTTGAACTTCCAACTGATTGCAACGCCAAATAGCCAGGCTCATTGATATGTCAGAGTACATACTCAACTGTGGTGACTGTAGTCCATCACAGTCTGAATAAATTCCTAATAGTGGGAGAACAAAAATAAGCAAACATATTGCTCTCCCACTATTAGGGATACATTCAGCTAGTACATTAGAATGTTATACATTCTCTTCTCATTAGTAACTCAAAATCAAAGCCCACTTTGTGTTTAGACAATATGTATTTAGATAATATGTCACCTCCACTGTTGTTGTGTCATAGAGTCCACCTGGGTCTGTTGCTTTCACCTGCAGAGTCTACAGTTCCACTCTCACCTGCCACTGACACTACATACACCTGACCACTAGAGGGCTCCACACCAAACATGGAGCTTGGTGCTAACAGAGAGTACTGCAGGGAGTCAGTCTCCCCTGAATCAGGGTCTGAGGCCTGAGGTAGAGAAAGAGTGGAACATGGGTGGTTGATGAATATACAGTATTAAAACCCTTCAAACAGATAACTGTTTGGGCATTTGCTCTCTAATGTAGAGTTAGGTATTTTACCTTGACTTGTACCACAAGAGACTTAGGCAGGGCATCATCAAATATTTCAGATGTGTACAATTTTTTGTGAAATACAGGAGCATCATTCAAATTCTCCACATGAACTGTCACCTATTTTGAAACATAAAAGTTTATTCAGAGCACAATCTCAAACAGAGTGGGTCACAAATAGGTCAAGGTTCAGCACTTGTTGCAAATGTTACTAAAAATATAAATAAATATAAGTGTATACACTTTACCGTAGCGTTAGTTGTTCTTGTGATATTAATCTCCAAGGAGGCCTTGAATAATGGAAGATGGAAAATATTAGCAGATAACATTGGAATGCGATATTCATATCCTGGAGTGCATCAAACTTTGTAATATTTGACTTTACTATCAGCTTCCATGGGGAATCATGAGATCTACTTAACAAAATAGGTAAAACTTTACTTGACGGGTGAGTACATAACACATTCATAGCATCTTTCATAAAATGCTCACAAAGCATTCGTGAATGTTTCATAAGACATGACTCCACCTTCATACCCAACCCTTCATAAATGTGGAAGATAGAATGTCGATAACCTATCAAAATAAAGTCCAGTGGTCTCAAAGCAGCACTGCCATTTATGTTTGTCACCCGATCATGTCACACCTGAATATTTCATGAATATCTTATGAAGTCTACTTCAAATGTCACTTTAGTATACAGGTTGCGGAGTATTCATAATCATTCATCTGAGTTTACCACCGAGAGGTAAACTAGCTGACCAGTATTTGTGGACCCTGATGTATCTGATATTACATATTTAGGTAACAGAATTAAAAACAAAAAAATAAGAAAAAAATAAAAAATTGCTTCTGTCCAATGGTCTCAAAGAAGCATTGAAGAAACCTGTTACCTGATCAAGTCAAATCAGAATAATGGACAAATGCAGTATCAGATCATGAGCAAGCATCTAATTTAAATGTTTCATAAAAAAATATCTCATCTTGGGGTAATTACAATATTTTTTATACCTTGCCAACATTCAAAAGGGTAATGTCCAACTGTTCTGAGGTCATCTCAAAGTACTTTAAACCTACCTTTCGGTGTTAAACTCAGATAATACTTCACAACCTGTATAGTACAGTGACATTTAAAGTAGACTTCCTAAGATATTCATGAAATATTCAGATGTGACATGATCAGGTGACAAACATAAATGGCAGTGCTGCTTTGAGACCACTGGACTTTTATTTTGATTGGTTATCGGCATTCTAACTTTCACATTTATGAAGGGTTGGGTATGAAGGTGGAGTCATGTCTTATGACACAGTCATGAATGCTTTGTGAGCATTTTATAAAACCTGCTATGAATGTGTTATGATACTTAAAAAAAAAACTTAAAAGATACTTAAAAAACATAACAAAATGAATAATGCTGTTAATCAAGTTTAGCTATAGGCTACATTACAACTTCAATTGTGACAAAGCATCAATTTGGTAATTGTCCCCATATGCTCAATCGCTCATACTAGAAAATGAAGTTAGCTCATTTCATACTCTAGGGGAAATGTATAACCAGTTATTAGTTCTAATGTCATTAGCTATAATCATTAGTTATGCATGCATTTATATTTTAAGTGTATTAGATTTAAAGAATTTGTTACCAGAGTTTCTTTAACATTGTGTTGAGTTGTGTGGATATAGATATTGTATAGTTACAGTTGTCTTTTTATTGTTGCTGATGTTGATGGACTACAACTTGTGCTTGTCCTAGAGCTTTTGTGTATTCTTAGTTGTACATTGATGATTATGGTGTGTGTTTTATTGTATTTGAATGGATTCTTAGTTGTACATTGATGGTAATGGTGTGTGATTTATTGTATTTGTATGGATTTTTAGTTGTACATCAATGATTATGGAAAATATTACCAGACAACATTGGAATGCAATATTCATATCCTGGAGTGCATCAAACTTTATAATACTTGACTTTACTATCAGCTTCCATGGTAAATCATGAGATCTACTTTTTATTATCCTTACTGTAATATAGCTATGGGGATTAACAACCTTCAATCTTATTTCCCAACCAAGTCCCAAGTCCAAACTGTGTAGCAATAACAAAATGAATAATACTGTTAAACAAGTTCAGGCAAAAGCCATGATCACTTCTAAGACCACAAAAAGCTGATAAGATTTTTGATAACACTTTCCATGAATTCAGTGAGGGTAATAATGCATTCATGAAACCTTAAAAGTAATGTTATTAACTTTTTATTTATTCATTAATACAAACATTTATTAAGTATCAAGTATATGAATGTTCAAAAACTTAAGATGTTTCAAATTTGAGAGAAAAATGAAAAGTTAGTGGTAATCAGTTTCCACTAATATTTTGGGTTTACGGAGCAGTTGGGTTTTACAGGGTGTGAATGTTTACCTCTGGCTTGGTGTGTATAGCCTATTATATGATATAGCCTATTAATGCTATTCAAGTGTAAGGTCTCCTCTAGGCTACGTTAACTCTGTGAATTCCTCCGTCCCATTTCTGAGTTTGCGATATCCTAATGGAGCATAATCTTATAACATGAATTCACAATAAATTGCCTCACTACTTAACTTCCAGCCTGTGTTGATGTTTGTCACATATCGGTATGATACAAGGCTACTGGAATTGTGAGGGTTGAGGTGTGGGATTTTGTTTACACGTGTTGACTGAAATACATGAAGGCGCGTTGATGCCTGGTTTTGGCAAAGATGATTGATGGAGCCGTACGTTTCTGTAAGCGCCATCGGAAGTGTTGATCCGATAGGATGTAGCATGGTATTTGAGAGATATTTTGATAAATCACGTCGCTTGTAGAAGTAGTTTGAAATTTGCTTCCCATCATTTATGAACAAAGGTTGTGTTAGCTAGGCAACTTTACAACTTGAATTGTCACAAAGCATCGATTTAGTAATTGTCTATTTATATGCCATATCGCTCATCCTAGATAAAGAAAAGTTCATACTCTAGGTAAAATGCATCATGGGTAATAATTGGTTTTACTGTCACTATAATTAGTTAGGAATGCATTTGCAATAGATTCAGAGGTGTTACCAGAGTTTTTTTTAAAACATTGGATTGAGTTGTGTGGATATAGATATTGTTGCAGTTACTCTTTATATTGTTGCTGATGTATGACAGCTGCCATGTTGCAGACCAGAAAGCACTACAGAGGTTGGTGAGAACAGCAGAGAAGATCACAAGATCAGCTTTACCATCCATTCAAGACCTATATCCATCCCGTTGTCAAAGAAGAGCCATCAACATCATCAAAGACACTACCCACCCTCACGCGCACTGTTCACCCTCCTACCTTCTGGTAAGCGCTACAGCAGTATGCGCAGCAGAACAACCAGACTCAGCAACAGCTTCTTCCCACAAGCCATCAGACTGCTGAACTCACTCCAGAGAACAAGGCTGTAACCCCCCCCCACACACACACACACACACAACCAAGACCTAGTACCCTATGAACACTCCTACACAAATGTTTACAGACTTCATCTCCATGCTGCTACTTGCACCATGCACTTTGCCTCACTTGCACCTTGTTAACTCAGGTTTTGCACTCCAGTAACATACCCCAAGACTTCTGAAACACTGACAGTCCAGATATCTCTGCACTTTATGTCTTGTGAGTTGTGATGTCCTATATACATCTCAGTTGTTTGTCTTAATTTTAACTGCACATTTGGAGCTTTGAGAAATGCAATTTCAGTCTGCGTGCAATGTACTGTTGCAGTGCTAGATTGACAATAAAGTTCGCTTTGACTTTTGACTTTGATGTTGATGGACTACAACTTGTGCTTGTCCAACATTCTTGTAGTCTTGTATTCTTACTTGTATACTGATGATTATGGTGTGCGTTTTATTGTATTTGTACAGTAAGTATTCTTACTTGTATACCGATGGTTATGGTGTTCGTTTTTTCAAAATCCAGTTCAGCCATGGCTCTTATGACTCCAGTGTTCTGGTCAATAGTGAAGGTGTTGCGAAGCTCAATCGGAGACACTATGCAATAAAACAGTACTTAAAACAATATTCCACCTTTTTATGAATTTGGGTTACTCACTGTCTTACCTGGAGTTACTTATGTGGGTAAAAGCATTTTGGTCTCAGCGCTTGCATTTCCTCAATTTAACTTTAGCTTAGCATAGGCGCTTTAATGTAGAGTCACTATGGCTACTTTACATTCCAGCGCCTATACTAAACGCTCAGGCTAAGCGCCTAGATGCCGATCTGATGAAGGCGTTCTGCCTAAATGTAATCATGACTTTTTAATAATAAAACATTTTCTTTGGACTTTAAGTGTGCGGCACATTTGCTTTAATATTTTGGATTTAATTTTCGGTGGCCAGCACCTTTATGCTTTGGTGTGCGGTGCATTCTCTTTCAACACAAACCCTTCCAAACATTTTCCAGTGATTTGCCCACATTCCTTCTCAGGGCCGGTTCTAGGCATAGACAAACGAGGCGGCCGCCTAGGGCACCAAATATCAGGGGCGCATCACAATACATTTATACTTTTTTTCTTTAGTTTTTCTCTTTAATTTTTAGAAAAGGGGGGCAAAACTCAAATCTGGCCTAGGGTACCAAAAAGGCTAGAACCGGCCCTGTTCCTTCTTGAATCATTTTTTTCTGCGCACAAAAGCCTTTCCATTTATAAGACAGCACTTCCTACCTTCAGTGATGCTGTATATTACTCTGTAGCTGCCAATGGTGCCAATGGTGTTAGCTTTAATAGGGGCTGGAAGAACATCATGAACAGCTCCCACCTGGTGGAAAAGAGAGATAAGACAGATAGAAGGACTGGATCTAACACAGTTGAGACACATTACAGTAACACCAAACATACAGTAATTTGAGAAATTACGCAAATTGAAGACTCACCTTATTTTCAGGTATGGAGGCCTCATAATTGCTATGCTCAAAATGAGGTGTCAGATCATTGACCTTTAGAGACCTTTCGTACACCACCTTACAACACAGATACTGTAAATATCTCCAAAAATATGTTGAAACAAAACATATACCAAAAGAGGTTTGTGTGTGTGTGTGTGTGAGAGAGAGAGAGAGAGAAAGTGAAAGAGCTTACAACACAGATAAATATCTCAAAAAGTGACTTGAAAACAAAATTGTGTGTGTGTGTGTGTGTGTGTGTGTGTGTGTGTGTGTGTGTGTGTGTGAGGTGTGTGTGTGTGGAGTGTGTGTGTGTGTGTGTGTGTGTGTGTGTGTGTGTGTGTGTGTGTTTGTGTGACAGCTTACCCCTGTGACAGTACAGGTGATTTTGTAGGACAAAATGCCTCCTGCCTTTTTAACAGGAAAAAGCAATTAGATGTAAAAACAAACAATGGAAACAAGTTAAAGTCATAATAATATTCTACCATGCATATTTGCATGGAAATGTGCATATTCTACCTCACGAATATGCTACTTTAAAAAAAAACATGTAACATTATGTACTTAATGGGACTTTTGTGCTGACAAATACAAATAGATTGTCATCAGAGTAGCATGTGTTTCATGTTACATACCAACAGTCAGTGCAATTACACGAAATAAGGTATTACACTAAACGTTTTGCTACACTGTAATTCATGGCTAGGGCACACTCTAACAAGAGCAAAGCAATATAAAGTTTAATTGATCAATTTTCTTCGGTTGAGTGAAAAAAAAGTGACTTACTTGATTTAATATCACTGCATCAAGAGGTTTCCTTGTTGTGACTCTGGCATTTTCTGTTGAGGTGCCTGGGACAAACTCCACAAACTGTCCACACTGGGGACAAAGACCCTCCAGAACCAGATCAATTTCAGACACACCAGGAATGGTCTCTAGGTCACCTGTTCAAACGAGAGTAATGATGACTTTTACTGTAATCACAAAAACAATACAACAATAATACCAATAATAACTAGATGTACCGCATGGCAGTACAACATCTGACCGCCGCTCAGTTCTGCACATTCTCTGCATATATATGATGCTTCTCAACTTGTTTTTATCTCTCTCATGTGTATATAAGTGTGTCTGCATGAGTGAGTTTGCTTTTTTGTATAAGAGTGTGTGTGTGTGTGTGTGTGTGTGTGTGTGTGTGTGTGTGTGTGTGTGTGTGTACCCGTGCACATGTGTGCTTGTGTGTATGTAGTTATATATGAGCACATATGATATAAATGATCATTTGAATTTTGAGGATTTGTAACAATTCAGAGGAGAGTTTACATTAAAAGCATTCAAATTAATTCAATGATGTTTTTTTTTAACTTTATTGTTTAGAACAATAATTTATGGACTATAATCCACATGCAGTTCCACATCTTCACATTTTTCCACCCTGTGTATACATAGTCAGAGGAAACAACTATGTTTAAATAACAACAGGAACTAATAACAATAATAAAAAGAATAATTATAACTGGGTGAACGTATGTGTGCCTGCACATGTTCCAGGTTATAACTGTGTGAATGTGTCTCAGTTTATAAGTGTGTGTGTCAGTGGCTCAATGTTGCAACGTTATAAGAGGAGGTATGTGCATGAATGTGTGTGTACCTTATCTTAGAACGAGTGGTGGGCATAGATTCATTTTGTTTAATCTAGATTCATCTCACTGTAAATTTGAAATTAATGTAGATTCATCTAGATTGAAATGGCTCATTTGAATTCTGCTGAACGCATTTATTATTTGCGTGTGCTGCTTAAATAATGACTTAAAGTAAGTCTTTGAGAGCAGGTCTCTCAAGCGCTCAAGCCAGGTGGCACATTAGAAATATTTGGATGGTGTTTGTGCCTCCAGTTTTACAAAATAAAACTATTTAGTAGTACTATTTTGATTCAATTATGAATCAAACCTACTACTGCCTGAGATGATGAGATGAATGAGACACAGTAGGCCTACTTTATGGGTGCATTCTGCTTTTTTATTTTGTGTTTCCTTTAATCTTAGATGTAACACAACATGCAGTATGCCAACAGTAATTCTCAACTTAAAAAAAAAAAAGAAATAATCACACAACACAAATAAATATTGACTTAATACAGTTTAAATTTGTACTTTTAAAGTAGGCTTAGGCTAGGCTGAGCACAAAATTAAGCTCTATACTTTTCTGAGATGCATTTCATTCATATCTGCCCATAACGGCTTATTTTGATTTCTGAAAGTTGCCAACCCTAACCAAGAACAGACCTACCAGTAGGCTAAGCTTAGCATACTATATACTACAACTTCATTAATAATTGAACATTTAAACGTTTAATTTTAAATGGCATGAGTTAATTTTGAGGACATACAATAAAAGGATATGGTTTAGCAAAAGCTACTTAATGTGAGGTAGCAATGGGGCTGGTGTTCCCTCCTCCAGTGGCAGCTTGCATGTTCACTGCTTGCACTGACGACTCATCACTTTTAGCTTACATGCGGTGTTGGTAATGCAAATCCTGGAGCGGATTCCCAGTGGTATGCATTCGCTATTCCATAAAATGGAATGGTTTCTTTCGCGATGCAATAGAGACAACTTTGAGAATAGATTATTGGTGCTAATTTATTTATCACCCGATAAGAGTCTCGCATTAACACAGCATGTTAACACCGTTAACAGCCCACCACTACTTAAAACACATTTCAAAGATGGAGTGGCCTCCGGAGACCAAACAAAATTCTACAAAAAAGTCTACTGGGGCTACATGTGCAACAAATTTCATGTGCCCCGGTGTTACAGTGTCCCGGGAATTGTTGACCAAAAATTCAGGAGGTAGATGACGGGAGAAAAGAAGAAGAAGAAAAAAAAACTTGACAATCACTATATGACCACTACACTAGCAGTGGTCATAATAACTGGTTTCTCTCGGTTCCCATGTCCAACATGCCACAGACAATCAACTTGGAGAAAAGCATACAGAATTCAATACAGATGTTATGAGGACAATGCAACAATTATGAGTTTACCGTCATATCCCTCATCTACTTCTCCCAGCGACACAGTCAAACCTGTTAGGCAGTCTATAAAACTTTCTGTTGAATGAAAAAGAAACCATAATTTATAACAACTAATCCATATGCATTTGTATTCTTAAAGCAATCTGTTAAATCTAGAGAAGCAATCCAAACAAAATATATTAACAAATTGCAAGTTATTTAGTTATCATGCTACCAATTCATTCAGGATTTAGCCACATTCCACTTCGCCACTTTCTGCATTTACAGATGTTACAGAATTCGTCTCAACACCAATTAGGGTGATTCATAGACAGAATTCACTTGATAGGCCTAAATGAATCAAGAACTCAAAAAGACACAATATTACACAATATACAATGCATATTGTCCTGTACTCACCAACTGGAATATTCAGGGTGCAGTTTGTAATCCAACATGCTGATAAAATCATCACCCAGACACAGACAGAGGCCCTCATCGTACTAAGCCTACAGTCGCTCTATCTCAAACAAGTTTCAGACTTGTTCTTTAAAGCCACATTTTGGGGAAGAATATCAATGAATGATATCTTCCTGCAGACTGGACATTCTTGTTATTCCTCAGTTTTCCAGAGGTATTTCACACAGGCTTTACAGATCCTCTGAGCGCATATAAGTACTGTAGCAAAGACTTCGTGGAGATATTTTAGAGATGGGACAGCACATATCCTCCACCAGCTTTGAAGGCGGCATCTACTAAAATTCCAAGCTTTTCCAAGTAAATCACTACAATCTGGATGTCGAATTTCCCCCAAAACTAACTAGAAACGAATAGCTGCAAGGGTGTAATGTATCACAGGAGCAAAGTACCTCGTACCTCATAAGGTCAAAGTACTTGATGGTTGTAAAAGCATTAAACTGCTCATATGGTAGTTTATTAACCTGTCTCCAACAAGGCTGTTGCAACAGAACAGGCAAACCAGGAAATTGCCGAGTCACACTGGTTGAGTGGTGAACCTCCCGTCCCCCCTGCCTCCCTGCCACCTACCCCTACCCCACTACGGATACCGACCAGCCTCTCCGGAGCCACACACCAGAACCATCCTCCCTTTTCTCTCAGAGGCCCCATGATGGATCTGGCCTGACGGCCCCCTGATGACCACTACCTACCGACTCTTCTACCCTATTAACTGTCACACAAACTCTGTGTATATTAACTCAGACTACATTTAGTACTCATACTGTTCTGTGTAAACCATGGTCAATCTATGCATCAGATACTTTATTAGGCCCCAGGCAGGTAGGGCGAGTCTTCCTTAAAATGAATTACTAGTAAAGCGAAGGGAGTTTTTCCTTGCCCCTGTTACTCATGGATGCTTTCCATTCTGTCTGTAAAGCACCACAAGACAATGCACTGTATTTGAGCGCTCTACAAATAAAATTGAATTGAATTGAATAGAATATGGGATCTGTAAAATATATTTAATGAGTTAAGGTGCCATGAGTTACAGCAAGGGTTGTTTTCACAATTATTTTTTGCCAGAGGCAGAACCTAGGCTACTATTTATCCTCTACAACCTTGAACATTTTCTTGGGGACTTAATTCAATATATTCGGGGTTTCATTCAATATATTCGGGACTTCATTATATATTCAGAGTTTCATTCAATATATTTGGGACTTCATTCAATATATTTGGAGTTTCATTCAATATACTCTGGACTTCATTCAATATATTCAAGGTTTTCTTTCATTCAATATATTCGGAGTTTCATTCAATATATTCGGGACTTCATTCAATATATTCGGGACTTCATTCAATATATTCGGGACTTCATTCAATATATTCAGAGTTTCATTCAATATATTTGGGACTTCATTCAATATATTCGGGACTTCATTAAATATATTCAAGGTTTTCTTTCATTCAATATATTCGGAGTTTCATTCAATATATTCGGGACTTCATTCAATATATTTGGGACTTCATTCAATATATTTGGAGTTTCGTTCAATATATTCGGGACTTCATTGAATATATTCATGGTTTTCTTTCATTCAATATATTCGGAGTTTCATTCAATATATTCAAGGCTTTTTTTTCCTGAACGGCTTGCCATAATATATATTATATAAATTTATAATTACACTACCGTTCAAAAGTTTGGGGTCACTTAGAAATGTCCTTATTTTTTAAATAAAAGCACTGTTTTTTTTCAATGAAGATAGCATTAAACTAATCAGAAATGCACTCTATACATTGTTAATGTGGTAAATGACTATTCTAGCTGCAAACGTCTAAATTTTAATGCAATATCTACATAGGTGTATAGAGGCCCATTTCCAGCAACCATCACACCAGTGTTCTAATGGTACATTGTGTTTGCTAATTGCGTTAGAAGGCTAATGGATGATTAGAAAACCCTTGAAAACCCTTGAAAATAGTTTTGCTGGTTAGAGAAGCTATAAAACTGACCTTCCTGTAAGCTAGTTGAGAATCTGGAGCATCACATTTGTGGGTTCGATTAAACTCCCAAAATGGCCAGGACAAGAAAACTTTCATGTGAAACTCGACAGTCTATTCTTGTTCTTAAAAATGAAGGCTATTCCATGCGAGAAATTGCCAAGAAACTGAAGATTTCCTACAACGTTGTGTACTACTCCCTTCAGAGAACAGCACAAACAGGCTCTAACCAGAGTAGAAAGAGAAGTGGAAGGCCCCGCTGCACAACTGAGCAAGAAGACAAGTACATTAGAGTCTGTAGTTTGAGAAATAGACGCCTCACAGGTCCTCAACTGGCAGCTTCATTAAATAGACCCGCCAAATGCCAGAGTCAACATCTACGGTGAAAATGCAACTCCGGGATGGGCCTTCAGGGCAGAGTGGCAAAGAAAAAGCCATATCTGAGACTGGTCAATAAAAACAAAACATTAATATGGGCAAATGAACAGAGACATTGGACAGTGGAAGATAGGAAAAAAGTGTGGACAGTGGACAGATGAATCGAAGTTTGAGGTGTTTGGATCACACAGAAGAACATTTGTGAGACGCAGAACAACGAAAAAGATGCTGGAAGAGTGCCTGACGCCATCTGTCAAGCATGGTGGAGGTAACGTGATGGTCTGGGGTTGCTTTGGAGCCAAAGGTTTACAATGCTGTAAATGCTGCAAATGGAGTATTCTTTGACGAAAGCAAAGTTTGAAGGAAAAATTATTATTTCAAATAAAAATCATTATTTCTTACCTTGTCAATGTCTTGACTATATTTTCTATTCATTTTGCAACTCATTTGATAACTAAAAGTGTGAGTTTTCATAGAAAACACAACATTTCTGGGTGACCCCAAACTTTTGAACGGTAGTGTATATTTCCCACTTGAAATTTCGCAAATTTGCATGCACATTAACTAGGGTAGACTCTCCATGTATTGCCGCCATCTCGGAATACGAAAGCTGAAAACGCTCATATCTTTTGTGTTTTTACTATAGATCGACATCCACATGCAGGCTTCCGTAGCTGTAATACGTAATTTGAAATGCTTTGCACTTCATTTTTCTCGAAGGCTACACATTGGGGCTTTAAAGACAACATACTGCATAGGTATTACTGATGATGATGTGCTTCCAGTAACCTGGGCAGTGACATACAGCAATGACGTTGAGCTACAGTATACTATATATACAAGTGTTCTTCCACTATTTTGGATTTATTCAGACAGTGTAGTGGGTTATACTTGTTCTACTTTGGTAGGTACTACAACTTAGTAAGTAGAGATGAAGGCTTATTAGGGCATTACTAAGATTCTATCAAGAATAAAGGCCTAATTAGTCATGAACAAGACATTTGTGAATACACGCCTAACAAATGATTAATGTTGCTTAACACATGCCTTACAATGCACTAATAGAGGCATTAATTAGATATGTATTAGTGGCTAATATGTGAACCTTAAAATAAAGTGTTACCCATATTGGGTAACACTTTATTTATAGTGTCACTGTTACAGTGTATTTTCCTATGTAAGTACAGTGGTACAACCTGGGTAACAATATGTAATATCATGTACTAATCTTGTACTTACATTATGTATTTTTGTGTACCTACATACTGTTGTTACATTGTAATATGAAATGTTTTTTATAATACTTTGCCAAAGTGCTGATAAATAAAAAGGTAACTCCTTTTTGTACCCTCTATTCTAATACCAAAAAAATATTGGTTATTGTACCAGTATCAGCCACAATAAACCAATACTTATCGGTTATCAGCATCTGTCCTAAAATTCTATATCCACGTATCTCTAATTTCTGATTGCTTTGGCTTTGGTATTGTTGAGCCCTATGCAGCCTTCATAACGCAAAAATAAAAACGGACTTATACCATTTAAATTTGTAATTTTAAAGTAGGCTAGGTTGAGCACAAGATTAAGCTCTATACTTTTCTGAGTTGCATTTCATTCATATCTGCCCATAACTACTTGTTTTGATTTCTGAAAGTTGGCAATCCAACCAGGCCTACCAGCATACTCTGTCTACCAAAGATTATATACTAGCCTACTTCTAATTATACAAGGATACGGTTTTAGCAGAAGCTATAGCCTACTTTGTGAGATGACTGGGCTGTTGTTCCAACGTTTTGGGCAGCCTGCACTTTTACTGCTTGAAGATTCTCATCACTACATGTGGTGACTGAATTATGCAAAAGTAATGCAAAACCCGGAGCGGATTATCAGTGGTATACATTCACTATTACATCAAGTGGAATGGATTCTTTCGGAATGCAATACAGATAACTTTGAAAATATCAACGGCGTTCATTTATTTATCCCCCGAGTCACTCGCAGGAGATTTGACATCATTCACAAGCATCCATGACCCACTATATACGGGAGTTATTAGGATGTCTGTGTCTCAGTAGCCTATACTAAATTGACCAAAATGAAAGATGAAAGATTTCATTCCCATAAATACATGAGATCACGTTAACTAGCATGACATCTCGCTCAGCCATCATAACGCATGCAATGCATAGGCCTACACAAACATTCCATAATTAAATTGCCTGCATTTTGCGAGTGGAAAGTGAACTTTTAGGAGAGTAATTTAGAGCTGCATGTAACTGGATGTGCTCGGCTCTCTCTGTCACTGAGAGAGACCGACCCATAATTGCATTTGATAACCTTGCTCTGCTGCAGTAAGGGCGTCTTTTACGTGCAATCACTTTCGTTTTGGTGCGTCTCATTGTTTAGGCTAAGTCATATAAATCGGCAACTCAATATCATTCAAACATATATTGCATTTATTTATCTTGTGAGTGTCCTCAGATCACATTTGTAAATAGTGCTTGCAGCTAAGATTGAACATTAATGTTATGAATGCTATGTTAGAAACACTACAATAGTCAAACTGGTTATAAACAGACATTATTTATTAACATATTATTTTACATTATTTTATTTCTTACATGTATGATAAAATCATATCTTAGGAAAATGGAAACATTAATCCAAACATATATATAAAAAAATAATAAATACAATAACATAAAATAACAACAACAACAACAACAACAACAACAACAACAAAAATTGTATCCATGTTCTCATTTTTTTCAAAATAGTCATCCTTGATATTTTCGAAAACTTTCCACAATGGGGAAGTTAAAGGAATATTTCAACTCATACTCCTGTTGTTCGAGGTCAGGGACAAAGAAATACATTTTTAGTTTAACTTTCCTCACCCTTTTCATTTGGTGTCAGTCAGTTTAGTATTAAGACTTTTGTACCACATTTTCTCTTTTATTTTCCTTTGAACAGCACTTGGTGACTTCAAACAGGTTCTATGGCTTGAAATGCAATAAGATATCCTTGAAATTAAAATGTATTCGGCAACTCTTTTTAAAGTCAAATTTCATATAATTTGAATATATGCAACATTAAAACTTTTCTACAAAAAGAAATTTTGTAGAACTGTCACGTTATTCTGGAAGTAGTACATGAAAAAGCCTTTAAAGAAGCCAAATTCTGTAGCTCCAGCTACACAGCATCATGATTGCAGAGCCTGCTGTATCATTGCCCTAGTGAAAACGCATGGCTATCCAAATGTAACGGATGCCAGCTAGCTCGGCTCCTTTAGGCAACTGTGTGTGTGGAACAGTGTTGGTAATAACGGAGTTAGACTATAACGGCGTTACCAACTTCCAAATGAATTACTGTTTCAATAGTTATAACGCCGTTCCTGTTACCGTCAATGGAATGCATCATGTTATTATACTGCGCGCTGACTTTCTCAGGCCAGTGGATGCATCTAAGCACATGGTGCCGTGCACATTCTTTTCTTTAACTCGCTGAGTTCTCGTCTACACATAGGCGCCGTATCGCGCAAATAAATTGTCCTAGATCAGAGGTTTGCAACACTGATACTCACGTTGGTGTGTTAAACAGTTCGGTGACGTTACATCAAAAATAATATGACAGCTCCCCCGTCCCTCGGAGACCCAACCGTTTCTAAAAGTGAAATCTCCAAACTTATTGTCTCCAATCTCCCCTGTTCAAAGGCCATTTGTGTCTAAATCATAGTTTATGTCAAACTTGTCCTATTGCATTTGAGCACTACATGGCCAACCCAGACCACAATGTCCTGAAGGTCTGAGACCATTTCACACATATTCACCTCTGTGCAATAAACTATGCACAAAAATAGTCTATCAACACGAAGAAATTATTTGTATCAATATTTCATATCATTACTAAGCTACATAATTTCAGCTTAGCCTATATGAGAAGATATTTCTGACCTAATAGCATGCTACCTATTGAGTGCAAAATGGATGCCTATGTTTTTTTTGGTATTCAAACTAATATCTAGCATGTAAACTGGTTTATTATAAGTAACCGAAAATAGCCTCCAGTATTTTGAAGTAATAATAAAGGGAGCAGGCAAATTCTTAACATAGCCTAGAAATTGAACGTATCTTAAATATTGTGAAGTAATTGTGCAGTAGTTACTTTTACAATAGAGTAACTCAGTTACTAAGAATTCGTTTTTGAGGGAAGTAGCTAGTAACTGTAACTAATTACTTTTTATAGCATCTTGCTGAAAACATCAGATATTCCATCACTTTCCCTTTGATTTACAGTATCTACTCAGTAGTTCAAACTAGCACAGGGATTCAAAGAAAGAAAACGGAACTGTTTCACACAATGCCCAACTAGAAAGAAGAGGGAGAAGGACTCTCTTTGCACATAGTGCCTGCTGGCGTGCACTATTGTACATAACTCTTAGGTCCTGTCAAATCTGGTCTGCCTCTGAAATTGTCTCTGCCCCACTGTGAATCTGGTCTTGCTGTCATATGATTTCTGTTCCATTCTGAATCTGGTCTTGTATGATTTCTGTCCCTCTGACAATCTGTTTTTGTTCTCATATGATTTCTGTTCCATTCTGAATCTGGTCTTGTTGTCATAAGATATCTGCCCCATTCTGAATCTGGTGTTGTTCTTGTATGACCTCTGCCCCACTCTGCTCTTTCTCTCATATCATTTCTGACCCATTCTAAAGGCTTTCCTCTACCTAAGTAATTGTCCTCCGAAGTGAAATTACGCCTCCCTCGACCTGAGTCATTGTCCTCCAAAGCTAAATTACGTCTCCCTCTGACTGAGTCATTTTCCTCCAAAGCAAAATCAGGCCTCAATCTGCCGGAGTCATTGTCCTCCATTGTGGAATTAGTCTTCCCTGTTTTTTGTTGCCCTTTCCTTTAAAAAAAACAACACAAAACATTGACTAAATTAGTTCCAAGATTATTGTGATATCAAGGCGGGCAAAATTCTAACCATTGCTGTAAATAAATAATTGCTGAATGACAAAGTATGAATGAATAAATTTTAAACCTAATCAGACCCTGAGCCAATGTAGTAGACTGTGCAAAAACTAAAATTGAACAGCAAAGCTTAAACTTACAAAGCTTAATTAATAGTATAGCCACTCTGTGATAAATTACGGCAAAGGTGCACTCTGAGAAAAGTGGACATGAGTACATCATTTGTGTGAAGAAAAAAAAAACATTGTATTATTGATATCAGGAGGAAATTAATTGTTATGCTGATACATTATCAATTAAATATTTTTTTTTAATAAATTATTTTGACACCACTGTAGTTTTTAACATGAACCCTGAAAATGGTTAAATCAAGGCCTTTGTGTATCACACTTCAAAACATTTATGTTTAAAATCAGCTTTAAAATAGCTTGATCCTTATTTTTTCACTTAATAAACTAAGTTGTTGATGATATAGCTAGACAGCTGTGTTATTAAAATCTCTTACCTGTGCTTAACATAAATGGCTGCACCAGCAGCAATGAGAACCAATGGTATCACTGTTCCCACGACGATGGGGATGACTGGTATGCCAGTACTGCTACCATCATCTACAATATCAAACTGGAACCCTTCACCAAAGACCTGCTCCATCTCTTCCACAACATTCTCTTTATCATCCACTAGTTTCCTGCAGAGAAGTACACACACACACACACACACACACACACACACACACACACACACACACACACACACACACACACACACACACACACACACACACAGAGAAAAAGGTGCAGGTCAGTGCAACCTCAGCAGAACAAACTGCAAAAGTCTCACTGACTTCCGTTGACTTTTATATTTAGTGACTATCTAACCAAAAAGGGAGCCAAAATCTTACGTTTCCACTGTATCCTTTGGTATGACCTCAGTTCCACTGGTTTGAGTGGCTATGAAGCTGACGAATGTCCTTGTATGATTCTCTCCATCAGTGCTGCTCACACTGATGATGGTCACAGACCAGCCAAGGGCCCTCTCTAGAGCTCTAGAGAGAGAGAGAGAGAGAGAGAGAGAGAGAGAGAGAGAGAGAGAGAGAGAGAGAGAGAGAGAGAGAGAATGCATGTTATTGATAGGATTATGACTGTTATTGTATGGTGTTCAGATAATGTGTTCTGTTTTATAATAGACGATTAAAGCTAAGAGGTCTTTGTTGATCACATGATTGAGTAGTAAAATCTAATCTTTGGCTTACTATACTGAATAATATGGTGGGTGTAGCATGCAGTACACAATATACACCGAAGCAGTATGCAGTATAGCATGTAGTATGACAGTTTGAACACAGCTATTGTCACAGTGTCAAATCCAAGCTCTGTTGCCTAAGCTCAATAATATGTTTCACTCACTCCTCCATCTCAGTAGTTTTGTTCTGCACAGTGACAAGATCCTGGTTCACAGAAATCTGCACAACATTTGTGTTGTCACTGTACTTTATGGTCACCTATGGGTTTAGATAAACAAGACAAAGGTAAACAATTTGCTTTTCTGTATTGTAATATAAAGTGCAACGTCTTTATGAATGCACATTGGGAACATTGATCAATCACTTCAATATCCACCACTTGTACACATCAGAACTTTTATTTCTTAGTATTTGCAAAGGCTTTTTATTATTCAACAAGACAACCTTCCTTGTGGCTTTTCATCAGTCCCATCTACTGTAATGCTGTTTGGTAAACCATTGTAGATGCACTACATTTTCACTTGGTGCAATACAGATATTATGGGATTTAATATCCTATCCTTCCAAGGCCTATGCAAGGCCCCATACATAAGCCCACATACCATGTCTTCCACAGATCCTCTCACCCATCCTTCAATTCTAAAAGATTTAAGTGACTACAGAAATTCCATTTCACACACAATTTTCGATAGATGGAGAGCTCATTTACATGTTAAAGACCTGTTAATACCGGGTTGGTGGCCTTGGATGGGTGGTTGTTCCATTCCTAATTGTTTTTTTTTTTTAATCATAGCTCTCAATAATAATATTATTTCCTCTCTGACTTGAACATGATCGGTCTGTCTCACAACAGTGATACCCTAAAACATAGAGCGACACTCTTTTAGTGCATACAGTATTATTAGCTGGTGTGCTGTCAATCTTCAGGGAAGCCTAAAATAAATACAGAGTTAACTGTTGTCTGTTATTAAAGAGATAATAATGGAAATGATTAAATGGAGCATTCAAAACCCTCCAAGTCCATTTGCAATAATTTCTATAGATATACAGTATCTATCTATTTATAAAGGAAAATACCGGAGTGAATTCAAGCATAGCCCTGTTGAAAGAGCTTGCTAAATGTACTAGTTAGCGAGTGGAACAAAATAATTTGGTACAGCATAGACCGAACGCGAATGCAGAAGCGAACAGGCACTTTACACTGAATCAATGGGACCTGACTGTTGGAAACCGAAAGTAAGGTCTGAGGTTACATTAACTCAATGTAAAGTGTTAATGTAAACACAATGTAAACACACCCATTCACATATGGTCCAGTTTTAGGATGGTAATAACACATAAAGACTTGCATAAGACCTACTAGCTTCATTCCTTTCAAAAGAAGGGAAAACAGAGAATAAATTTGAAAAAAAAAAAAAAAAACATTAGTGTGCCCTGAAAACATTTTTAACAAGACTTTACAAGACTTTTGATCATATTTAGTTTTATTGCTTTTTAAGACAGCCTTTCTACTTATCTTAATATGAAAATAAAACACAAAAGCCCATGTATGTATATGTATCTAAAACAAATACACTCATTGACTGCATTGGAGGGAAATTTTACAGTGCTTTTCTGTGCTTACTTTTATGTGGATGATAATGGGGTCCTTCATCTCTTCAAAGTCCAGCTCTGTAACTGCAACTTTGATGACTCCTGTGCTCTGGTCCATAGTGAAGTTACTCCAGTAATTGCTTGGAGAAACTAAGGATGACAAACATGTCTGTAATTTCCTGATTATTAATTTATTTCTATGAGTTTCTTTCTAAATGAATAAGTAGAAATCTAGGTTTGTTACAGTAGGTCCTTATTAAGACTAAATCACACCTAAAGGCCTAATTCATCATCTTATTGCCATTATACAGACATTAATTAGCTATGTATGTGGATATCTTAAAATAAAATAGATATAAAAATAGAAATAAAAATAAAAATAGAAACACTTTTTCCATGACAAATGTTTGACTCCTAGCTGAATCACAATTTTGTACCTTCACTGATGCTGTAGACTATTTCATGGCCCCCCATGGTACTGGCCTTAATAGGTGCTGGGAGAACTTCAAGAACAGAGAGGTCTACCGCCTGGTGGAACAAAAAGAGTGTCACAGTTAAAGAAAGATCAAGGGGTTTGTCCATTTTACTATGCTATTATAGACGGAAGGAGGGCTCACTTGATTTTCTGGTATGAAGGCTTCATAACTTTCAAACTCAAATTGTGGAGTCAGTATAATATTAATGATCACTCTGGCTTCATCATAGAGATTGGCAATATCCTGTTGAGTACAGAATGTTAATAATAGTCAGGTAGTCTCATGACCTCATTCCATGGTTTAACTCAATGCTGTCTTTTGAAATCGGCTGCCAATGCTGGGTTGTGTTTTTACAGGTTAGCATCTCTATTTACAATGAAAGAGGAAACAAGGTAAAACTGTACCTGTGCCCTCACTGTTAAGCAGTACTGGCTGGAGGAGGTATAATTCAGACGTTCTTTGAGGAAGATTTCTCCTTGCTCATTGACTTCAAACATAGTTGATGGAGGCTGTGGAGTAGAGTTTCGCCAAACACATTATGTTGTTTAGAAAGCAATTTTTGCTGCAATTGCTGGACAGTGGAGGGAGATGATTATTGAGCACCCACAAGTTGGGAAGTCATTACCCACTGTCATTGTAGTTATGCCTGTACGACTAGTGTCTAGTATGTTGCATAAAAAGTATTATGTAGCCTGTTCAGTTGAGAATCTGCTAAATAGCCTATACTCACCTGAATGCTATAGGTGATAGTGTTGTAGGCTGTACTGAGATCTGCATCAGTAGCTCTCACCTGAACCACAACCTCATCTACAGGTAAACTCTACAGATGGAGAAGGAGCTCATGAAAATACAGTATGGTTTCCTGATCCCATTGTGTGAGAAATATTAACACTTGTGCTTCATACCTCTAACACACTTGCACTGTACTCCTCTTGGTCAAAGACTGGTGTGTTGTCATTCACATCTCTGACCAAAAGTATCCGGCGATTCACTGCCTAAAAATGAATATAAACACTTTAAAATGTGTGTTAAATGGTGCTTAAGAAGTGATTAGTGTATTTGTAGCGTTCAATACCTTACCCCAGTGTTATTACAGATGATTTCATAGGTCAAAACGCCTCCAGTCTGTTGAACAGGAGAAAAAGTAGCCTACTTACATTTAAGCAAACATATCTGACCTGATAATATACAGTGCCCTCCACAATTATTTGCTCCCCTGGTAAAGTTAAAAGCAAGAAACGGTCCGTAGTAGTTGACATACGGGATACCAAGTACTACTTTTGGGAGGGAGGAAGTATCCCAGGTTCCCCTGGAGACTGGGAAGAAGGTGGCTGCCATTTTCCCTGGTGCTGAGTTAACAAATAAATGTTTGGAGCCTTTAAGCTTAAGTGCTAACTGACAGAGCTGACATTTTTTTTCAACTTCGTGGCTGCCGTCATTTCAGTTTTAAGCTACTGCAAGGAAGTGTTGGGAAATAAGCCACTCGGCCCTGAACTGTGAACGCTACAGAGACTGTACGTGGGCTGACTGATTGAGGTTGCGTGAGTACTAACATTATTCAAACCAAGGGAAGTTAACGACATGGGACTGTGTGAAAGCATCCTGCACTAACTAGTGTGATTGACACATTACTACTGACTACTATTGGATTATACATGTGCACCAACAGGATAACTGGGCCCCAACGTGTTTGACTTAAAATCCAAGGGCTTGGTTATAGATTCAGATGGGTTTCTAATGTAGCCTAATCAAATATCTTATGTTGAACTGGGTTATCTCTGAATTACATGTGTTTTACCTAGCTAGTGACATCACTGCTATTGGTAACGTTAATTCAGCTGACTAACCCTAGGTAAAGAGTGATATTTTGAGTTTTGAAGAGTGACTCCCCATTTTATGTTATTGAGAGGGTAAAACTGTGTCACAGGCTACCTGAGTGAATTTGCCAGGAAATCTTTGGGTATTTCCACAACTTTTAAGACATTCTGATTTAACTCAAGTATTTGGGCAACTATTTTTTTATATTCATTTTTTTGTTTATACACATTATTATTATTATGTTTATTACTATTTTTTTGTTTGCTTTTGCTTTTGGTAAAATAACCAAAGGGAGTAGTGTCACTGGTAGACTTTATTTTATTTCTGTCACTCCCATTTCAATCTCGTGAATTACACTAGTGAAAATAAATGTTTTTGTGTTTCAAATTTTCCAAACATTGTTGCTAAGCGTTTCTGGGGAACTAATCTCATTCCATAGCATAATGGTAGAGTATTGCGCTATTGAGTATAACCAGTTATTTTTTCTCTCTTAGCATATTCAGCCCTGAGTTCAAATGGTTGACAGGAGTCTTTTCATCATCACTAGCTGGGAACCCAGGATTCTGTTTGGTTAGGTTATATCAGTGTTTCTCAAACTTTTTCTGTCCTTCCCCACTTTGGAAGGCAGAGAATTCTCACGCCCCACCTGGAAGGCTCAATTTGCGCACAATATCTCTGTGAGGAATACTTTGGGATTTTTATCGATGTCGATGTGATTTTTAATGTTACTAATTCAAAGCCAAATTTCTCTCGAACCCCTCATCACAGCAACAATTGACTGTCACATGTGCATATCTGACGATAGCTGTGAAGTTGGGGGCATGGTGTGGCCATTGGTCGATCGCAAAGAGATGTCTCGCGCCCCACCTGTCATGTGTCTGTGCCCCACTAGTGGGGCCCGCCCCAGTTTGAGAAACACTGGGTTATATGAGTGTGACCCTAGTGCAGTGTGTAGCCTAATGCCAGGGAAAAAGGGGTTACACAAAGTATTTTTTTACTTCCAAACTGCTGAGTCATCTCAGAAACATCACCATCATGCCAAAATACAGTGTACTGTATATTCTGCACTGAACAATGTGTTGTTTTACCTCTATTAACGCCTCTGTGTCTAGAGGATTCTTTGTGCTAACTTTGGCTGTTTGTGCGGTGGAGTTGAAGTTGAACTCCACAAACTCTGTATGCCACTCCAGAAAAAGCAGCTCACCATCCGGAGTTGTCTGAGTTATTTCTATTTCACCTGTTATCATATAGGGAAGAGCAAAAATAAATGTAGTATATAGTAATATGGGTCCTTGGGGTCAAAGTTCAAAATGTATCTGAAGTTTACGTAATATTTTTAATACAAAGATCTTTTTAGATAGCTACTTTTGTCAACAACTCCACTATATGGGCTACATTCCAGGAACAGTGAATTACCTGTGTATCCTTCATCTACTTCCCCCAAATGGAAGATGGAGCCAACAATGCAGTCTAGAGTGGTTCCTGTGACTAAAAAAAAATATACAAAAATATAAGAGACTTACATTATAAGCTGCTGACAAGTCAAGTGTTAGGTTTAGGTTTAAAGGTTGGTGTTAGAACTGGCACGCTCATTAAAATTGTATGGGTCATATGGGTCAGATCTAAACCCAGCTACCGATGTAATTTTCCTTTTGAAAAAAAGTTTGACTTGTGTACATGATTAAAAAAGAGCTTTCATAGTTTCAGCTTCATTCATTAACAGTCTCATTGGATTATGTCCAAAGTTACAGGACCTTTGACTTTTGAATGTGCACCTTCTGCCACCCCTAGGAATAGGCTAATGGAATTTTCCACCTTGCTACCTTGGGCTTCCAAAAGGATTGAAAGCTCAGAAGTATAATTTTGCACACCTTCCACTGATAATTCTCCCCCAATGTGTGCCTACCATTAAAAATTCAATAACATTTTGCATTGAACTTGTATGTGGTCCACTTTTATTTGTATGCCACAATTGATTGTTTTTAATCATTCAAAATCCCTTACAAAACCTACAAAAGTAGTATATCAATTTTGTGATTAGATGATTGCTAACACACACCAGAAAACAAAACACTAAACTCCTCGGCAAACATCCTTGAAAGGTTTCAATTGCAGCTCACCTGGTAGAGTGCCGTCCACAGGCTTTGTGAAACAGACCAAGATGATCACAATCTTGACATAAGAAAGACATCCCATAGCTTTTGTAGTTGAGCGGTCATTCACACCAAACAAAAATGTGAGGACATTTGTCAAAAACTACATTGTTACAGAGATAAATCCTTAGCATATCTTTTTCCAGTTTGTTAAGAGGATCTCTTCCTGCCGTTGAACCTTAAGGGCAATAAGGAACATTCCATCTCTAGGGGCAATAAGTAACTATCCATCTCTAGCATTGATATCAAAGTCTGAGATTGAATGCATTGGTAGTCGGTGTACGCCCAGAGAGAAAGAGACATGTAGCTTAATCATTAATGAAGGAAGAAAAAAACAGAAGAGTGGGGGAAAACTGTGTATTTACAGTAAGAAGGAATTAAATAGCGTATCCATAGTAACTGGGGCTTGGATTATTCAGTCACATCCATTCAGCAACAGTGCGGGTGTGGAAAAATGGCCATGGCCACTAAACCAGGGCGTAACACCAAGTTTTGGGCCCTGTGCACAAGCAGTGGCCAAGGCCATGTGTCCTCATTTTTAATGGCCCTCCTGATCCAATGCTGGAATTGGTTGTTTTTACTGTTATGGGTTAGGGTCCCAATTCACAAAGTAGTGTTGCACATCTTGTGTTGCACATCATGACAGACGGACATATATCCATGGTCCTGAAACCAACAAAACACTCTCTACAGTAGCAACACCTATACATGACTGGTACAGTATGTATGCAGGGGTGAAAGTAGTTGTTTCTGCCACAACAAGCAGCATAGTGCAAAGTGCTGAATATCAGTGAGTGTCCTCAGATCACATTTTCAATCATTGCTTGCAGCTCAAATGAAACATTGATGTTATGAATGCTATGTTAAAAAACACCACAATAGTCAAACTGGTGATACACATTTATTTCTTATGTATGATATGTGCATATTTCATATGTACATGTATGGTATGTGCATAGGAAAATTACATTAATCCAAACATAGTTAATCAAACATCTACACATTAATAACAACAACAAATATTTTATCCAAGTTCTCAATTTTTTTTTATAGCAAAATATAGCAAAAAGCATAATTTTATTTTTGCCTTGCTTCCATGAAAGGCTATATATTTTCAAAACTTTCTGATGTTCGAGGTCAGGGACAAAGAAATTCTTTTTCAGTTTAACTTTCCTCGCCCCTTTCATTTGTTGTTAGTTTAGTATTCAGACTTTTGTACCAAATTTTCTCTTTTATTTTCCTTTCAACAGCACTTGGTGACAACAAACAGGTTTTATGGGTTGAAATGCACTATGATATCCCTGAAATTAATCTAAAATAAATTCAATCAACATAGCAATACATTAAAACACAGCATCATGATTGCATTGACTGCTGTATCATTGACCTATATAGTAATTGCATGCGTGGTTCCATTCACAGATCACACATTAAAACCCGAAGGAGTATCACAGTAGAAGAAGGTAATATTCACAACTTTCAACAACACAACTGTGTGCGTGGAGTATGTCATAATGGATAGCTTCAGGGCTGGACCAAAAAGTGGCTCAGGCATTACCCTGTATGCCCTATGGTCAGTCCATGCCTGGATAGCTTACTGGTATCTGCATAATGTACCCTGCCAGACATCAGTAAATGTCAAACTGAGCTCAAACTCACAACCAAGGAAATACAGATAGGTGTGCCTTCAGGGAGACTAAAATCAGAGGCTGTTAGTTAGCATATTTGATTAACACACCTCTTATAACTTACACTGAATGTTCACTGTCCACACTGAATAAATCACATACAATCATTTTGGTATATCAAACTAGCAGAGCGTATGAAATGAAGAAAAAAAAAAAACAGAACTGTTGGGATGTAAGAAGTGGGGAAATGACTCTCATTTCTTGCCTGATCTACTGTACATAAGTCTCATATCCTCTAAAATTTGATCTTCCTCTAATATGATTTCTTTCCCATTCTAAATCTGGTCTTCTTCTAATATGATCTCTGCCCCATTCTAATCCCCGTCCCAATTCTCCCCCTTAAAACGTCCACTTGTTTTAAGTGCACTCAACAGTAAAGTCCCCTCTCCAAGGCAAGTGGAAATATTTCCCTAATAAATGGGACACCACTTAAGTGAACCATAGCGAACATGCTCGCATATGCAGACTATTTATTAAACTATATTTGAACATATTTTGAATTATTTGCAAAAATAAATCAGCTGACACTGAGTTTGCAGAGCATCAGGAATCCCATCTTCCATTTTGTGTTACAGTAAGTCAGCATCGGACCTCACTACATTTTGAGGGTTGATTTTAAGGTCAAAATCACACTTCCCTTTGCTACCTAATGAGACTCCCTATGCCTATGTGAAAAATCTATGGTTTGGGATAAAATCTAGGCTTGGGGGTTATTGGGACAGGGCCTAAATCTAGTGTTGCTCTCATTTGATTTCTGTCCCATTCTAAATCTAGTGTTGCTCTCATTTGATCTTGGTCCCACTCTAAATTTGGTCTCCTTCTCATAGGATTGCTGTCCCACTCTAAATATGGATTTGCTCTTATAAGATCTTCGTCCTTCTCTAAATCTAGTGTTGCTCTCATAGGATTGCTGTCCCACTCTAAATATGGATTTGCTCTTATAAGATCTTCGTCCTTCTCTAAATCTAGTGTTGCTCTCATAGGATTGCTGTCCCACTCTAAATATGGATTTGCTCTTATAAGATCTTCGTCCTTCTCTAAATCTAGTGTTGCTCTCATAGGATTGCTGTCCCACTGTAAATATGGATTTGCTCTCATAGGATCTTTGCTCCACTCTAAATCTGGTCTCCCTCTTATACATTCACTTTCCCCTTCTAAATGTGTTTTTCCTGAAATACAGTCAAAATGTATTTTTTCACTCATAGACTTATTGTCCCCTTCTACATCTGGTCTTGCTCTCATATGATCTTTGCTCCATTCTAAATCTAGTGTTGCTCTCATAGGATTGCTGTCCCACTGTAAATATGGATTTGCTCTCATAGGATCTTTGCTCCACTCTAAATCTGGTCTCCCTCTTATACATTCACTTTCCCCTTCTACATCTGGTCTTGCTCTCATATGATCTTTGCTCCACTCTAAAGCTAGTCTTGCTCTCATAGGATTTCTGTCCCACTCTAAATCTGGTCTTGCTCTATGATCTTTGCTCATTTCTAAGTCTGGTCTTGCTCTTATATGATCTCTGCCCCCCACTAAATCTGGTATTGCACTCCTATGATTCCTGCCCCACTCTTTACTGTCCTCCAAAGCAAAGTCAGGCCTCCCTCGACCTGAATCTTTGTCCTCCAAAGTAAAATCAGGCCTCCCTCGACCTGAATCTTTGTCCTCCAAAGCAAAATCAGGCCTCCCTCGACCTGAGTCATTGTCCTCCAAAGCAAAATCAGGCCTCCCTCGACCTGAGTCTTTGTCCTCCAAGATGAAATCAGGCCTCCCTCGACCTGAGTCATTGTTCTTAGGGAAATTATTTCTCCCTGCTTTTTCCCGCCCTTTCCTTTGAAAAACAAACAAACAACAACAAAAAAACATACATTGACTAAATTAGTTCCAAGATTAGTTCCAAGATTATTGTGACACTTTTATTAAAATCACTTACCTGTGCTTAGCATAAATGGCTGCACCAGCAGCAATGAGAACCAATGGAATCACTGTTCCCAAGACGATGGGGATGACTGGTAGGCCAGCACTGCTACCATCATCTACAATATCAAACTGGAAACCTTCACCAAACACCTGCTGCATCTCTTCTAGAACATTGTCTTTAGCCTCCATTAGTTTCCTGCAGGGAAACACACACACACACACACACACACACACACACACACACACACACACACACACACACATGCAAGCACACGTGCACACACACACACACACACACACACACACACACACACATGCAAGCACAAGTGCACACACACACACACACACACACACACACACACACACACACACACACACACACACACACACACACACACACACACACACAGACAAAGGTGCATGCATGTCACTGGCCAGTGCAACCTCAGCAGAACAACCTACAAAAGTCTCACTGACTTCTATTGACCTACAGTTTGTGTAGTGACACATTCATCAAAAAAAATCGAAATCCTTACTTACTTTAGTACTGTATCCTTTGGTACAACAGTCCCATCGACTTCAGTGGCTATGAAGCTGACGAATGTCCTGGGAGTGTTTTCTCTTTGGCCTGAGTGGATGTGTGGAGTCTGACTCAGGACCGACCCCTGTCTACTGCTACTGCTCACACTGATGATGGTCACAGACCAGTTAAGGGCCCTCTCTAGAGCTCTGAGAGAGAGAGAGAGAGAGAGAGAGAGAGAGAGAGAGAGAGAGAGAGAGAGAGAGAGAGAAAGGAGAAAGGATAAGAGATGTTGAAGACAAAAAACACTGGTGCAGAGACGTATTTACTGACATTACAGCAGACATTGTATAAACCTTTTGTGGTTATTTTAGTGTCACAGTTGTGCTTTTATCTTCATTTATGTTTCTTTCTCCCACCACAAATCAAATCAGTTTTAGTCGTTGAGAACAAATCTAATAATAATCTTGACTCACTTCTGCATGTCTGTGGTTTTGTTCTGCACAGTGGCAACATCCTGGTTCACAGAAATCAGCACAATGTCTTTGCTGTCGCTGTAAGTTATGTTCACCTAATGGTTACAAAGACAAAGACAAAAACATTTCAGAGCACATTTCGGACAAAGATGTTAACTGTGTTGTCATTATGACTGTATATTGGAAACACAAAGTTGCAAAGTCAATTAATCTTACAATCAGTTTTGTACATCTCACATCTTTCACTTCCATTTATCCTGTTATACCCACCTCCACTGTTGTTGTGTCATAGAGTCCTCCCTGGTCTTCTGCCTTCACCTGCAGGATGAACTTCCCAGTCTCACCTGTCACTGACACTACATACACCTGACCACTAGAGGGCTCCACACCAAACATGGAGCTGGGCTCCACCAGAGAGTACTGCAGTGTGTTCCCCACATCAGGGTCTGAGGCCTGGGGAAATAATTAGACAGAGAGCGGGTTACGTAAACAAAAGACTGCAACAAAACAGACAACTGCAAATTATCCACTGATAATTTAACATTTTTACCTCAACTTGTACCACATGCTGGTTAGTTAGGGCAGCACTGAAGATTTCAGCTGTATACAAGTTAGCATTGAATACAGGAGCTTCATTCACATTCTGCACATGGACCGTCACCTATTGAGAAATAGACAGAATCTTTTTAGAAGCCAGCTTTGCTCAGGTCACTGCCTAGGCTGTTGTTGTAGATTGGTAAATGGTTTATTTTCCATAGAAGAACAATGCACAAAGAAAATAAAGACAGATTTTGAGAAAAAGAGGAGAAAAAAAGGTGATTGCTTCAGTGGGTGAAAATAAATATCCAGGGTCAGGTGCTCTTCAGGATCAAAAGAAAATATATTCAGGAAAAGAGAGAGGAGATCTGAGGCCCTGAAGAAGGTCGTACGCGACCGAAACGCGTCGGCTGGTCCATTTCCTTAATAAAGGACTTTTTATACGGCAGAGTGCCTCAGATCTTCTCTCTTTTCCTGAAAAACAGATTTTATTTGTTAAAATATTAGGACAGCTTTTATTTGTTCAAATATTATTTGTTGATTAGTTGAACATAATATTCATGTAACGGAGGCCAGCTAGCTCGGCTAGCTCGGCGGTAGTATGTGTAAATCCTCATCACCCAATTCCATGGGCGCTTCTAACAAGCTGAGTTAGAAGCTCGGGCTTTTGGCTCAATTGGTTGGAGCGCCCCACTCCCACGCCGTGAGTTTGTAGCTTGTGGGGTGGCGGATTCGAGACCCATGTGTGGTGCGGACTGCCACCGGCTACATTCATGTCTCAAAAGTGACTAAATATAGTAGAGGTCTTTGCAAAAAGGATGGCCTGTCCTTGTTTGTGTGTCCTCATTGCTGGGTTGCTGTCTGTCTGTCTGTCCCCTGACCTGCAGGTGGAGCTGTAACCTGGCCGTGTTGATAAAATGTCTGAAATTGTCTAAAACTCTCTGCTGCTGCTGCTCTGACCGTCGGTCTGCACGGCTGTCTGCAGCCTCTCCCTTTTCATTTGCTTTTTTTTACACCACACCTCATCTTATACTAACTGACACACACTACACATTTGGTAAGTAACTCCATTTACTGAGATGTCTTTATTCTTATTTACAAAGACTAACTGGTAGAAATCTGTGTGGTCTGCCCCTCATGTCATTATCAATGCATGAGCCTACAGTCGTCAAAGTTGTCAACCAATAACTTTGTTATTGTAGTTAGGTCACATATTAACTTATTGTACACTCCAGCACACTTTCCATTGCGCAAGCAAATTATTTATCATACAGTGTTTTCGGTCAAAAGACCTTCATCAGGTTGCCTATAAACTGTTGAAATATCTATCTATTAATGCAAGGAACGTCTGTGTGTGTATGTTTGTCTGTGTGTTCCACACATAACTCTCAAACCGTTCAACCAACTGACCTCAGATTTGGCATCTTACTATTGGTACTAGTGAGTGCTGTGCTTGGTGATGTTTGAATAACAATTACTACCGATAACGGTAACACTTTACTTGATGGGTGAGTACATAACACATTCATAGCAGGTTTCATAAAATGCTCACAAAGCATTCATGACTGTTTCATAAGACATGACTCCACCTTCATATGCAACCCTTCATAAATGTGAAAGTTAGAATGCCGATAACCTATCAAAATAAAAGTCCAGTGGTCTCAAAGCAGCACTGCCATTTACGGTTGTCACTAGATCAGTTCACATCTGAATATTTCATGAGTATCTTAGGAAGTCTACTTTAAATGTCACTTTACTATACAGGTTGTGAAGTATTCATAATCACTTATCTGAGTTTAACACTGAGAGGTACTGTAGGTTTAAAGTACTTTGAGATGACCTCGGAACAGTGGGACATTCCCCTTTTGAATGTGGGCAAGGTATAAAAAAATATTATAATTACCCCAAGGTGAGATATTTTTTTTATGAAACATTTAAATTAGATGCTTGCTCATGATCTGATGCTGCATTAGTCCATTACTTTGATTTGACTTGATCAGGTAACAGGTTTCTTCAGTGCTTTAATGCTTCTTTGAGACCATTGGACAGGAGCAAACATCATTTATTTATTGATTGATTGATTGATTTATTTATTTTTAAATCTGTTACTTAAATATGTAATATCAGATATATCAGGGTCCATAAATACTGGTCAGCTCTAGTTTACCTCTCGGTGGTAAACTCAGATGAATGATTATGAATACTTCGCAACCTGTATAGTAAAGTGACATTTCGAGTAGAATTCATAAAATATTCATGAAACATTCAGGTGTGACATGATCGGGAGACAAACATAAATAGCAGTGCTGCTTTGAGACCATTGCACTTTTATTTTGATAGGTTATCGACATTCTATCTTCCACATTTATGAACGGTTGAGTATGAAGGTGGAGTCATGTCTTATGAAACAATCATGAATGCTTTGTGAGCATTTTATGAAAGATGCTATGAATGTGTTATGTACTCACCCGTCAAGTAAAGTGTTACCAAGATAACAATTAGAAGGAATTACGATTGCACAACGAGACGATCTCACAACAGCATGCAAACAAAACACGCAAACCCTCATTGGTAAGAAATACATTAAATGGGCATTTCAAAATTCCTTGATAAAATAAAGTATCTATCTATGTATCTAAAACATGCGTTTGGCTGGCCATCTTCATTATTCAACTCAATAAACTTCCTTGTGGCTCTTCATCAGTTCCATCGAATGCTGTCTGGTGATTTATACATCTTTACACCTCTACAAGGCCCCCTACCGCCTACATAAGCCCACACACTTATCTCTTCCAGACATCCTCTCACCCATCCTTCAATTCTAAAAGATTCAGGTAACTACATATAAAATTCCATTTCACAAACAATTTCCGATACATTGTTCATTTACAGGATAAAGCCTGAGCCAGGTTGGAAAGGCCATTGGATGGTTGGTTTTTCCATCCGGTATCGTTTTTATTCATAGCTCTGAATAATATATTATCTCCTCATGGATATGAACACATGATCTATCTGTCTCTACCACACTGTTTTAGTGCATACCGTAGTGTTAGCTGGACTGCTGTCAATCTTCAGGGAAGCCTAAAAGGAATAGAAATTTGACATCTGTTATTCAAGAGGCAATAATAGAAACAATACTTACCATAATTAATAACAACAACAACAGTTAATTACATAATTAACAATACTTAATAATTACCCACGCATAACTTAACATTATTAAATTATATGCGTCTATGCAATTCTGACGATGGAAGGATCAGAACACATCTTGCACATTGTTTTCAAACTCAAACTTCTCTATGGCAGGTCCCTACGCACAAGAACAACCGGATACAGGATGAGCTTGTTTTCCACATTTTCCCATGTTTTGGATTACCCATAATTTAACACTATTGAACAATATGTATCTAAACAATTCTGAAAATGGAATTCTGCATCTGAATTCATCAAATAAAGAACTGACATGTTAATTACTATCAACAAAAACAATGATTAAAAATTGAACATCACTGAACAGTGCTTATGTAGCACTAGCATATATTTTACAGTGTTGTACTGTGCTTACTTTTATGTGGATGATAATGGGGTCCTTCATCTCTTCAAAGTCCAGCTCTGTAACTGTGACTTTGATGACTCCTGTGCCCTGGTCCATAGTGAAGTTACTCCAGTAATCGCTTGGAGAAACTAAGGATGACAAACATGCCTGTATTGAATTGTCATGTCTGAGGTTGATACAAGGAGGAAGATTACTATACACTGCAGTTTCCTTCAGTTTAAGCGCTCAATGGCAAAAACTTAACCACCTGGGTGAATACCACCTGAAGTGCACTAAGTTACAAAAGAGAATATGAATAATAAATCCCTGATGTTGGGAGAACATTTGTAGTGAAATGTTACAATGAGGATGAGCCTATGCTTGCTTATTCTACAACTGTTCTTCCACTAATAGGCGTGTATTCATACAGTATACTAGGAGGTTTTGACACTTAATACAGATTAATAAGTAGAAATCAAGGCTTATTAGATCTTTATTAAGACTAAATCACACCTAAAGGCCTAATTCATCATGAACAAGAAATCTACATGCTTAACAAAATCATTGATGTTGCTTACTGTAATATGCCAAAACATTAATTAGTTATTTATTAGTGGCTAATATGTATCTTAAAAATGAAATGTTACCAAAAATAACAACACTTTTTCCATGACAAATGCTGAATCACAATTTTGTACCTTCTCTGATGCCGTAGATGATTTCATGGCCCCCCATGGTACTGGCCATGATAGGTGCTGGGAGAAGTTCAAGAACAGAGAGGCTTACCGCCTGGTGGAACAAAAGGTACCATAGTTGAAGAAAGGTCAAGGAGTTAGTCTATGCTATGCTAAGTTATGGGCAGAATGACGGCTCACTTGATTTTCTGGTATGGAGGAATTGTAACTGTCATACTCAAACTGTGGAGTCAGTATAACGCTGATTATCACGCTGGTTTCATCATAGAGATTGTCAACATCCTGTTGAGTACAGAATGGTCATGATAACATTGTAGTATCAAGACAACCCTCCTTGGTTAAACTTGTCTCCATTTACATGAAAGAGTAGACAAGGTAAAACTGTACAGTGTACCTGCGCCCTCACTGTTAAGCAGTACTGGCTGGAAGTGGTATAATTCAGACGTTCTTTGAGGAAGATTTCTCCTTGCTCATTAACTTCAAACTTAGTTGATGGTGGCTGTGAAGAAGAGAGTTTTGCAAGATACATTTACAGACATTTTAGAGAATGCAACTTTTAGATGGCAGTGAACAAAGACCTCTCACAAAATAAAATAACTCAGCCAGAGGTATTTTCGTTCAAGCGCATAACACAACTGTTGTGTTGTGCGTCGTGCAGCACAATTTTATTTTAACACAGGGAATTCAAAAAATGGTAGTGGACCATTGTGTTGTCGTCAATCTTTTTATTTTTCCAGTCTTTCAAGTATACAGAGATGACTCTTTAAGTCCTTACAGAAAATTCATAAACATACTCACCTGAATGCTGTAGGTGATTTGCTTGTAGGCTGGAGTGAGATCTGCATCAGTAGCTCTCACCTGAACCACAACCTCACCTACAGGTAAACTCTACAGATGGAGAAGGAGCTCATTAAAATACAGTATGGTTTCCTGATGCCATTGTGTGAGAAATATTAACACTTGTGCTTCATACCTCTAACACATTTGCTCTGTACTCCTTTCTGTCAAATATTGGTACATTGTCATTCACATCTCTGACCAAAAGTGTCCGTCGATTTGGCACCTTAAAATGGATATAAACACTTTAAAAGTTGTGTTTAATGGTCCTTGGGGAGTAATGCATTTGTAGGCCTACATTTACTTACCCCAGTGTTGGTACAGATGATTTCATAGGACAAAGAGCCCGTTGTCTGTTGAGCAGGAGAAAAAGTAATTATATACAAGCCAACATATTTGACCTGATAATACAGCTACAGCACAGCACCCTCCACATTGGCACCTCTGAGTAAAAAGACACATGAATCCCTAAGTAATCAGTAACTGCCCTTAATCACATAATAAAGAGACTAAAAAAAGTCAGAGCATTTTCACAGAACAATGCATTTTCGAAATAAATCATTTTGTACACAATTATTGGCATCCCTGCATTTTGTAAAATGTAAAGCTATCATTTACCAATAATGCAATGTGTTAGTCATAAAGAGAGCACAATAAATGGTTTTCAGATCTTTCCTTTTCATAAAAGCCATGCAGACTGTTGTGTCCATTTAGGTCCTTTCAAATGCTTGCATTTCAGACGACAGGTCTATCATGCAAGTTACCCAGATAACAGAAGCGGGCATGTCAAAACCATGAAGTTTCATTTTGACATGCCCGCATCTATTACCATTTTGCTATTTCGGTCTGTGTTGCACGAATTTCGGTCATTCCCATAGCTATCGACAACACATGAAAAAACAAGGGGTTGATTCACTCCAGATAAATCCTTTAAATGTCATATCAAACACCATCACCATCATGCCAAAATATAGCCTACAGTACACTGACAATGTGTTGACTTACTGTTGTTAAAGCCTCTGTGTCAAGTGGTTTCCTTGTGCTGACTTTGGCAGTTTGTGCGATGGGGTCAAAGCTGAACTCCAGAAACTCTGCACACTCTGGACACAGAGGCACCTCCAAAATCAGCTCAGCATCCGGAGTCTTGGGGATTATTTCTATATCACCTGTTATTATATGGCAAAGAAGAAAGAAAAAATAAAGTAACAACCGGGGTCCAGTTTGGCGGAAGTGGTCTACTGTAGCTGGACAATTTGATAAGTTTAATTGTTCAGAAATGTATCTGTAGTTTAGATAATGTGTGTAAAGACATAAGCACAACAAATGTCACGTGTTGGCAAAATGGCTAACTATGAGCAAATTGCCAAGAACAGTTATTTACCTGTGTATCCTTCATCTACGTTTCCCAGTTGGACACTAGTGCCAGTATTGCAGTCTATGCTTCCTGTGGCTTAAAAAACATACAAAAAACACAAACACAAACTTCATCATACTGCCAAGGTAAGTGTTAGGTTTAGAGGTAAATGTTGGTATTAGAACAAATCAATTTACTAAGACCAACACTGCAAACACTGCATTACATGGCATGCATTTCGGCTGCAAGATAAAAGGGTACCTAACTTTGAGACCTGATATGACATTTTGACAACGATTGGCAAAGATCCAATCGGCCAAATTTTGCTTTTGAATTTGCCTCTTTCTCCACCTTTGAATTTTCACCTTTATTTATTTATATTACTTTATTTTAAATCCCTTAACAAACCTAGACCAAAAAATATGCACATCAACATGCAATTAGATGACTGCTAACACACACCAAAGAACAAAGCAAAACAAAATAATAACTCTAACACACACCAGAGAACAAAACAATAAACCCCTGGGCAAACAGCTCTGGAAAGTTTTGATTGCAGGTCAAAGAAGAATAAACCTGCTTAGTGCAGGCTACTCACCTGGTAGAGTGGCGTAGACAGGCTTTGTGAAACAGACCAAGATGATCACAATCTTGACATAAGAAAGACATCCCATAGCTTTTGTACTTGAGCGGTCATTCACACCAAACACAAATGTGAAGACATTTGTCAAAAACTACATTGTTACAGAAACAAATCCTTAGCTTTTTCCAGTTTGTTAAGATGATCTCTTCCTCCCAGCCAACCTTAGGGACAATAAGGAACTTTCCACTGCTACCTTTGATATCAAAGTCTGAGATTGATTGCACTGGTAGTGAAATACAATGTTATCAATGTACGAAGCGCTCAGAGGGACAGCGTCATATAGCTTAATTATTAATGAAGGATGAAGAAACACAAACGGTGGGGAATGCTGTGAATTTTATTTAAGTAACTGAGACGGAGATTATTCAGTGACATCCATTCCGCAACAGTATGTGAATCAGTAGAAATCAACAGATGAAACAGTATTGGTACAAAACTATTTATTATAATGTTTTTATGAAGTGTGCAAAATACAGGGGGGGTTGGGGAATATTTTAAGGGCTTTTTGCCTTTAATTTGATAGGACAGTAGAGAGTGTGACAGGAAATGAGTAGAAGATAGAGATGGGTATGAATCGGAAAATGACCTGGGGTCAGTTTCTGACCCGTGTCCCAGGGTTTATGGAACAACACTGAGCCACGGCCTCCAACCTTCTGCTAATATTGACAGGTATTTTACACACTGGTTTTATGATACCTGCTTAGGCTCTTTACTCCCTACTGATTGGCAGGACAACCAACCCACTTTAACCACTGGCCTCATGTAGTTATCTGTAATACACCATGCTGTAACAGATGCATTTTACTGTGCCCTATGGCCATTTCCTGGTATCAATGGCCCCCCTGACCCGGTGCTGGAATTTATTTGTTTATACTGTTATGGCTTTGGACTTCCCGGTAACACTGTGATTGTCTCCTGTAAAGTAGCCTAATTAGGCTACAGATTAATATAAGCTATAATTCTACATTCCCTTGTTCAGCCTTCTGCTTCATTGTAAGTGTTTGTGCTTTGAATGTTTCCTTTTCATACCTATAATTTTTCATTTTTAATACCCCCTAATATATCCAATGTACTGTAGGAAAGTGTAGAAAATAACCCACTTCATAGGCATATATCAAATTACAGATATAAACTATCTCTATATATATATTTTTTTTTTTTTAAGTTTAAATAAATAAATAAATAAATGAATATGAGGTTTGATAGGTGGTCATATTCCATGTCTTATCAATAACTACACATTGCTCTATATCATGGGTCTGATTATTAGTCTTTACTCAAGGGGAATTTTAATTATGACCAAAGTCTCTCTCTCTCTCTCTCTATCTCTCTCTCTCTCTCTCTCTCTCTCTCTCTCTCTCACACACACACACACACACACACACACACACACACACACACACACACACACACACACACACACACACACACACACCTTCAAAATGTTTCTGGACAATGTTGTTTATACAATCGGTCATGGCAATATCCTATTGCGTGCTCCACCTTGTTCAGCCTAGGATTGAGTATAGTAGTTTAGTCTAGGGTTAAAGGGTAAATAGTATAAGTAAATAAAGCACTAAGTCCTGTCAGTTATACATGTTTTAGACATCCATAGTGTCAATACACACACACACACACACACACACCACACACAGAGACAGGGACACCTAGTGTTTTGGTGGAAGACTGCAGCCTGCAGAGTACCAGTGGCACAGACATCCACTCAGGACAGAGCACATGGTTAGAATCAAATAAAAATATATTATATTGTTTATAACATTAAATTATGATGAGGCTGCATAAGCAGCCAGAAAGTGTGTAGAAACATTCCAACGGTCAAACTGAATTACAAAGATTATAACAATTTTATTTTATTTTTCAAATGCATGATACAAACAAGGAGAGCTTCATCAGCTAACCCACCACAACAGTGTAAATGAACCCCCTACCACTTTCTTTCCTAAAAGATCCAGTGACAGCAGCTCAATAGTAGAACATGACACGTAGAAACAATACTAGCCTACACATAAAAACAGTACTGATTTGCAAAGTATGCAGTCTGTCGACCCAGTCAAATTGTAACAGATCAGTTATGTAATGGATTTTTGGATATGTGTAAGGGCAATATCTCCTCTCTACCATATTAAATTTTTAAGTGTCTAACACCCACCCCACATGGCTGTTTCAGGTTCTAAAGTAAGGGGACCTATTCATTTTTTCTAACTTTGAATAAGAGACTGTAAAGGAGTTATGTTAGCTTCATCAGTTATAATCTGTCTGCACACTAGTGGACAAAATTTAAAAAATGGGCTTACAGCCAGGGGGCTCCCAAATATCGAAACCTTTTCAAAACAAACCCATGTTTAAGGCACCAGGATTTGACAGATGTGACAGGTGTCAAACTTCTGATAGTTTGCAGATAAATTTTTGCACCTGGACGGTTTACATACAAAAGCCTTGAGTCTCAGTCACAATTTTGGTGTTTTACGCTCCCTTTTTGCCAAAATGCCTACAGGAAATGTTCTTGGAATAGGGGGTGGTTGTATTTGAAATGAAACTGTAGCGACACTCTAGGAGACTTGGGATGTCATAAATTTGGAACCTCATTCATAGATCTGGCATCTTCATCTTTTTGCCTTTTTGCCTTCATCTTTATCCTGTGAAAACAACAGCAATTACCATGAAGATGTACACATTTTCTAACTGCCTTTAGGCATTGACCTCATACCAGAACATTTATCAAGAACTAACATTAGCCCATGGTTCTCCTATGGCTACTCTACGAATGTTTTTTGATGTAAGTTTGGAGAATGTTACCTGTTTGGGTTTACTTGCCCACATGAGATGTGTGGGAACATAATATCTGAGAATGTGACCATTTATCCATTTGACACGGACCTACAACAGTGTACTACATGGTGTACACCTACCGGATCTTCAAAACATCATGCTCAACTGCCCAGAAAACCTACCATTTTTATAGTGAAACCATTAATCAGATGTCACATGACATTTACAGAGTATGTGCTTTTAGAAAATAAATAGTTTAGCCTGCTTAATTATATTTCTTACATCCCACACCAACATTCTTTAGATGTACTGTCTTGTTGAACCAAGACTGTTAGCATGTTGCAATTCGAGCATGCAACAGTGGACTGGACTTAAATCATGTAGCCTACTCATGTACTCGTACTACTCGTACACGTACTACACACTCATGTATCCTAGAGTGAAAATGACCCCTCTCCATGTTATCATGGATTTTTGCCAGTTTTCCCCCTCAGACACTTACCTCCATGCAACTCCAATTATGGTTATAATGACAATCAGTGGTATTATTACACCCAAGGTGATTTCAAGGGTTTTGTCTGAACTGCCAACTTCTTTTTCGACATCAACCTCCACATCTGGACCAAAGACCTGCTGCATCTCCTCCAGGACTTTATCATTATCATCCAGTAGCTTGCTACAGGTAAACACATAGGCAGTTTAGTCATCAGTGGCAACCTCTGTGGTCAGGAGAGGAGACCCCTGACCTAATTAGCTCTAAGGGGAATGCCCTGAGGTAATTGATGAATGTACGTCAATTGGATAAAAGTGTCAACTAAATGCAATAAAACAGAAATATATTGATGACTTATCTATATCTAGATAAAGAAAAAAATTTGATCCCAGTGCTGTCTAGTATTTTAAGTTGTGGAACTCTGCAATGATTATACTCGAGTGAACAGTTGACTTTTCTATCTATTTGATATTATTAAGATATAGTACCTCAACTTAGACATGTAAAATAGAATTCAAGCTTACGTTTGCACTGTCTCTTTTGCTATGACCTCAGTCCCGTTGGTTTCAGTGGCTATGAAGCTGACAAATGTCCTGGGAGTGTCATTCTCTCTTTGGAGTGAGTGGATGTGTGGAGTCTGACTCAGGACCGACCCCTGTCTACTGCTACTGCTCACACTGATGATGGTCACAGACCAGCCAAGGGCCCTCTCTAGAGCTCTGAGAGAGAGACACAGAGAGAGAGAGAGAGAGAGAGAGAGAGAGAGAGAGAGAGAGAGAGAGAGAGAGAGGGAACACTTGAAGTACTTGAAGTAAATTATGTGTATTTTTATAGGCCTAATAATAAGATGGCAAATTTAGGGATTCAATTTCAAGATAAGTTTTCTTTGTTTCTGTTTCTTCTAGAAAGATATTGAATCAGTGCGACTCACTCTTTCATCTCATTGGTTTTGTTCTGGACAGTGCCAAGATCCTGGTTCACTGAAATCAGCACAATATTTTTGCAGTTGCTGTACTTTATGGTCACCTAAGGGTTTAGACAGACATGATATGACATAAACAGTCAACATTTCATAATAGAGACCACATGTTAGGCACTGATACATACCTAATTAATGGCTGTAATGGTGACTTGTAAGGGACGTGTTCATCATTTATATTACTTTATGCATTTAATAGGTGCTTTTATCCAAAGCGACTTACATTTGCATCACATATTTATCATTTCTGGATCAGGGAACCTGACCTGGCTATTGTTTAGATTGTTTAGATGATTGTAGTCCCACTTAGTTTGACTCACCTCCACTGTTGTTGTGTCATGGAGTCCATATGGGTCTGTTGCTTTCACCTGCAGGGTCTTCTTCCCACTCTCACCTGCTACTGTCACTACATACACTTGACCACTAGAGGGCTCCACAGCAAACATGGAGCTGGGCTCCACTAGAGAGTACTGCAGAGAGTCCGTCTCCCCTGAATCAGGGTCTTCAGCCTGAGGTAGAGAAAGAGTTAAACACGGGTGGTTGATGAATTTGCAGTATTAAAACCCTTCAAACAGACAACTGTTTGGGCATTTGCTCTCTAATGTAGAGTTAGGTATTTTACCTTGACTTGTACCACAAGAGACTTAGGCAGGGCATCATCAAATATTTCAGATGTGTAAAATTTTTTGTCAAATTCAGGAGCTTCATTCAAATTCTCCACATGAACTGTCACCTATTTTGAAACATAAAAGTTTATTCAGAGCACAATCTCAAACAGAGTGGGTCACAAATAGGTCAAGGTTCAGCACTTGTTGCAAATGTTACTAAAAATATAAATAAATATAAGTGTATACACTTTACCGTAGCGTTAGTTGTTCTTTTGCTATTAATCTCCAAGGAGGCCTTGAATATGGAAGATGGAAGAAATAAGTAGATAACATTGGACTGCGATATTCTTATCCTGGAGTGCATCAAACTTTGTAATATTTGACTTTACTATCAGCTTCCATGGGGAATCATGAGATCTACTTTTTGTTATCCTTACTGTAATACAGCCATGTGGAAAACCTACAACCCTAATTCCCAACCAATTTTCATGAAAGTCCAAACTGTTTACGATAAATAACAAAATGAATAATGCTGTTAATCAAGTTTAGCTATAGGCTACTTTACAACTTGAATTGTGACAAAGCATCAATTTGGTAATTGTCCCTTTATATGCTCAATCGCTCATACTAGAAAATGAAGTTAGCTCATTTCATACTCTAGGGGAAATGTATAACCAGTTATTAGTTCTAATGTCATTAGCTATAATCATTAGTTATGCGTGCATTTATATTTTAAGTGTATTAGATTTAAAGAATTTGTTACCAGAGTTTCTTTAACATTGTGTTGAGTTGTGTGGATATAGATATTGTATAGTTACAGGTGTCTTTTTATTGTTGCTGATGTTGATGGACGACCTTACAACTTGTGCCTGTCCAATAGCTTTTGTATGTATTCTTACTTGTATACCGAAAATTATGGTGTGCGGTTTATTGCATTTATATGTATTCTTACTTGTACATTGATGATTATGGTGTGCGTTTTATTGTATTTGTATGGATTCTTACTTGTACATCAATAATTATGGAAAATATCAGCAGACAACAATGGAATGCAATATTCATATCCTGGAGCGCAACAAACTTTACAATAGGGTCATTCCGTGCCAAATCAACAAATCTCAGACAAAAATTCCGCCTGACCATCTTGGATTTGCTTCAAACTTTATGTGAATAATCTTACCATACCCAGGACCTATAATGTGAAATATTACCATTGTATCTTGTATAGTTGTTGAGATATGGGGTCTTAAAAAAGGGGGTCGTGTGTCAAGAAAGTGGAGCTCTGAGAAAATATCCATGTTCCACAAAGCGTTACTCTTAAAGTTTTCATGCTACATTTATGAAACTTCCAGGACATATTCTAAAGTAGTATGTGTCTTTACACTGTGAAGTACAACTTTCACGGTAGCACATTTGCTGAGTAATGCTTTGCTGAAAATGGCAAAAAAATTACATGTTCATTTTTTCCTATCTATTTCACAGTACTGTATCTTGTACACGAATGACATCAGATCTTTGGTATTTCTATGTAGTTCACACAAGTTATTGTACATTATCTTCAAGTAGGTAAATATTTGATATTAATAACAGCTTTTGAGTTTTGAGACATTAAAGATGATATAAATGAATTAAGACCTATAGTTTAAGCATATTTTCCAAATTACTGGTTGAGTGTACCTTAAAATCAAAGTTACCACCACAAGGCCCATGTTTTACTTTGCAAATGCTCAAGATTTTGAAATGGTACCTTTAGCCTAACCACATAAATTGCTATATCAAAGATGGCTTTCACAGTCTTGGTGATTGGTTTTTCTGCCTTCGTTGCTAGGTGTGTTTGTTTATTTGGTCCCTTGGTTGCTATGGACTACTTTGCCCACATAGATACAGACGGCAAGTCCGGGCACGCCCATAAAATCAGCTCCTCGTGTCCCCCATGTGGGGGAAAACAAACCCTAAATTAGTGAAGGAGTCAATGGCATGCTAAGCTACAAGTTACACTGAGCACCATCTACAAGGAGCCAGACACATTTTTGAGGGCAATGCCTGAAGGTAGTAATGATGGTCAGATGGTCCGATGTGAATTCTGAACTTGACACCCCTCCAAACGCGATACTGATGACAATTTAGATGATGTTTGTTAGCTTCATTAGCTTGCTAACTAGCCAACTTCATTGATCACCACAGTAAATGTAGCTAACTTTAGCTTGCTTAACTGAGCTAATCAGACTTGAAAGTTGATTGGTGATTGAAAGTTGCTTTACTTTTGACAGGAGCAGAGACGGCTCATGACATTTCTGTTAGTGTAACTGCAATAAACTAATGATGGAAAAATTATTTTAGTCTAAACACAAGTAGGCAAACAGGTCATGATTAGACAGAACATCTAATATGGACTTTGTTCAATTTTACTTAGCGATCTATTATTGTTAAGTAACTTTTTTTACCTTCTCCATTCACTATAATGTTAATTTGGCCTCTGTTTTCCCCCACGCTGACTCCACCCTCGCATTTTGGGGGCGTTAACCGTACTTGCCGTCTGTATCATGTGCTTCTGGGCCTAGGTTCTGCCCCTCCCTTTATTCATCAATTAGGCTTTTCATTGGATGTTTGGTGTCTGCCTATTCCTTGTATGTTTAGCCAATGAGGTTTCTTCTTTTAAAGACTTCTTTTTATTATTAATGAGCATTTTGCCTGCTATTGTTGATCATGATTATTGTTGGTTTCCTGGTCATCACGGCTTTACGGAGGATTATCACAAATTGCTTTTTGTGCACAATCTCTAAAGATAGGCTACTTCCAATAACACATTACCATACATTGAATGTATAGCTGTATCTTTAATATGCTCAAAGGAAATGCAGTCTGTGATCCTGAGAGTTAATATGAGCTGGCTTATAATTGTAGGAAACTAAAACTTCTTATGACTGATCACTAAAATGGAGCATCAATCGGCAGGTGGCAGTAAATTCAGATTTATTGTCATGGGCCTAAAAGGACCAGCATTGCAATCTCTAGCCAATGCCTGTGGAGTTCTACTTGCAAAACACAGACCTGAGTACAATAGTTTAATTAATTGACTTGTGAACACATTAAACTTTGATGTATGACATACATCCACATATATGTGAAAACCAAGGTTGCCAGTATAATAACTTTTCTTCAAGTCATTACTAAATCTGGACAATGTAAGATATAAGAATGATCCAAAGTCTGAATAACCCTAGTGGTCAAGCACAAACCAACATACATGATGATACCTTTGACTTAATCAGGGTAACTAAGTTCAAAATACATGCATTGTGACATACGTTCTCGCTGTACCCACATTCTAGCTTCTAAGTAATAGATCTTGGCTTAAACATTAAAATTGTAGCACATGATTTAACAATGGAAATGAAAAAAGAAAGTCTCATCAGGCGCTAGGGCTCATGGGTAATGACTTTTTTTCAAAGGGCACTAGAATTGGTTGTGGGCGGGGCCCTTAGATTACTCCCACCATTGGGTTCAGAAGGCTAGTATCTCAGCCACCATGATAGAGAAGTATATCAAAATAACCCAGTCATTTTCTTGACAACATTGAAATGGTGCATTGTGACAGTCCTGCTGTCAGTACAAAGTAACTGAAGAGTAATAAATGAATTAAATGTCTAAACTAGAAAAACACTCAGAGAGTGTACATTTCTTCCAGAGCAATAGGGTCAAGAATATAATTTAAATTCTGGTTTGTGTACTGGATTATAGATCTTATAGACATCTTTTGTTACAACTGTCATCTAAACTGAATCAGTTCTTGATTGCTCTTTCACTGTCATCCAAATCTGTGCAGTTTTGAATTGTCTTGTACACAGATATCCACAGGCTGGCAAAAAACATAACCTCCTTAGCGGTTGTGAACACTCTAGGCCCATTGCATCTGTTTGACTTACTCATTGATAAAATGCTTCCCATATAAAGCAAAGCAAGTGTGCTCACAAACTTTTAGATCTTCCACATCTGTATCCCATTCATCATATGTTTATTGAGGAAATAAAATAAAATTAGTTAATGAAAATAACTAAAATTGCTTTAGAAATTAAAAATAAAAATATATATTTTTTAAAAAATTAAATTACAAATTTAGAATAAAAGGAATTGCTTTAGACAACTAAATACACTGATTATTCCACTTTCCCCGGGGGTACTAGAAGAGGTTATTACTGTTATCAGTATTATTATTATTATTATTATTATTATTATTATAAGTAGTAGTAGTAGTACAAAATAATGTTGTTCTTGTTGTTAGAGTCGATAGTTGATGTCCTTACTGCTAAAATTGGGGGAGGAGACTCAGTTCTGTGAGAGGGAGGGACTGTGGCAAAGGTACCAAAAGCACATGGCTACATAAACAAAACAGAACATGGTTAGAAAGGCAGAAAAAATCTATCACCCCATGCCTTGATAGCTGTCTTTGACAGGCTATTTTATGTACTTTTCTTTTGGGTACCACTTTGGAATTTGGTGTATTCAGAGTCTAAAAACTTTTCTTTAAGTTGATGTTTTTGTTTTTATGGTTGACTCTACCAGTAAAATTGTAAATGCACTTAAAAGTTGGATCCAATATTATCTTTGTCAATTTTGAAGTGCCATAAATCAAAAAGTTTGAATTCTTTCCGAAGTATTCCTCCAGTTCAATACAACATGATTACTGAAGTGATATATATTTAATTATCGAATATCTCATATGCTTCAGTGTGGAAATATTGTCTTCAAAAGTGGCCATCATTTTGTGTTCATACCATTTTCAGGAATCCATAACTTGGCAATTGTCTTACTCTAAGCTAAAATATTTGACAGTTCAGAAAGTCTACATGTATGCAACACCGCCTGAAATTTTCAATTTTCTAACATGAAGTATGTGTAAGTAATGGCCAACAGAACTTAACAAAGTTAAAAAACTTCATTTTTCCATGATCAAGACCCTGTTTTTTAAGGCCCAATATCTCAGAAAGTAAAGTAGATACAAGGTTAATATTTTGCATAATTGCTGATGGGTACGATGGCATTAGGCACCTAAAGTTTGAAGAAAATCCAAGAGGGTCAAGCGGAATGCATTTGTTGATTTCACACGGAATGGCCCAATACTTGACTTTACTATCAGCTTCCATGGTAAATCATGAGATCTACTTTTTATTATCCTTACTGTAATATAGCTATGGGGATTAACAACCTACAACCTTATTTCCCAACCAAGTCCCAAGTCCAAACTGTGTAGCAATAACAAAATGAATAATACTGTTAAACAAGTTTAGATTCAGGCAAGTTCAGGCAAAAGCCATGATCACTTCTAAGACCACAAAAAGCTGACAAGATTTTTGATAACACTTTCTATGAATTCAGTGAGGGTTATAATGCATTCATGAAACCTTAAAACTAATGTTATTAAAGCTCATATCTTTTATTCAAATTTAACAATCATTAAAAATGTATTGAGTATCAAGTAAATAAATGTTCAAAAACTTAAAATGTTTCAAATTTTAGAGAAAAATAAAAAGTTAGTTAAGTGGTAATCAGTTTCCACTAATATTTTGGGTTTACGGAGCAGTTGGGTTTTACAGGGTGTGAATGTTTACCTCTGGCTTGGTGTGTATAGCCTATTATATGATATAGCCTATTAATGCTATTCAAGTGTAAGGTTTCTAGGCTACGTGAACTGCGTCCCATTTTTGAGTTTGTGATATCCTAATGGAGCATAATCTTATAACAATTTACAATAAATTGCCTCACTTAACTTCCAGCCTGTGTTGATGTTTGTCACATGATGGTATGATACAAGGCTACTGAAATTGTGAGGGTTAGGATTTTGTTAACACGTCTTGACTGAAATACAGATGAAGGCGCGTTGATGCCTCGTTAAATGGCAAAGATGATTGATGGAGCCATACGTTTCTGTAAGCGTCATCGGAAGTGTTGATCCGATAAGATGTAGCTCTGTCCAACAGCTGACATGGTATTTGAGAGATATTTTGATAAATCTCGTCGCTTGTAGAAGTAGTTTGAAATGGTAGATTTGCTTTCCATCATTTATGACCAAAGTTTGCGTTAGCTAGGCAACTTTACAACTTGAATTGTCACAAAGCAACAATTTAGTAATTGTCTCTTTATATGCCATATTGCTCATCCTAGATAAAGAAAAGTAAAATGGTAAGGTAAAATGCATATCGAGCAATAATTAGTTTTACTGTCAATAGTTATAATAATTAGTTATGAATGCATTTACAATAGATTCAGAGGTGTTACCCAAGTTTTTTTTTTAAAACATTGGATTGAGTTGTGTGGATATATATTGTTGCAGTTACTCTTTATATTGTTGCTGATGTTGATGGACGACCTTAAAACTTGTGCCTGTCCAATAGCTTTTGTATGTATTCTTACATGTATACTGAAAATTATGGTGTGCGGTTTATTGCATTTATATGTATTCTTACTTGTATGCCGATGGTTATGGTGTTCGTTTTCTCAAAATCCAGTGCAGTCACAGCTCTTATGATTCCAGTGTTCTGGTCAATACTGAAGGTGTTGCGATACTCTATTGGAAACACTATGGAATGAAACAGTACTTGAGGCAACACTATAGCATTTTTGCTGTAAAGGTGAAATAGCAATCCCTTCCCAACATGTTCTAGTCCAGGGGTCGGCAACCTTTTTGCCATGCTGTGCCATTTAGAAAATTTCATATTAGTTAGTGTGCCAGTCGGTGTCGTTAACTAGGTGAAATTAAATACTGGCGACAGATTTAGATGGATATTGACATTTAATGCATTTAGCCAATGTAATTGCACTGTTTTATCCTCACAGACTTCAAGGATTTAGAACACTCATGTTTCCCTCTCCTTCTCTTCCCATTAGATAACAACCATATAGGCAACAAATTCACAAAGTAGGCCTAACATCCAAAATCTGACAGTATGGCATGTTATTCACAGAGCCTACTGAAAATGGAACTGATGAATAATAACACAGATTGAAAAAAAAAAAAAAACATAATAGGCCACATAAAGTAACTTAATTAACAATAACCTGCCAATTTGAAATACAAATGTTTGGCCTAATAGTCAATGTGATCCCTGGTCTTCCCCTTAAATGTGCGGTTGGTACAGTAATTGGTTTCTTTAAGTTGGACGCATGCTGCCGCTGTCAGACGACTTCGGGAGGGGCAAAGGACATAACGTTACTTCATGTGTATCTGTTCACGCAGATAGGTTGATCCGAACACTGGCATTAAAGCCAGTGCGATATAGCCTTACATAGCCCGACCACAATAGGCCTACTGCTGATGAACATTCGTATTATGGGCGGGCTATATCAGGGTAAGTGTGATATTGCGAAGACAGTTGAACTTTTCTGTAAAGATGCCCAGCAGGCTTAAGTGATGTTGACCCTGCGATGTGTTTTGTAAGTTAATTGAACACATAGCTCTTTCAACTTGCTCACCCACAATGTTGAGCTCTTCAACTCAATCATCTGCATTTCCATATGTGCCCAACCACTCTTATCAGAGCCAAATCAATTTCATGTCCGTCAAAGCTGGCTTGATCAAGAAAGAGAACATTGAGCTATACTTCTGAAAGTTCCCAAAGCGCTCTGTGAACTCTGACTGACGTTGGCGCATGTATTCGCAGATATGTGTCAATGTGGTTGGAAGTAGCCTAAACTCCCTTGTGTGTCTGAAATATCGTATCGTTCCTATCTGCCTGATCTTTGAAAGTCTTTTCACGCTTTGTCTCGTAATGACGTCTAACATTGTATGTTCGACACACAACACTTTCAATACACAAAGTGCACACAGCACAATCCTTCTGAGAATCGAACAAATATTCTGCAGTCTTGGAGGAGTGGAAGGCCCGACCTGTCGGCTTCTCTGCCATCTAAGCAATGCATAAAAGGGGCACTTGTGTGAAAAATAAATATGGGGAGGGGGGCGCTATTGCTGCGTAGTCATTTTTTAAGGTCAATGACATTTCATCATATGTCTGAACATATTTTATGTATTAAATTATTAGGGTAGTGCAATGTCTGAGTGCCACTGGAAATTTCTTGCGTGCCTAGGGTTGCCGACCCCTGGTGTATACCGTGTATAGAAAGAAATGTGTGTGTATGAACGAGTCTGAAAGTGAGCGAGTGAGTGTGGTAGAGAGAGAGGAAGACTGTTTGTGTGACTTGTGTGCACTGGTGTGTTTGTGTGTCTGATTCTACTGACCTTAATGTCTTTAGTGTGCCATTGGGACCCAACAGCATTTACTGACCTTAATATCTTTAGTGTGCAGTTGGGATCCGGCAGTAACTACTGACCTTAATGTCTTTAGTGTGCAGTGGGGATCCAACAGCATCTACTGACCTTAATGTCTTTAGTGTGCAGTGGGGATCCAACAGCATCTACTGACCTTAATGTCTTTAGTGTGCAGTGGGGATCCTGCAGTAAAGCACACAGCTGAGTCATTCCCAAGGCTCCTGGTATGAGTCCCTTCAGATCCAGCTGAGTCATGATTAAGGGGTTTGATCCCACAGCTGAAGCCACAGCAGCACAGGCTTCCTCAGCAGCAGCACCTTTCAGGAACCTGCACAAATATGGATCAATCATGATTTGTGAAACATCATGTTAGAGAAATCAATGAACAGTCCTACATCAGGCTAACAGGCTAACAAACAGGCTTCATCCTGAAATATTCAGGGATGCAAACAGAGGTATGGTCAAAAAGGAGTGCAGGGTTTCCCGAGCTTGGCAAGGTGGTGACCAGGGGGGAGGGGGCATTGCCCGATGGGGGCACAAATCTGCCAGTTAAAGTCAGGGATGCAAACCGGAAAATCGGAAATTGGTATCAGACCAAAAAATTGTGATCGGTACATCTCTATGAAATATACTTACTGGACATTTGTGAGTTTACACTGTGGATCTTCCTTTAGGTCTACAAGCAGTTTGACTCCTGATTCTCCTGGATCATTTCCTCTAAGATCCAGCAGTCTGAGGTTATTGGGGTTTGACTTCAGGGCTGAAGCCAGACTAGCATAGCCCTTCTCTGTGATACTGCAGTCTGAGAGACTAGGAGGAAAGAAGAATTTATTACATCTATGTTCAGTTTCATGTTGATCTTTTTATACAAGGTGGCACTGGATTTGGAAATGCAAGACAGTTTCAAGTACAAAAACATTTATAGCCAGTGAGCCTTATTTAATCATTGAACGAGACGATAATTATAATACTGTAGATTAATATTGTGATTGCAGACCCTCCAGGATTTCATGATTCAGCCAATTCATTGTGAGTCCAGAATCTTGCAACTTTTACTTTAAAGACATATTTTTGCTGCCACACCAATGTTTTTTTCCCACAAGGCTCAATGCTGGGGTCCCCTCTCTTTGCCACCTATACATCATAAGCCCCTTTTCGATTGCATGGTACCAGCTCGGTTCAGCTTGCTTATTTTGCTTTTCCACTGGTAAAATCTGGTACTGGTACCACCTTTGGCTGAGGTACCAAGTGTGCTGAACTGGGACTATACTATGACGTGTGGCTATTGCTGTTACTTGAGTGGTTGCTATTCTTGCTAGCGTCACAATGCTAACATTCTAAACAAGCCCTTAACAGCTAGCCTAGCAATTAACTAGCAGTGTTAACACCAGGGGGTCAGGATTTGGCTGATTAGCTTCGCCAATTAGCATTGCACTTCCTCATCGCCATTTTCCAAAAATTACATCATATCCGACTCCATTTGACATATGCTGATTGGTTAATGCTACACTTTCAGCTCATGTGAACGAGCTCCCTGTGCACAAACTTTTGTGGGCGTGCCCAGACTTGCCATCTGTAGCTCTTCTCCATTAGTAACATGGGCCCTCATTGGCCTAATGAAATGGAGTCGGAAGTGAGCTCCATGAAACGCCATCTTGACAACTGAAAATTTTGTTCAATTTTGGATGAATTCACTAGCCTAGCATTCCACATAGGAATGAATGGTAGGCGGGACTTAGTATGTTTCTCCAGGTTTATTAATACCTCCATGGTTAACACGACAGGATTGATGGCAAGGGGAATAATGTCATCTCCCTAAAACAGTGTCTTAAGTGGCAAACGGCCACTTACCAAGATGAAACAAGAAAACATTTTATTTCATTCACTGTAGCAGTTGTTCTTACTTATTGTCTTTTCACGTTGGTGACGCTACCTTAGTTTACTCCACTGTCGCTATAGCAAACAGTTTCATTGAGCTGTACTTTGTATACAGTGGAAAACAAAAGGTACTGTGCCAAAGTGTGTCGTTTCAAACCGCGTGGAGCTGGTACCAGTCAATCGTAAAACGGCTATAGGGTACAATCACCTACTCACATGGCGCCTTCTTCTACCACTGCTATGCACATGATACCCAGCTCTATCTCTTTTCCTCCTGATGACATAATATCTATGCAAATCTTTCATTTTCTTTCTGAAAACTGCTTAGATGAAAAAAACAATCAACAAAGAAACCTCTCCAACACTGAACTGCTTGGAAAATCACATCAGCACTAATACTATGTATAGTATTGTTCTCACCAAGGCTACAAGAAACCTGAAACGAACAGCAGTAAAAAGGATTGTAATATCGTTTGTTACAAAGGAATTCCTGTAGTTTCATTGCATTTTATAATTTGCATCTAAAATGTGACCTTTACAATGTAAGTAACATTATTATATTTATCAACTGCAGTAACAGACTTTGCATTACCAGGCATCCTAACTAACTGAAATATTTGCATTATTTTCAGTTTATTTCACAGCAACAACAACAAATAAAGTGGAGAAATACAAGATGTATTCAAATTTGGTTTATACAGTTTGAGTTTGCCTGTCTAAACAGGAGGTCTTATTGGAAAGGTTGCATATCAGATATATTGTGTCTGGAATCACTCACGCTCAGTACTACTTTGGTATGAGCAGCCTCTCTCTCTCTCTCTCTCTCTCTCTCTCTCTCTCTCTCTCTCTCTCTCTCTCTCTCTCTTTCTTTCTTTCTCTCTCTCTCTCTCTCTCTCTCTCTCTCTCTCTCTCTGTGTGTGTGTGTGTGTGTGTGTGTGTGTGTGTGTGTGTGTGTGTGTGTGTGTGTGTGTGTGATGTATTGCTTAGAGAATGTGTGAATGATGTATGTGTTGGAGACATGTGTTAAAAAGTAATAATATATTTTAGACACACAATAGTTTGTTAATAATTTTACACACACATTTTACAAATATATCTGCATGTTGGCTTTTAGCTTTCTAGCCAATAGCTACCAGCATCTTCATGAGTGGTAATGTCACAGAGCTGCTTGTCTAGGGATGTGTCTTACCTCAGTGTCTCCAGTGTGCAGTTTGTATCACCCAATCCACTACACAACTCTTGGACCCCAGTGTCACCAATATTGCTATTGTCACTGAGGTCCAGATGTTTGAGCTTTGAAGATGCTTTGGTGAGGACAGAGACCAGACTGGCACAGCTCCTCTCAGTCAGACTACAGCTGTTGAGCCTTGAGGGGGGAACAATACATGAATTACTAGTCTTTGGAATCAAATAGTCCAACTAAATAGTCCAATAGTCTGCATGTTGTAGTATATGTAGTTCTTAATCAATTCTAGTTTCAAACTAAATATTTCTTTATGCAATACGTGTATAAATGTTCAGTTAATATACAGCTATCCTACTTACAGAGCCTGCTGGGATTCCTTCACTACTGGCTGCAGCCTTAGGAGACATTCATCAGACCTGATGTACTTCTTCAAGTCAAACACATCCAGCTTCTCCTCTGATGTCAGAAGCACAAACACTAGAGCTGACCACTGGCCAGGTGAGAGTTTGGCTCCAGAAAGTGTCCCCGCACTCAGGAAGCTCTGGACTTCCTCCACTAGGGGAGTGATCATTGACTTCATTCAGACAGTGGAAGAGGTTGATCACCCTCTCCGATGATGGAAGATCTCTGATTTTTGTCTTAATGTAACTGATTATTTCCTCATTTTCTCCATCTTGTCCTTTCTGCAGCAGTCCACATAGGAGTCTCTGGTTAGATTTTAGAGAGAGACCAAGAAGGAAACGTAGGAAAAGATCAAACCGTCCATCTTC